>OU862926.1:40419467-41019467 GCA_917880885.1 Limnephilus marmoratus
GGCTTTAACCGGTGGTTTGCCGGGGTAGGCCAGCAAAAAGCACCACCAATTAGCGTTCGCAAAAAGCGGCATCCATGACACCCAATGACATTTCGTGTCTAGCGATTCTGACACTGTCCTTGAGAAATTTTGTACATAGAAAGGTCAAAATCGTAGATAAAGGAATTTTTCCCGCGCATGCGCAAGAGCAAGCAATTCTGACCGTGTTCTTCATACACTTTCTTTATACATAAGGGTCAAAATCGCGTGTAAAATCTCAAACACACCGGGGCACGAACGGCATTCTATGAGTTAAGCAGGTTTTGAATTGAAATTTGAAACAGACGCTCCGTTTCGTTCTTGAATAGATTGATGGATATTTCGAAGCTCCACAGCTCATGATGGAAATCAGAAATTTCATCATTTTATCCAATTCAGGATTATTTCTGTCAGAGCTACATATAAAAGGCCATAAAATTTTATCTTAGATCTAATATTAATTTTTTAAGAAAAAGATTTGCAGATATTAAAATTTCAGTAAAGAAAATTTGCAAAATCAGATATTATGTGAATAAAACACTGTTTTACGGTTACAAGTAAATTTTAATATTCTACTTTGAACAACACATTGTAGACCGATATTAAATTATTTTAGTGGTTTTTAAATGATCTGCTTACAGTAATAAAATTTATTTATAAGTTTACATGTATTAAAAAAAAAAAAAATTTGATGAAAAAATTTGTGTTGGGAAAACGTGTAGGGTTTAAAATATTATTATTAATCACTTGCATTAAATGAAGTTTACAACATTTATAATGTTTTGAATGGACACCAATAAAAGTATCACTTATCAAATCCATTGACAAAGTTAACATTGAAATAATTATATTAAATTCCATTAGTAAGTAAGTAAATTCATTGTAAATATCACATCTGGCATAAAATGTAACAATTTACTGTAGCAACATAAATTAACTATCATTAACCCCTCAGGCCTCGGGCTTATTCTGTTATCTTTCTGTACAAATCCAGAAACAAAAAACAGTTTTTGAAAGGTGATAAAGTATGCTTTCAAATGGAGATATAATTTTTGAAATATTAAAATTTTGAATGCAAAAAATGGAGAAAAAGGTTCAAAAAATGGCTTGTTTAATTAAAATTACTGATAATGAAAAAGAAGAAAAATGCACTCATATTTTATTTGACAAATGTATTAAATGTTACCGTCACCTAACTTTTTTGTCACAACTTAAAAAAATAAGTCATGAAGTTTAATACATTTTTCTCAAATTGCGGTCGGAAACTTTGGTTTCATAGAAATGCACAATTTTTCGGTGGTTAATTTCTGGATTCGAATATAAAGTGTGATATTTTCTCTTTCTAACCATCTTATTCTCACCATGGCTGAAAGGCAGATAAAACAATTTCTAAGAGACCTACGTGAGCTGTTCCCAAAGGGGTCGTCCTCGTCCATTAATCACGTGAGGTTCGAAAGGGGGGTGGGGGGGGGGGAGTTCGGGGGGGGTATAAGATATCACATGTATTTCTTTTCGTGATAATATTCTGAAAATTTCAAAATATTTTGTTCTAAAAAATACACATGATTTTGGGGGGGGGGAGGAGGGGGGGTTAGTCTAAAACCTCACCACATATCACCACGGTGGGGGGGGGTGTTAAAAAGTTGCTAAAAAACATCACGTGATTAATGGACGACCCCAAAAGTGAAAAATTTTGCCGGAGGGGTTAATAAGTGTCAATCAATGTTTCACGAAGTGCAAAAGTTAGGAAAAATACAGTTTTCAGATAATATACAGCCTCACAGAAAAAAAATATGGCCATACGTAAGATACAGTTTTCACATAAAGTACACTGCTGAGAATTTCATTGTGAAAAAATAAGCTTTCCTTAAGTACCAATCAATTCCCATGTTTCACATATCATAACCAAACCTCATAAGGCATACTCTAAAATAGCAAATACATAACCACTGGAGCGATTACTGTACAAAAATGAACCACTTTTATTTTTCTGCGATTGATAGCGGTCTAAAATTGGACCACATTTTCCTACCATTCGTAAAACATTTATTGTAATTATTTAAAACATTTCTCCGGTCAGCCATTTATTTTAAAACGAAGCTATTGAAATGCTTTATCTATGATGACCATAGATGTTGCAAATCCAAGTAGAACAATGTTAAAAATAAATTTTCAACTTTTTGATTAGCTATTTACAGTTAAAATCAAGTCCCTTTTCCATAGATATGCACCTTTCATTATCAAGTATACCACAGACAACATACAGAAATTGAAAATATTCTATGTTGACTCGAATAAGTACCCCTCATGGCAGTTTTAAAGTAACAATATGCAGGATTCGCGCCGTTATAAAATGTACGATTTTTTAATAAATCCTACCAATGAGATAAACAGTAAAATACAGGTTAATTCATTGGCTATATAAGTTACTATAATAAGTTTTTATGTTCCCATGTTAAAATTCGAAGGTATTGTTTTTTTTTATGTTGGCAAAAATTTTTAAAAATGATCAATTTTAGGCAACTCGAGCAATTGAGGCAAATTAATTTATTTCGCATGATCGCTCCAGTGGATAATACAATATTTTGTACAAAAAAAAAACAGCAATTTTTATCACCAAAGTCATAGTAAAGAAATTACTTTGCATACCCTTTTCCAACACTAAAAATGTTCATTCTCTTAAACTTTTCCATAAAAGTGATCTATCTATCTAAGGTTTGAAGCACTTATGGAACCACGCCCGAAACAGGACGTCTGATTGGAAGAAACATCAAAGCAACATGTCCGGATTAAGGTCGACCATGTAATTGTTGAGAAGGTTCAAAGCGGCTCGGGCAAACGCCTGACTGTCTGTTAGCATCTTTCCAGGGACGTGCGGAGAACTGGTGTCCGTGAGCCATAGCTTCATCTCCATCAGCTGTTCCATGCAAGTTGCTTGAAGAACAGCACTAGGAACGTGTAAGATAGCCGTGGCAAGAATAGACATTGCGCCCAGTCTTATATTGTCGTCTTGATTGTAGCGAAGTGTCCACACCAGTTCCAGCGCTACTTGACAGAATTTTGGAGCGTCGGGACAATTCTTGCTGGCGACGAGAAGCCTAGCAATTGCGGCCAAGTAATGCTGAAGCAGGAGGTTGTCGGAATCTTTGGCCATGTTGTGACCTTTTAGCGTAAACTGGTGTTTGCCAAATCCATACACAAGCGGGTAGAAGAAGCTCTTGGCGACTTTACAAAATATGTTCCGCCGAGCTTTTGCGAAAGGGTGTTGAGAGCGGGAGTGGTAATATTTGGTTTTGGCCATCAGTCGTTCGCGGATAACTTCGGCCCTGGGTTTCTCTTCTTTCACCTTGACGGTGGGCTTGTTGCTTTGGACCTTTGCCACTTTGGCCTGCTCTGCTTTGGACTTGCCGGAGAAAGATAGACGACCGGCAGATTCACTCAAAACATCCAGGAAAAGCAGGCGAGTGTTGACGGAATACTTTCCCACCGGAGAGTGGAACTCTCGGCAGATGTGTTCGGCGGTGTGTACGGGGAATACGCAAACGACGGAGATGCACGCCGATAATCGTTTCTCTGTGAATTCTTCCACGGGAAATCTTTTATCCAAGTGCATCAGGACGTCCAATAGTTCGACGGCGAGTTGACTGTCATCGTTGGGCAACTGTGCGTAAATCATATCCTCGGCCGTGTCCAAACATTCGGCAAACACTTCGGGGTCGTCCGTTTCCACAAGGCAGTCTCTCAGGTCTCTCAAGAATTTGGGTCTCTTCATCTTATAACTGGGCAAGTCCCCGCTCATGTCGAACGGTTCCAAATCATCATCAGAATCCAACTCCAAATCTCCCATTATTCGAAGAAAAGAAGATTCAGAAGGAATGGGTGGGGGGATGATTACTTTTGGTTCATTTACTTTGCGGCGGAGATTCTCTTGAGAATTAGCATTGCTATTTTTCCTAATTGGGTACTCTGCATTGAAGTCATCCGACTCGTATAATTTTAAACCGATTTCTCTTAGAATCTCGTCACCGTCTGGGTAAGAAACCTTGCAATCTTCTTCAGTCGGGACATAACTTACGTCGACAACGCACTTCTTTATCAAGTTCTTCAGCCGTTGGTGGACATGAGACGCTTCTCCGAGGTCGGAGAAATCAAACTCCAGCATCGGTCTATTCTCAAATTTGGGTTCATTCATGGCCAGAGTATTGAGGGCCAGTTGAGCCGTGCTCATACCCACACACCTGACCAGGGGATCAGAGGATTCTAAATATAAGGGAACCCCTCCATAAAGATTCTCGCGAATCATGTTTATGTAATTATGCTCGAGTTGGCAACGAGATATGTGCGTCAAATAGTTGACAGACAAAATAAGAGCTTGGGAAAGATAAATCCTGTGATGGAAAGGCAAATTGGCGAGGCCATTCTTGCTGGCCCAGGCGCCGGAAACCTTGAGGGCTAGCTCCGACATCTTATTCGGTTTCTTTATATCTTCTTCCTCGATGCATAAGGAGAGGTAAACCATCAAATTTTCTAAAAGCAGAGAGTTCTCAGCGGGGAAATGGCACATCAATGGGATCTTAGTACAGAGGACGTACTCCCAGTCTTTATTGGTGCAGACAGCCCTGCCCAGGATGTTGCACAAGGGAGAGGTGTGGTAAGTTTTGAGGCGATAGTCTATTTGGACATTCTGCATCAGCATGACGGCGAGAGACTCAATGGCCGGGCGGGTTATGATGTCCAGGGTATTCTGGATCAGCCTCCTCCGTAAATAAGCTAGCGGCTCCATAGAACCAGTCCACGAGACGAAGATACCGATCATGTCCAGAATGGGGTCTGACTGGCAGAAAGCATTGAAGTTGACTATAATCTTACTCAACAAGTGTGCATTGAATTTGACCATGTAGGCGGCGTCAACATGATAGCAGCTGCTGGCCATGAAGTCAATAGCGCGACAGTAGTTGAAGACAAGATAGCGACAGTACGCTTCTGGTACAAACTCATCCGGCAGATCACTCTGCAGCCTGTTGGCCACCCGGGAGGGGACCGACACCAGGAACTGCACGTATTGCTGCCACTGGGAGTAATTGGACGCCGATGTATTCAGATTGATTTGTTCATCCTGCACCATGTAGGATATATCCACGATGGCGGCCAGCAAGCAGTCGCTTCTCATGTAATGTGTAATCAAAGCAACAATGCCTCTCAACTGACTCTTTTCCGCAGTTTTGAGCCGGTGACAGAGCGCGGAGAGTATCTCGAAGCTGAACTCGAAGCAATGCTCGATGATGAAGAAGTCGGCAACGTCTTCGTCGAGTCGATCGGCAGGCAGCGGCCAGCAAAAGTTGAACTTGTCAATGAGGCTGTTGAGAATGGGTGCATAGGAGGTTTCAGCGAACTGAGGCCAGTTTATAATGGACTTATCTTGCCCGCAGAGTCTTTGCGTGGTGAGGGGGCCGGGCAGGAGAGCCCTGAGGGCCCGCATGCCCGCTGCGAGCTGGCATATGTCTCGCACGGACTTGACTGAGGGGCGGGAACGCAGATCCTGGAGGAGTGCGGCGGTGGCGGCCGACAGGGACTTGCGTTCCGCCGCCGGGGGGAGTTCCCCCTCCTTCTCCTCTTCCTCTTCGCCGGCTTCTCCTGAAATTCCAATAGCACTCTCTGTGTCCCTAAGTCTTAACTGTGCACATTTAAACAACCAAATATAATCCACACTCAAATGGGACAAGGAAGGGGAGAGGACCGACATTTCAAAAACGAATCACCTTTGTTCAATTTTTCACCAATGCCAATTATCGCGCAAGTTAACCAGTTCGCAAATGCCGATCAATGTGAACTTCAAATAAACATTCCTCTTAACTTTTCAAGCACTTCAAATTGAATCACAATCCACAAGTGACAAGTCAATTTAAAATGTTGAAAGCATATAAGAAGATGTCCACGTCCAAGTTAGTACAACATATTTTCACCCATTATATAGTTCAATTCCGTGGCTTATAAACATTAAAAAAGATGGTAGACAATTTATCAACCAAATTATTCTCAGAAGCCAGAGAAAACCATTGCTGTAATAAAAAGCAAATTTTGAGAAGTTCGTACAAGTGAAATCGATTTTCAAATGTAAGAATTTCAAAGTCATAACTATTCACTTATTAACCGGTCAAATGCCGGAGACGCGCCGGCGCGCGGGTCCTAATGCGCAGGCGCAGAAAATAATTAAAATATTTGAATAATATTGTCTTTGAAAAACTTTTGGTCTGCGATTTTGACCCTTACATGTACGACATTTGTATGAAGAACAGTGTCAAAATCGCTTGCGCCATCATTACTCTAGGTAGTGTTAAAGATTTCACTCGAATTGCCACACTGGATTATTTTTAAAACGATTTCTTCCATGACAATGCGCTGTCAGATTTTACCGCGAAATTAACGGTCGTTATCATTATTGCGATGTATTTGTATCGCGATTAAAACGTCGTAAAACCTATTAATTTACGTAATAAATGCAAGTAAGGGAACGTACCCATACTACGTGACACGTTTAGGGGGGGGGGGGGTCTTCAAAATGTCACGCTCCATACAAATGAGCGGCGGGTTGCTTAGGATTTTGGTCACCGGGGGGGGGGGGGGAGGGGTTAAAAATTGCAAAAAGTTGGTCACGTAGTATGGGTACGTTCCCTAATGTGATTTTAGTGGATAGTTTATTGTGTTGTGAATGTGTTTCAGTCAATAAAATATACAATAGGTCAAAATTTATCAACAAAACATTCAATTCAAAATTCAAAGTGGTGGTTTTTTAGTGTTTTTTCGCGAAGTTCCGCGAAATATCCCGGCAGCTGACCAGTTAAGATAACATCACAATAGGAAATTTGACAAACATTTGTTTTAATAGCATGCTTCTCATAAACATTCAAATTAATAGACTTGCCATAACATGAATTCTGTATATCATTTTGACAAGCTGGAGGCAAACCAAGTGACACGTTTTTGGCACAAGGAGGGTTCGTGAATGCTTTGAATAAACTACGACATCAGTCCTACCACCGAAGAGCGCACAATGAAATAACCAGACCCTGCACAGAAAAGTAAAGTTCGCCAAAGTAAAACAAAGGTTTGCAGCTCAGTTCATTGTGGGAATTTTCTGCGCAGAATCTAAATGTTTTTTTATGCTAAAATTTAGTGAAGTGGGTTAAAATAACACATCTGTAAAAGTGTCTCTAAATAGTGTAACAAAATATTAAATTTTGGAAACAAGCTTGAACTTTGGTTTGAACCTTGCATCCCTAGCAATAGAAATGAGTGAAAAAGAGTGATTTGAAGATAATAACCATTGCACCGAAGCATATACCGTTGTTTTTTATACAAATCTGCAGTTTTATTCCAAGAGTGATGAAATTTTGTATACTTGAGCTTCAAAATAAGTCACTGGCTATAACAGATTTAAAAAAAAAACACCACATCCACCTTTCCCAAGCCTTAAAGCAGAAAGCAGCTTTCCCAGCCCAGACAACGCCGTAGAATTAAATAAATAGAAAAGTGTAAAATACAATGGCGGATAATTATTTTTGAAGGCGAATAACCAGTGTGATGTATTGGAGTCTCTAGAAAATGCAGAAAGTCTACTAACTTTGTTGCCAAGTTGCCAAAGTCTGCCAAATACGCAAAGAATTTAAAAATAACCCTTGGTTTCATTTTAATTACTAAAAGAAACAACTATTTATGTTGGGGGAAATGGTAAAAGATGCACCAAATTCCTTCCTTCCTTCAAATTCCAGTTTGAAGGTTGGAAAATAAGGAGAAATTATTTTAAAAACCCAAACTAAGGACCTGTCCACGTGTTTTGAGCGTTTTGTTCCATTTCCCTCGATTAAAATATATATGCAGCTGTTTCCAGTGGTAATTAAGTTGAAATCAAGTGTCAAATCAGCAGAATTCGGCAACATTACCTAGGACTATAGGCGCTGTCTTGCATGATCCTTCATTTTAAACAGTATGAAATAAAAAAAGGCATTTTGCAGATTTTCAATGAGATTCGTTAGAACTTAGAGTAAAGGTCTACAAAAACACCATGTCAAAAATGCACTATGAGGATGGTGTTAGTTAGAGCCACGAACATCTTTCATGATCATTTTCATGGCATTTATGAAATTGGATTTGCAGACCAAAATGCGCAGTGAAAATTATGTTACTAGTATAAATAATTTCAAGGAAATAAGCAACTAGTATATGTAATGATTTCCAACAAAAACGAAGTGTTTAATTATTCATAGAAAGGATGAATCTTTTTTAAACAAAAATAAAAAAAAAGGATTTGACCTTTTCCACCTTTTTTAGTCATTTCCTTGGCGATCTACTTTTAAAAAATTTTTTCTTCAAAATTCCTTTACTCGAAAAAGAAAGCTCAAATCAAAAAAGATATACCACAAAATGTGACGTAAATATATGAGTTTCTTGCTTGTGCTACAAGTATCCTGCTTCTACTACAAGTTTCTTGCTTGTACTATAAGTTTCCTACTTGTACTATAAGTTTCCTGCTTATACTACAGGTTTCCTGCTTGTCATACAAGTTTCCTGCTTATATTACAAGTTTCCTGCTTGTACTACAACGTTCCTGCTTAAATTACAAGTTTCCTGCCTGTAGTACAAGTTTCCTGCTTGTACTACAAGTTTCCTGCTTATATTAAAAGTTTCCTGTTTGTACTACAAGGCTTGTACTACAAGTTTCCTGCTTGTACTACAAGTTTCCTGCTTGTATTTCAAGTTTCATGCTTGTACCACAAGATTCCTGCTTGTACTACAAGTTTCCTGCTTGTACTACAAGTTTCCTGCTTGTACTATGAGTTTCCGGACACTATATATATGTGAAGGTTTTAATTTTGACAATCACCCGCAGTGATGTGAACTTAGCGCTTTGTATTACTTAGAAAGTTAGCTTGCAAATGTGGTCTTCAAATGCCCTCAAAAACATTTAATTCCACTACTTCAATCCCATTTCGACCCCAAAAGTAACTTCCACACAAAACTCTCAAATAGCACCTAACTTCAAAATATCATCTTGAAATCATTAAATGAATAAAATGTACTGGTCTATTCTGCTTACCTTCCATGGGGCCGATGGTCAGGGCAGACATCTGCTCCATGAGGTGCGGCTGGCTCTGCTGGTGCTGCAGCAGGGACGAGGGCATCTGAGGAGTGTTCAGCGTCAGGTCCAAGAGGCCGGAAGATGGAGACATCGGGGAACCTCCTAGCAGGTCCATCGAGGCGAGGGATGAGAGATTCGAAGAGGCTGGAAGAATAATTTTATTAGTTTGATGGAATAGATTCGCAAGTAAAAACTCAAAGGGTCTTGAACAGCTTTTTCATATTAGAGGAAAATTATCTAGGATCTAGAATTCTAACATCTATGAGGGACGTCCGGTAAGTACTTAGCCTCACCGCCCGATGGCGCCACTATCGCAAGAAAAATTTACTATCGTGTAGTACATTCTCTTAGATGGCTCTGCCGAAATTTCGGCCGAATCGGACTTATAGTTTTGTTTTGACAGCGTGCGGAAGCGGGAGTGTCCACAGATTTTAGAAAAATGGAAAAAGAGCAATATTGGTCAGTGATTTGATTCTTGTTTTTGGAAGGGAAATCGCGCAGCAAAATCAAAGAGCGCTTGGATGCTGCGTAAGGTTTGTGTACTGTGTACTCTTCTCCTTCGATGGCGACCGTCAAAAATTGGTTTAATGAGTTTCAACATGGTCGCACATCACTTTTTGATGAGCCACGCCCAGGTGCCCCGAAACCGCCTACCACGGAGGATAACATAACAAAAATTCACAATCTCATATTGGCAGACTGCCGATTGAAGGTACGCGAGATAGCTGAGACAGTAGCATCTCAAAAGACCGCGTGGGTCATATCCTGCATGAAATTTTGGGCATGGGAAAGCTGTCGGCACGATGGGTGCCGCGTTTGCTCAATCCGGACAACAAGCAAACTGTGAGACCACTTCAGAGCAGTGTTTGACGCTGTTTAAGCGCAATCCAAGAAGGAGTTTCTGCGTTGTTTAGTGACCGTCGACGAAACATGGATCCACTGGTACACACCAGAGACCAAGGAACAGTCGAAACAGTGGACTTCACCCGGCGATCGTGCTTCGAAGAAGGCGAAGACGGTGCTATCGGCTGGAAAGGTGATGGCCACCGTTTTCTGTGATTCCCAAGGTGTGATCTTCATCGACTACCTGGAGAAGGGCAAACAAGGCTGTACAATGCTGAATTATTGGGCCGATTCAACGCCGAATTGTAGAAAAAACGGCCACATTTGGTGAAGAAAAAAGTTCTCTACCACCATGACAACGCACCGGCTCACACCTCCGCCCTCGCCACAGCCAAATTGGTTGAATTGGGCTACTAACTGCTGCCCCATCCACCGTATTCTCCAGATTTGGCCCCGTGCGATTTCTTTTTGTTTCCAAACTTGAAAAAGTCACTCGCCGGGCAGAAATTTGAGTCGAATGAGGAGAGGTCGTTGCCGCCACGGGGGCCTTACTTTGCAGACCTCGAGTAAACGTATTTTTCAGACGAGTTAAAGAAATTGGAACATCGCTGGGTCTAGTGTATCGAGCTAAAAGGAGATTACGTTGAGAAATAAAATTTCAAAATTTTCGTTTTTCTTTTGTAGGTTAAGTACTTATAGGACCACTCTCATATACAACTATTATCAGCTCACAATGTGATTTTCATCATGAGCTTTGAAGAACCCTTTTAATCAAGCATAATATGTCAAGCATATTATGTATAATTCCAATCTGTTAACTTCACCTGTCATAACACAGGAACATCCCTAGCATGGCGGGTGAAATAATACTAAAATATGTACTTTTTTTCATGAAATAGACAAATAAAATTGTTTAAAAAAAAGACGAGATGTCATATTGTTTGTTTCATAATATAACCCTGCTAAGTGGTCCCGCCATGTTTGGTGATTTAGTAGTGGTGCCAGAATATCCATACCGGCATACACCGCAGTGGGAGGGATGGATTTATACATCTGTCCAGGACCCTTTGACCCCCAGAAACTTTTTTCCTTCCTAGAAATTCCTGTCCTTCCTTTTATTTATTTTATTTTATTCGCGGAACACATATTTATTGCGACAGTTAAAATCGCGGCAAATTCTGACAGCGGATTGTCATAGACGAAATCGTTTTAAAAATATTCCAGGGTTGCAAGGTGAATGAAACTTTTAGCGTCTCCGAGAGTAATGATGGCGCAAGCGATTTGACACTGTTCTTCATACAAATTCTGTACAGAGAAGGGCCAAAATCGCAGACCAAAAGTTTTTTGTCGGAAATATTATTCAAATATTTGAATTATTTTCTCGCACATGCGCATATGATGCGCGCGCCGGCGCGTCTCCAGCCTGTCACCAGTTAAAGGCCAGGCCCTTTTACAAAAATTCCCTAACAAAGCACCACTTTGAATTTTGAATTGAATGTTTTGTGGATTAATTTTGAGCATTGTATATTTTATTGACCGAATCACATTCCTAGAACAATAAACTATGTACCAAAGCAACATTACTTGCGTTAATTACATAAATTGACAGGTTTTACAATGTTAACAGAAAGAATTGCGGCAAATTTGACATTTCGATGCCACAGACAATATCATTTAAAAATATTCTGGGGTTGCCAGGTGAATGAAATTTTTGCCTATATCATGGGCAAATGTTGGCTACACAAATAATCCAAATACATATTCATATTACTATTAGTAACTTACGAGGCATGGTGTTACCAGCAACAAAAGCGCTGCTGAAGTCTGCAAACTCATCCGAGGGTCCCGTAGCAGCCAGGGGAGCAGCAGGGCCCCCGAAGGCACCGGCAAAATCTCCAAAGTCGTGATTATCCTTCGGTGTGTCGTTACCCCTGTTATTATGATAATAAAACATGAGAGTTAATGTTGTATAATAAAAGATTGGGTATAAGACACAAGAGTCCTAATGGCTGGAACCAGCAGTTTTATGCGCACTCAACTCCCTTTGACAACCCATCGTGCAGAGCAGTAATATCATTGACAGTAAATAGATTTATTATAACCCCTTCTCTGCATCTCAAAAAGAGTTAAGCGATAAAATTATAAAATTTAGTTAATTGTATCCTAATCCTGATCGCTTCCTCCGAGCTCTTCGAAGGACATTGTATAATTTATATCTTCTTCTTCTTCAATGGCGCTACAGCCCATTTCGAGCCTTGGCCTCCTTCAAAATAAGCCTCCACCGCCCTCTGTCCTCGGCCGTCGTCTTCCAATCTGCAACATGGAGTAATCCTCTTGCATCCTTCCTGACATCATCCTCCCATCTCAGTCTAGGTCTGCCCGCCTTTCGTTTACCTCCCGGGTGTCCTGTCAGAACCTTCTTCGGTACTCGTGTGCTTGGCATTCGGTGCACATGTCCGGCCCATCTTAATCTTTGGAGTCTTAAATGGGTGGAGAGTCTGGGAGCTTGGTAAATATCATAGAGCTCATTATTGTGGCGGATTCTCCATGCCTCTTCCTCTCGCACCGCTCCTAAGATTCTTCGAAGTACCTTTCTTTCGAAGATGTCCAGCCGTTCCGCTGACTTTGCTGTCAGTGTTCCCGCCTCACATCCATAGGCCAAGACCGTTCTGATAATTGTTTTATATAAGGTTATTTTGGTTTTTCTATGGACGTTTAGGGATTTGAACACTGGCAGCAACGCGAAGTAAGTTTTGTTAGCGGCTGTAATGCGCTTTCTTACTTCTACTGGGTCTTCATTGTCTTGCGTTATGATGGAGCCCAGGTAGGTAAACTCTTCGACCACTTCGAAATTATAATTGTCTTTGAATTTCACTTTGTCTTTTATTCTGCGGTGAGGGGTTCTGGTTTGCATCATGATTTTTGTTTTATTTGCATTGATTTGCAAACCCACCTCTCTTGCCGCAGTCTCCAAAGGGTCAAACACTTCTCTTACAGCCTGTAGGGATCTTCCGACAATGTTAAGGTCATCTGCGTAGCCAACTGTTTGATTGCTTCTGTAGCAGATGTTTGAGTCGGTACTGATCATTGTCTTCCTCACGACGTGCTCCAGTACAATATTGAAAAGGGTGGGTGCTAAGCCATCACCTTGTTTCAGCCCCTGGGAGACGTTAAAATCCTCCGTTGTTTCACCTCCTATCCTTACTCGACACCGTGATCCGACCATTGTTGCTTTTACAAGCTTGACTATTTTGGGCGGTATTCCAAAATTGAGGAGTATTTCATATATTTTCTCCCTATCTATACTGTCATACGCCTGTTTGAAGTCAACAAATAGTTGGTATATATCTATATCGAATTCCCAGCATTTTGTCAGGATTTGTCGAGTAGTGAAGAGTTGATCAGTGGTGGATCTCCCCCTCCTGAACCCTGCCTGATATTCTCCTAGTAAGTTTTCTGAGTAATATTCTAGTCTTTCTTTCAAAATCATTGTGAAAATTTTATACGCTGTACAAAGTAAAGATATTCCTCTGTGATTTTCACACTTCAATTTGTCTCCCTTTTTATGTATGGGGCATATTATGCTAGTTTTCCATTCTTCTGGTACTCTTTCGGCGGTCCATATTTTCACAATGAGATTGTGTAGCAGGTTCTTCAGTTGTTCGTTTCCATATTTATAGAGCTCTGCAGGGATATTATCTCCTCCCGGAGTTTTATTGTTTTTCAATTTCTTTAGGGCAGCCCTTATTTCTGCCATTGATGGCGCTCTCATTGTTTCATCACTATTTAGCTCGTCCGGAATTGGAGTTGGTTCGACTGTCAGGTTGTTATTGGGATTTAAGAGCTGTAATTTATATAATATAATTTTAAAAAGTTGTTTTAAGGTTCCGTACTCGTATAATGGTTGATTTACAGGCAATGTTGGCTTTTTAAGATTAGCTCCACACACTGAGGAAAATAATTCCGCTCAGGGCCATGTCATCTTTGGGGGTGCTGTGTGGAGGGTCATTTTAGGAAATGAAGGAGAGGAAGTTCCAGGAAGGAAAAGAGTATTAGGGGTGGGTAGGAATCTGGGGGTCAGTTGTCCAGGAGTGACAGACGTATGAATCCATCCCTCCCACTGCGGTGTAGGTCAATGTTCTCATCTTCTGGAATGACTTGTCGGCCTCTGTGTTTCCTCCTTCCTACAACACGGGTCTCTTCAAGACCAATGTTCATTCGTTCTTCTCCTCAAAAAGACCCTCCACACAGCATCCCAGATGACAAAAAAAAAAGTCGTAATTTCAAAATCACAGCATAGAAATGTCAAAAACATCAGATACAGACAATATTCATAGGGCTGCCAATACAATCATCTCTTCAACACATTACGTGTAAATGAAAACATTTGACAAGATTCGTCGAGACTATTGTAATTTTATTCATAGATGGCGCATAACGAATGACTTTTGATCGCTATTGGAGAATTGAGTCCCTGGTGATACGAGGGGGATATCGATAATGAACGAGGGCATTGATATATTGGCTTACCGAGGGTTGAAGTCATCTTCCCTGGTTGGAGAGGGGGGTGCGCAGGTCTGGAAGAGGTCAGGACTGGCGTTGATTCCACTGGAATCCGTGGCAGTTTTTGCATATGTGGCGGCTGCCCCTGAAACCGTAAAAATAATATTAAAATAATTTATTAAATTCCTATAACACCTGATATTTTTTACTCTTGGCTGGATGGTGACAAAAATCAGACAGATTCTAAACTTTAACCTCTTGCTAGCCGTCAAGTATTTCTTATGAAATCTCGGAAAGCATACTTTAAAGAGATATTTTGATGATTTATTTTGAGCTTTCGTTTATTTTATTTACCGAAACACATTCCTTGAACAATAAACTATCTGTAAAAACGACATTACTTTTGTTTATTTGATGAATTGATAGGTTTTTCGATGTTTTTGTGATTGACCATTGACTAACTTTGACAGTTGAAATTAAGCAAAAAAATGACGCTGGCATCTCATAGATAATTTCTTACAAATTATTCCGAGGGGCTAGAAGTAATTCGGGTTTCTGTTGCGTGAAGAACGAGAATGGCCTAAGCGATTCTGATCTTGTCCTTGATACAGTTTCTTTATACATAAGGGCTAAAATCGCATGTAAAAAAAACATTTTTGAAAATATTTACCGCGGATACCATTGGGCAAGTGGCCTAGTAGAGGTTAAAACACAGTTAGTCAGGTAAGAATGTTGTTCTGTTTCTATTGGGACTTGCTGACTTTTGGGTTTTCCGTTTTTAGACCTAAAACAGACCCTCCGCACATAATTTAAAAAGATCTTTGGGGGCGCCAATACTAATGTATTATTAGGTACTTGGCGACAACAATTTTCCTAATGTTTTTCAACACGTGCACAGGTGGGCAGTACTTCCCCATGAGAATCTCGCTTTTTCAGATAATCAATTTGCCAAATTGTATTTTGGTGCTTTGTAATAAATACAGTGCAACCCTGTTAAGAAGATTTCCAAGGGACCAGAAAAAGCCAACTTCTTACGCAGGAAAACCTTATATGTGGGAAAAATTGGGCCAATTTTGGATAGAGGGACTGAAAAAACCAAACTTTTTAAGCCACGAAACTTCTTAAGTAAGAACTTCTTCAGAGGGTTTCACTGTAAATAAATCAATAGTAAATTATTAATTTGAAAGTCAGAATCGGGCTCGGAACTCGACATTCTCACAAACGACCAGCGATCAAGAAGGAACAAACAAGCTGAACTAAGCTATTTTGTCTGCATTGTATATGCTGGTCACCGATTTCTGCATCGTCTGTCCTGGCGCAACATTTCTGCTCTGCGCGGCCTGCTTCTCAGTGTATAAACAGCCTGACATGCAGTTAAGATAAGAAACAATGATCAGAAGTCTTACCTAAATCAATCTTCTTAATGCCCTTGGTATTGGTCTTAGCGGGGGACCTCCCGGTGGTGACGTTCAGCTTCTGCACGCCGGGGGAACCGACGGAGGCTGCTGAGGTGACGGGAGCCACTGAGATGACGGGGGCCTGGGAGATAGTGCCGCTGGTCACATTGCTGATAGGGCGCACGCCGTCGCGCATGTCGCTGTTGCCAGAGCGGGTGGGCGCTGTCTCTATCGCGTCTCTGTAGGCTTCCACTCTGAAAGTGATAAGGTTCAAATTAATATATATAGGCTCTGCAGCTCACAGGTGAAACGGAAACTCTTCTCAGCCTTCTGTAGCAAACTGTACCCTTGCGAGATCTAGGCCAACTACACACAGAGAACCAGAGAAGGCTTCAAGTGCAAAATAATAATGCATACCGCATGTTGAATGGGCTTCCCAGGCACTGATCTGTATCTACTCCATGTTCACGGAAGGATGAGTTCCCAGATTTGCAGCCTTAATTAGAATAAGGGTGGTAGGAATGAGGGAAAGGATTAATAACTCCGCAAATGTCTTCACCACGGAACCACACACAGGCAGGATTAAGGTGTGTAAAATTTAGGAATTAACTATATATTTATTTAGGTGTAATTATTGACTTCTTTTTCAAATGGGATTTACAAATAAATAAAGTCTGTGAACGTCTGAGATCTATTGTTAGTAGATTATGTAAACTTAAATTCTATGTTCCAATATGCACACTTCGAATAATTTATTTATCATTAGCTGAGTCTATTATAAGGTACGGAATTACAGCGTGGGGACTTTCCTGCAAGACAGTAAATCATGTTCAATCAGTTCAAAATTCATTAGTTAAATTATTAGCTCATAAAAGTTTATACGAACAAAGGCACAATGTTCCGTACTTTTACCAGAATCTTAAAATTCTCTCAGTAAGAGCAATTCTGTGGCATAAAATTATTTTTTAGCATATGAATAGCCCTATATACATAAATAGACTGGACCACACTTACAATACTCGATTTACGTTAAATGAAGGACTAATCATTCCTAAGCACTTAAACAAATATGGACAAAGAACGCTAGAATACATGATACCTACTTGCTTAAATATGTTACCTGCTAAAATTAAAAAATGTACAAATAATGTAAAAACAAATATTATATTGAAAAATTGGCTCGCCGAAAGAAATAGTTTGTATTAACTCGTTGTGGGCCGTTCGGACACCGGTGTCCGCGAGGTGGCGCGGCATTTTGAAATGCAATTTTGACCCTTATGTATACAGAAAGTGTATGAAGAACAATGTCAGAAACGCTTGCTCTATTATCGTACTTTACCACAGAGAAAACCGCAATGAGACAAGTCACTTCGAATAATTTATATTAAATTTTCCGTAGCGCGGGATGTAAAATAATTCTGCGCATGCGCGAAAAAAAAATGTTGTTTCTACTATTTTGGACCCTTCTATGTACAAAATCTGTAAAGGAAGTGTCAGAATCGCTGGCGCCAACATTCCCTATGGTATGGGTAAAGACTTCATTCACCCTGTAGCCACAAAATATTTTAAAATAATTTTTTTGTCTGTGGGCATCTCCAACTGTCATTTTGGCGGCCGCGTCACATTGCCGATGCGTGACATGCGTGTACCTCGAATAAAACATCATAAACCCTATCAATTTACGTAATTACGCAAGTAATGTTATTTTGGTAAATAGTTTATTGTTCTAGGAATGTGTTTCAGTCAATAAAATATACGATAGGTTAAATTTAATCCACAAAACATTCAATTGAAGATCGTGAAATTTCCGTGTTTTTCTGGAAAAACCTGGCCCACAACGGGTTAACACTTTTTGTAGTAACACAAAAAAATGTCTAACTGCATAATAAGTTTTATTTTTTAAAAACTTCAAAGTAAAAGCACCCCCATTGACAAACTACTTAACTCGTTGTGGGCCGTTCGGACACCGGTGTCCGCGAGGTGGCGCGGCACTTTGAAATGCAATTTTGACCCTTATGCATACAGAAAGTGTATGAAGAACAATGTCAGAAACGCTTGCTCTATTATCGTACTTTATCATAGAGAAACCCGCAATGAGACAAGTCACTTCGTATAATTTATATTAAATTTTCCGTAGTCCGGGATGTAAAAAGATTCTGCGCATGCGCGAAAAAAAAATATCTCCTTTCTACTATTTTGACCCTTCTATGTACAAAATCGGTAAAGGAAGTGTCAGAATCACTGCCGCCAACATTCCCTATGGTATGGGTAAAGATTTCATTCATTTAGTAGCCACACAATATTTAAAAATAATGTTTGTCTGTGGGCATCTCCAACTGTCATTTTGGCGGCCGCGTCACATTGCCGATGCGTGACATGCGTGTACCTCGAATAAAACATCATAAAACCTATCAATTTACGTAATTACGCAAGTAATGTTATTTTGGTAAATAGTTTATTGTTCTAGGAATGTGTTTCAGTCAATAAAATATACGATAGGTTAAATTTAATCCACAAAACATTCAATTGAAGATCGTGAAATTTACGTGTTTTTCTGGAAAAAGCCGGGACCTCAACAGGTTAAAAGTAGTTTATTGGGACTTTTCTTTTTTCTGTAATATTTTATTTTATTTGATTTCCTGTAATATTGTATAACTTTTTCTTTCTAATAAAAAAAAAATAAAAAAACGTAAGATTTTAACAAGTTACTCACAGGAGCATTTACACGTGCATCCGACTTGGGGTAATTAATGCTCACGGAAGTTGTTCAGAAGTTCAACCTGTCTAAATGCTCATGCAATCATTTACATCTGTAAATTTATTTGCAGGTAAGATGGCTTCCTATCAACAAAGATCTGCAACTGTTAATTTTACGCGATTTTGCCAATAAAGATGAAAAGGCCCAAATAAAGTGTTGAAATAGAATTTGGTTTTAGTTAAACACTGCTCTACGTGCTTTTGTTCCGTCAAATGCGGAAATTAATAGAGTTCTTTCATTTTACCCGAATGACAGCTACTTGACAGCAACCGACTTCGAATTCACATAATATGTAATGTTAAAAATAGAAACATTGAGATTAGAAAGGATTGGAGATAATTTCATCGGTCCAATCCAATTATAATTTTCAGAAAACTTAAATAAGTTTAAATAAATACATACTAGTTTTATGTATACTGTATAGGGATTGCAATCCCGCAGCTAATTCAATCCCGCGGGATTGATATGCGGGATTGCTCAATCCCGCGCGGATCCCGCGGGATCCGCATCTTTGAAATAATGTTATATTGCTATAGATTTATCTTCATTTATTTAGTTTTTACACCATTAAAATTGATTACGATCATCGATAACCATATCCAAAAAAACTTTATTAACAAAAACCACTTTAAGTCATAATAATGTTTCACACGAACGACATTATATTGCTATAGATTTATATTCATTTACTTCGTTTTTACACCATTAAAATTGATTACTATCATCGATAACCATATCAAAAAAACTTTATTAACAAAAACCACTTTAATTTATAATGTTTCACGCGACATTACGACATTATATTGCTATAGATTTAGTTTCATTTATTTCATTTTCACGCCATTCAAATTGATTACTATCTTCGACAACCATATCCAAAAAACTTTATTAACAAAAACCACTTTAAGTCATACTGTTTCACGCTATATTACGACATTTTTTAAAAATTATATTCTTAATTTTTTTATGTTACATAGGTAATTGTGCTGTACCTGTCTCACTCGGAGTTCCTGTGTTGATATTACATTATATTGCTATTTACGGCACAATCTGCTTTTAAAATAAAATAGAACAAAACTAAATCAAAAACATTAAAATTTAGGTACTTACCTACATTAAACGCCGGTCGGTGAATACGAAAACACTCGTCACCTACAGAAAGACGTGCGCTTCGCAGTACTATTTATGAACAACTGGCAGGCGCCGACAGGATACAGGATACTAGGATAGCCCGCCTTCCGCCAACCGCTAGTGGCGCTAGTCCCCGGCCAATCCTCTAATGGCCGGCGACTAGCGCCACTAGCGGTTGGCGGCAGGCGGGCTATCTTGTGCTAAACGGTAACATTGCGCTCGTGCTACTCTCGATTTATACGAAAGTTTTGGCGCCAAATTTTTAACTTGCGGGATCCGCGGATCCGCGCTTTGAAGGTGCGGGATTGCGGGATTAATAAAAGCTGCGGGATCCCGCGGGATTGCGGGATCCCGCTTTGCGGGATTGCAATCCCTAATACTGTATATTTGAAATGTGTATTTCGTTTATTCAAATGGCAAATATTTTTTAAATAAATAATTTCAGCTTCACAAATTCTACAATTATAATATCAGGTCCGCACTAGTTGGACATAACCTAACAAATTGAATGTGAAAACAGTTCTTACTTGGAATTACCGCCCCTGTGCTGCGTACTGCTGTGTGAACTGCTGTGGTGGGAGCTGTTGGACCTGTGGGTTCCCCCGCCCCCTCCTCCGCCTCCCTCTTCTTCAGAATCCTCCCGTTCTGCATCGTATTGGTCATCCTCACCTGAAATTGTAAAAATTAATGTTTTCATCTTCAACTTCATTTTCCTGCTTCAAAATTGTTTTTCTCCTGTAAAATTTTTTTTTTTGCACATCGGAGTTGCAATAGGTACCAAAATTGGTTTCCATTCAAATCCATTGGAAGATATTTCTAGTGTCCAATAGATAAAATTTAATAGTAATTTTTTTTTCAATTATTCAATAGTTTCATTATTTTGAAAACGTTACCGAATTAGTATTTCAATTAGTCTTTAACCTCTCAACTTTCGCTAGCCCGATTTTTAACCCTTTTTAAAAAGTTTTTAACCCTTATGTATAAAGAAACTGTATGTAGGACAAGGTCAGAATCGCTTGCACCAACATCTTTCTTGACGTAACACTTCATTTGATTAATCTAGCTTCTCAGAATGATTTTAAATGATTTTTCTATGACTTTGCGGGTCACTTTTAGCAGCTGTCAGAGGCCAAAATAACAATATTTTACATTTTCATAAGCATATCAATGTCATTATTTCTTTGAAAACCCCTGTGAATTGTTTTTTTTTTGTACCGTGTATATTCAGGTTTGTTTAAAAATAATAAAATCTGTTTATATTTGTATGAATATGTATTTTTTTATATTTGTTTGCCGAGCGGGAGATTTAAATTTTTGTTTTTAGTTAAAGTTAGCTATTCTGGGAAAACGATATTGTCATGTAATACATATATATGAATAAGAAGATATATTATCTGGTAAACAGAAAACAACCACAAAAAAACAATCGCTTTGTTTTTTATCGATATTTGACCAGAACTTATCAAGGTAATTTTCGCGCGGGTTTTGTCGAAATACCATCCAACGTTCAACAGGTTAAAATCATCAACGAATCAGTCTGAAGAAATGTGAAACAATATGCACATCTCTTCCGACCCGCAGATGCCCAAGAGAAAGTCGGTAAGATAGAGCCATAGGTAATAGTCATACTTCGTCACGTAGAGAAATCACAGAGAGTAAGGACTAGTGAAAGAAATAACAGTAGGTAATGACATCAAATGCCGCACTAAGCAAGCTCGTGCAACCTTTATCCGCATTAAAAAGTTGTTCTGCAGTCTTGAACTCAACCTTGGATTACGAATGTGAATGGTCAGATGCTACGTGTTTTCGATATTATTTTATGAAATGGAAGCATGGACGCTTACTGAAGAACTAATTAGGCGACTTGAGGCATTCGAGATGTGGATCTACAGAAGAATACTTAAAATAAGCTGGATGGACAGGGTTACGAATGAAGATGTTATGGTTCGGATGAGTAAAGAAAAATAAGTTATTAAAACTATAGAAATCCAAAAACTTCAATATCTTGGACATGTGACATCCAGATAAGTACGAGATCTTGCATCTCATAATGCAGGGAAAGACGGGGCCCTGGAAGGAGAACCTCGTGGCTGAAAAACCTGAGACAGTGGTTTGGCCAGTCTACTGTAGAGCTGTTCCGGGCTGCGGTAAACAAAGTCCGCATAGCCAAAATGATAGCCAATGTCCGTTAAACGGACAGGGCACAAGAAGAAGAAGAATGACATCTTACCCCAGCCTTGTGCGGGTGCTTTTCTGGAGGCGTCCCAGCCCTGGTCGCTGTAGTCTCCTCCGCGACCCATTCCTCCGCCCATACCCATCCCCCCTCCCCCACCTCCCATGGCGTCTGAGGACATACCTGGAAACACACAAACAAACAAATATTATAAACCCTTACAACCTGTTATATTATTTATTCATATAAACCCTCCATTGCCCCCTATTTTTAAAGAAGGTGAAAATATTACGACTTTGCAATAAAATACAAAGAAATAGAATATTTCTGAATGCATTCGAAAAGCAAAAACTATTTTTGAAAGGTGATGAAATACGCTTTCAAATTTTATAATTGAAAATAAACATATAATTTTTTAGTATTTAAATTTTGAGTGCAAACATAAAGTTTTAAAAATGACTCACCTTATGCTTTTTCTAAGTAAAATTACTGATAACAAAAAAAAACACATACATATTTTATTAGATAAATGTACTATAAAAATAATTAATAAAAAATTCACAAAGTTTAATCAATTATTTTCAACGCTATCAGAAAATTCGGTTTCATATGTGTACATTTTATTTCTTCTGTGGTTTTTTAGATTTGAATATAAAGTGTGGCGTTATCTCTTTCTAACACTGTTTAGACCATATTTTTCACTGTAACAGTAGGGGAGACCTATATAAGTGAGCTCCCAAGCTTTCCCAAAGGGAACAGATTAGCCTAAGGGCAAATTAATCGATCCCTGATAAATCGTAATTCTAATTTTCCAAAAAAAAAAAACAGAAATAGTTAACTTACCAACATATTTGTCTTTGTTTTTCTTGGCTTTCTTCCTCTCTTCTCTGAGTTTATCATCATCTTGGATGAAGTCAATCAGGTCTCTAACTTTGTGGCGAACATTGACACCCTACAAATTAAAACAATCAAGCAAATATGATTATCAACAAAGCAGACTGACACATCCATCAAAGCATTTTATTACGTGGTGGTAATCTGTGCATACACAACACTTCAAAAAAAGTTCATCACACACACAAATGGAATTTGTTTTAAACTGACTTATCTTTGAAAATAATATGTACATTTGCATGGATTTTTTTTATACAGTACCTAAAAGTGTTGCTCAAAATTACAGCCTACTTTGTAATATAGACAGAAGTTGATGTCAGTGTTGGGCCAATTTAGTTTTATGTGTAAAAAAATGTACGTATTGTTAATCAGAAATAAAAAGATTCGTAAAATAACTGGAGCCATATATGTATGTATCTACGGGTTATCAAAAGCATATAACCAGGAATTCCCAAAATCACATCTGTTAAAAAAAACTCACGACTCTTGGAGACTAGAAAAGCTGTAGCTGCAAAAGTGTAGATTTCAAATTATAATACAGTAGAGCCTTGCTAATCCGGATAGGGAAAAAGAAGACCCCTTAGGAATATCGAGGAGTCCGGATTATAGTATCCAATTTTTTAATAGAAATAAAACACATTTTTAACCTGGGTTTCATTTATTAAAGAAAAAATTTAAAGTCAATTTAGACAAGAATATGTTTGTACGTACAAATGTACTTATAAAAAATTCAAACATGTAAGAAATTTGGGCACTTAACATGAAAAAAAATAAAAATTTAATTAACAAGTGATTGAATATTGACACGTTTTGACCCGCACGCATCCGTCCGGATTACAGCGTGCACCGAAGTAATGGGGGTCCGGATTAGCGAGGCTCTACTGTAGTTTTAATTTTAAAACTAGGTAAATATTTGAAGAAAATTATATTTGAACAATAATAATTACCTGATCTTTGCCGTTTTCATCGACGTGTGTGTAGTGTTCAAGAGATCGAAGATCGTATATGTGTTCCCGGGCGGAAGTGACCACCCTCTCGGATCCATTTCGTACCAGGTATGCAAGAAGAAGCAAACACTGAAAACAAATAGTATAATTATTATATTATTATATAGAATGAAACAAGTGTGTAACAGACGTATCAGGTCTTTACAAGACTGTAAAATAAGGGGCACCGGTCTTGTGCACGCCTTCCACTAGCTCACGCTGATGATGGTGATATTGGTTGGCTGGCCTCCCTACATCCAGTGGTATAGGTCCTGGATGCGCCTAGTTTCTGCCTGAGCGGTGCCTTGGCAGTGCCCCGAGTCAGGGCCGACTGCAGTGGTGGGCACCGGGTTCCCGTTCAGGCAGAACTTCGGCAGGAGGCAGCAGCTGGCAGCAGGTCGCAGACTTCCAGAGGTAGGTGTCTGGACCACTTGTAGAGTAAATAAAATACTTGTTTGAATGTTGAAGAATAACTGATTTATTATGAGAAATGGCCGGGTTTATATACCCGATTTCCGTGACAAAACCTGTCACGTGGTACATTTTTGTGGTGGGAGGTTTTACCTAGCCCTTTACCTATATAAGGTGTGCCTTTCTGTGGGCCACCCATTTTGGCAAACACTTGCTTGAAAGTGGTCGTCTAAAATTGGTTTCTTAAATTAATTATACAGGTTAGGTTAATGTATTTACAATGTTTTCCTTAAAACTAGAGTGGTTCTACGGATATTCTCTATCCGTAGAATTTTTGTTTGCTGAGTTTGGGTTGATTTTAAGGAAGTTTGACTTTTTGTCGGTAGGTATTTGTTTTTTAACAAAGTGTTTGAATAGTTACAAAGAAGTTAATATTTTTCCCAGGTCCCCCGTAAGCTTGGCTATCGAAACCTTTTGGTTCCGTCGCTTTACGAGGTCCTGGGATTTTTAAAATGGAGAAAAAGTGAAATGATGCTAAAGTCTCGAAAATCTGCTCAAGTGCTGATAGCGCTGGCAGTTTAAGAGTTGCAATGTTTATTTATGGCTCTATGGATGCCCCGTAGGACTCTGCACTGAAACGTCTTAGTTTCAGCGTCCTACGGGGTGTTTAAACGAAGTTATATTAAAATATGGTGTATTTTTGACCAATATAAAGGCCCTTAATAGGGACGCCCAAACTGGTTTTTTGGCTTTGTAGCCGGAGAAATAGCCCTGAGGGCGAAATGACAATGATTTTAATATGTCTCCCGGTGGCAACCTGGTAAACAATTTTTACTTGTTGCACCGGGGCATTTGTTGTGTAAAGAAAATAACATTTTAGCAATGGTAAAAATGTGTGTGGCAAAGAGTAGTTGCTGGCGGCACGGTATTCATGAACCGTGGTCAGAACGAAAAGGCCCTGAAAAGGGCCGTCACAAGGGCCCATCCTTTGGAGCAGGAACCGATCCTTTGGAGCAGGAACCGATCTTTCGGAGCAGGAACCGATCCTTCGGAGCAGGAACCGATCCTTCGGAGCAGGAACCGATCCTTCGGAGCAGGAACCGATCCTTCGGAGCAGGAACCGATCCTTTGGAGCAGGAACCGATCCTTTGGAGCAGGAAACGATCCTTTGGAGCAGGAAACGATCCTTTGGAGCAGGAAACGATCCTTTGATCCTTCGGAGCAGGAAAAAATGGCCCTTCTCAGGGGTATAACATATAACATAGAGAAATATAGGAGGCTAGAATGGCTCCCGGTGCAAACTTGGCACACAAGCTTTATTGGTTGCACCGGGGCATTGTACATAGCTAGACATTTTATAATTTAACAATGAGGGAGAGCAACACGTCCGTTACAAAGTGCTTTGTTTAAAAACCACTTTGTTTTTATTTATATTTGTCGACCGGTTTCGGTTGAACTCAACCTTCTTCAGGACAATAAACATATAAACTAAATTACAGTACAGAGTTAAGATTCTAAGGTTAACACAAAAGAAAGAGAGAGAGCATATAAGAGAGGGAGAGAACATCAGATACTGGTTGGTGGAAGGGTAGGAGGCGGAGTCACTGGTGGGTGGGGGTGGGGGTTACATAGGGAGAAAGGGAATAACTTTAAAATCGAGCTGTTGGTTAATTCTGTTTGTTTAACCCGTCTCATCACAGGAGACCCAGGTTGTGCCAAAACATGATATGCCGTTATAATAACAGGAGACCCAGATTGTCCCAGAGCGACAGTGCATTATTAAAAGTTAGATATCTTTCTTCCTGTCATGCGAATATTTGTGATTTCTTTTATGTTAGAAACGGA
Organism: Limnephilus marmoratus; assembly: GCA_917880885.1. NCBI lineage: Eukaryota > Metazoa > Arthropoda > Insecta > Trichoptera > Limnephilidae > Limnephilus > Limnephilus marmoratus. The sequence continues at coordinate 40,445,563 of OU862926.1, forward strand.
ATGAAATACTGCTTCTCATTATCTTAGAATTATATGAGCTAGGTTGTTCAGATATTTTACAAACCCGATCAAAAGTGACTGTTTAATTTTGCGCCAATTTGTGATGCATCCCACGTTTAATTTTAAAATAAAATTGTATGAAAGTGATAAAAAGTGAGGTGACAGTTTTATTACAAATTTTGCTTAGAAAAGGAATCTGTATTTAAAATTTTAAGTTTGTTCTATTTTAATTACTTTAATTCGAATATTCTTAGGTAGGTATACATTTTTTAGCCAATTTACATTTCCAATATTAAAATTTTAATATTTAGAAACAAAAATGTTGATTTCTAATAAACACATCGGAAAGATTATTGTATCTTAATTTTAGAACAATTTTTGTTTATGCAAAAGCTTTGAAAAAAAACAATAAATAGGAACATTTAAAATGCATGGGAAGAACCAGGAATTTTGCGCGCCAACCTTGACAGGCAAAACTTGACAGAAAATTATTTTCTTATTATTCGAAGGGTTAAAATTTGGCAAGTATAATTATTATTGGTAATTTTCCGTATTAACCTAACACAAAGTAAACTAAACTAACCTAACTAACGATGTTACTCCTGCTCCTTTTTGAAATCAAATACTCTGAGAACTCGGATCCGGACTCGAACCCTAATGCCTAAACCCAGAAGTCAGTAGTCCGGGTCCGAGCTCGGGGCCAGAACCGTGTGTCTCAGCACACTCCCAGTACCCATTTTGTACCAAGAACGGTTCGGAACCTGGAAGCACTTCTAGAACTAGAGTTCTTTTAAAAGGAAGCACTCCTCAAAGGTCTCGGAGAAATGCGGAACCTACTCATCGCTAAACCTAACCGAACCTAACATAACCTGATCTGAATAGTTTCATTGTTAAATGTGACTGAAGTTATGCCGGCGCCAGACAAGAGTTCAAAGAAGTGATCAAATAAGTGTTCACATGTATGGCACGAGCATTTTATATTGTTGTCACATATTTGATCACTTAATCACTGAAATGAGAGCGTTTTTGAGTTTATAGAGTTGATGCAAAGAGAGCCAGATATATGGGATAAGAAATGTAAAAGGCATAAAAATCGAAATAACATCGAAACAACAAACTGTGTCGACCATGTTATGTGAAGTCTATTTGAAAACTGTGAGCTCAAAGAAGTGACCAAATCTTTGAACACATATTTGGCAGATACAACAATATGTGACCAAATGTGCGAGCAAAGTCTTCAAAGAAGTGATCACTTCTTTGAATTTATGTCTGGGGCCGGCATAAGGCAAACAGCGGAAAAAAACACATGAACGAAACATGTTATTTTTTCATCTTCTATCTTTTATTTATTTATTTATTATAGATACAAAAGAAAGTACAAATTACAATTAGGAAGCTTTGCCTGTCCAACTAGGAAAGTTTCCCGTTCCAGGACAGACAAATTGACATGTTAGTTCATATTATACCTGAAATGTACATAATTACATAACAAAAACAAAAAAAAACTGAAAATCTCATTTTTCTCTGAAGCTAAGGTGTGTAATAAAGAAACTGTATATAAAATATATAAATATAAGTACACATACATTTTTTTGTGACAAAGTAGAAAGGTAATCTGGTTGTAAATATTATAATCGGATTTACCGAATTAACCTGGTAACATATGTATAATACATTCAGTTTTACAATATGGAGGAATTAAAAGAACAAGGTGGAGGAATTACAAAAGATTTACAACATAAAGAAATCAAATTATGTTAGGTTATGTGTTTAGGAGTTTGAACTTTTAATACAAGTACACTTATAGGAGAAACTATATTAAAATTTACAATATTAGATATAATAACGAACGTAATAATCTATATGATTTTTTTGAGCGATGAAACCGCAATGATTTTTGTGGCTACAAATTATTTTCACTGATTTAAAACATGTTTTATACAGTATTATATTATAAGTACGACAGTATGAATATATATATATATAAATAAAAATGAATCGCCGAAATGTATGTACGCGCATAACTTCCAAACGACTGCATCAAATTGGATAATTCTTTTTTTTGTGTGTTCGTTATTGTCAGGAGAAGGTTTGTATAAAATTACTGGTGAGCTCTTTCATAATGAAATTTGTATAAAAAAATTGCAATAGGTGGCACGCGAGCTGTTTGAAATCCTAATGTACCGGGAATGAATGTATGGACTGCGTATGGGGTGAGGGGAGGGGACCTCAGGTAGGAGGGAGGGGAACTCGGAATGGAAAGGGGGGGAGTGGAGTGGGGAGAGGGAAGGTGGAGGAGATGGAGTGGGAAAGCGAGAGAGAAAGGGGACGCGGGATAGGGAGGGGAGGCGGAAGGGGGACGGGACGAATGGGAAAGGGACACGCAGGGAGAAGCAATTTCTTTATTATGGCATAGCAACGCATGCCGGGTACCAGCTAGTTGAAAATATTTATATGGGTATGTTTTTTATTTTATTTTGACAATTATGTTGTGTCCATATAACAGAAAAGTACAGGCAAATGATTTTAAAGAGGACACATTTCAACGTACTTGTGCACACCGTTCCTATCGATAGATTAAAAAAAGTAACTAGTTTGGAACATTTGGTTCGCCAAAAAAGCCAAAAATATACTGGGTGAGATTTAATTCGATAATGATATTTTTGGGTTTTTTTTATTCGTTCTTCAGCTTCCTAATAAAAAGAAAAATTATTAATAAATGAAGTTATTTTAGTATACCATTACGCAAACAAGGTTCTCTTTAACCCTTTCACCCAGATTTGGCGAGGCATATACCCTAAAGGCCGATTTACCGGCCTCGACATCGATCTTTATTTCCCTACGGCCCGGAATATCGGTCTGCGAAAAAAGAAAACTACATGATAGTTTTGACATCATAACTATCGTATGGAGTGCAGGAAGAGAACTCGCTTAGGGCCTTATGGTTCAAAAGGTTAAACCATCGACCACACACAGCGTTAAAAGTGCGAGCAGTTATATGTTGTACCGACACACTTTGCAATAAATTTCATTCTATGGTAGGAGAGGGGATCAGTTGAATTAGGGAGCTGCCACAAAATATCATTTCTTTTTACTGGATCTGTCAACTTGACAGCTGTCATCCGCGTGTTTACGCAGCTCTGTAATTAAAATGACACCCTCAAGAAAGTGCATGGAAAAAGACCCAGTTCAAAAACCAGAGAAAAAAGTGTTGCCAATCCAATACGGGCTGTTCAAATTACCAGGTTAGTGGTCAGGTAAATAATTATATCACAAATTGATAATTATTTACGTGACATCCTGTTTACGGCGGAGAGGGGGTCGGATAACTTTTCACATATCCTGTGACCAGAGGTTACGACATATAACATTGAGTTTAGAGCGCATCATCTGTTTAGGTGTGGCGGTTGTGTATGGGATTGTATGGCGAGCGATATTGACTGTCCCATAACTCTTTAGAGTGCTGGAAGTGCCAATCGGCCACGAATTTTTTTTTGAAAAACCTTTGAATACCACCTTGGCTGATAGACGCATTCGAAACTTATTTTATTATCATGGAATTTTGCGTCGTAAATAGAAAAATAAATCTTATTCGATTGGCAACAAAATAAACAAGGAGATAAGAGTTCTTGGTTTTTATTTGGTAAAGAACAGCCATTTTAAAATAATAACAATAACCACTTTTATAGCTTTACGGAAAATATAATAAAACTTCAAGAAGATTTTTGTATTTGTAAAATAATTTTTATAACATGACAGAAAAATACATTTTTTCAGATTATAAATAGCTTATGGCAGACTGTATACAGGGTGTCTGGGGGTAAAGTGCATTAACTGCGGAAGGTGATTCTACGTGATAGTACAAGTAAAAAAGATAAATAACTTTTTTCCAAATTCAAACTTTTAGGGGTAGTTTTGAGGTAAAAAGATAAAATTAGTCCGGCGTGTACAGCTAGATTTATTATTTTCCGCTGTTACGATACGGGCCAATCACAATCGAGTCGGGCGCCCGGCAGGCTCTCAGCAAGTAAGATCGTACCTCACACTAAGGATTTTTTGTAGGTACGACTTTTTGTACGGAAAAAAAAATGTTGGAATTTTGGAAAAAGTTATTAATCTTTTTTACTCCTACCATCATGTAGAATCACCTCCCGAAGTTAATGCACTTTACCCTCCGGACACCCTGTATATTAGAATCCGGATGTAACGGGACCGGCGATACTTAGTCGTACTAACCAGACGACGCACAAAACGGCGACAAAATTAAAGATTGTTTTTATTGCTGTATATATTGATATTATTGTAATTATTGTTACGAAATTTGTAATAGTACAGATAGATAAATTTCTTTTTAGGTAAATAAAACATTTAATATAAATTTGTTACTTTGATGATTAACTGTTACTTGTATTATTGTGTTATTATTTGTACTTTGTATGTGTTATTATTATAAACTGTTCCTGCTAAGCACCTGCTCTCAACACAGGTTCTCCTAGTGAGACAGGCATAGAATAAAACAAATTGTAAGTCAAAAATTAATAAAGATGAATAATAAAAAATAAATAAAAAATTATAACTTTAACAGAACTTAAACATTCCACATAACTACATACATAATGTACTGTAATCCAAAAAGATACAAAGTAATTACATTCTATGCAAGTAAATATGTAGTTACTAATGTACAAAGTCTGTAATTTGGGTATGTTTTTGATCAATTTTTGTTCGATAGTAAGAACTTCGTGCAACATTGTGAATATGTGACTAAACACTGACTGTGACGCGCGCGGGGGGTAGCTGGGTGCGGGGAGCAGGTGAGGCGCGGCGAGGTATTGCTGCATAGGTTTTGTAAACAAAACACTGCGCATCGTTTTAACCGGAAGAATTATCATTAAAATAGGTCCCTTTAAGCAGTTTGTCGCTTAAAACGGAGTCGCACTAAACGGATATGTTTTCCTACTAAAAGCTATGAAACCTAACTTGAGATTACATTATCGTCGCTAAAAACGGTAGGTCGTTATATGCTAAGTCGTTATAACCGAATTCCACCGAACTATTTTTATAAATATATAAACACAATTAAAACAATATAATTCACAAAAATATAATGTTACCAAAAACAAGTTATTTAGTCAGCTGGCGAACGGAGAGTCTCGTGAAAAGTTAACATCGGCATACGACGGATGTAGATTTGTAGGAGGTAAATCGGAGGAAATTGCGGGAGCTAGGCCTTCCAAAAGTAAGAATGATTTACCTGTACGCCTATACCCAATAGTAATTATAAAGTCGGGTCTCCAGTGACCAAATGTTTTCAAAACATCTGACAAAAACTAAAACATTGGGTCGGGGCCAAAAAGTTTTTTGTATCCATCGGCCACGGATTTTGGTTAAATATTTATGGTAATATTGCTGCTGGAGGTGCGGTTTCATAGAAACAATTTTGAAAAACAAAGTATGTACCAACACTGTAAAAAAAAAAAAACTCAAAGGCAAAAAAAAAAGATTTATGGTGGTGATGAAAATAAAATTGAAAGTCAGTGTTGAACGTGGGATGGTATTTAGAAAACCGGGCGAAAATTACCTTGATGAGTTCTGGTCAAATATGGAAATAAAAATAAAGCGATAGCTTTCTGTTTACCAAATAATATATCTTATTATTCATGTAGGTACCTTACATGCAAAAAAATATTATTAAAAATCTACTCATTTTGGAAATAATTTCCAAAAAAATATATTCATACAAATATAAACGGTAAATATTTGAAACAAACGTCAACGGTTAATACGCACTTTTTTTTTATAAAACCTTTAGATTCTTCTTAATTACCATAAAAGACAACTATTTGCATTCGGGGAAGTTGAAAATGTTACATTTTTAATTTTAGTTACGTAAATTGAAAATTTGCTTTTGTATTTAAACACAACGCTTCACCATATGCAATTTGTAATGATTATTGTAATTTTATTATGTTGGTATTACTGATACAAACAGAAAAAAAAAACCTACGGCTAGAAACCTTTGATTTTCACTTTTTTTAAATAGTACCTACTTTATGTAAAGGTGAAAGAATTTGAATGAAAATAACTAATATAAAAATCTTTTTTAATGCATAAAAATAACATCTTGACTCATATTGAATCTAACCTAACCTAACCTAACCTACTAACCTAACCCAACCTAACCTACTAACCTAACATAGCCCAACCTAACCTAACCTACTAACCTAACCTAACCTAGCCCAACCTAACCTAACCTACTAACCTAACCTAGCCCAACCTAACCCAACCTACTAACCTAACCTAGCCCAACCTAACCCAACCTACTAACCTAACCTAGCCCAACCTAACCTAGCCCAACCTAACCTAACTTAACCTACTAACCCAACCTAACCTCTTACCTTTATTGACGAAAAAATCATTAAACATCAATTCTTTAAAAAAAACATCCCAGGATTTATCTAGTTTGTATTCCAAGCAAAGTTTCTAACCAAATTAGTGCTTACCCAATTCAAAATTCGTGGGATAACTAATTTTCTAGCCACTCGTTATTTTATACAGCCAATGGAATGTGAAATATTAGTAATACCAACATATTAAAATAACAACAATATTGCATTGACAGTGTGAAAGCAAATTTTCAATTTACATAAATAAAATTAAAAATGTAACATTTTCAACCTCCCCCAATGCAAATAGTTGTCTTTTATGGTAATTAAGAAGAATCTAAAAGTTTTATCAAAAAAAAAGTGCGTATTAACCGTTGACGTTTGTTCTGAACAATTACCATATAAATTGATTTTATCATTTCTACACAAACCTAAATACACATCCAAAGTGAAAAAACTCAATTCAAAAGAGTTTTCAAAGAAATAATGACCTTTACACTAATTTGAACAAATAAAATGTTAATATTTCTAACATTGACAGCTGCCAAAAGCCACCGGCAAATTTCTCAGAAAATCACTCAATAGAACTTAGGTCCCAGATTGATATTAGTGCAAGTGATTCTGATTTGTGTCCTTCATAAAATTTCTTTATAGAGTCTGTCAAATAAGAGTAGAAAATAAAAAAATTGAACTACAAAATTTGTAGGCTAGCAACACCAATTTACCTGTCAAATATTCTTTTAAGTGCAATCACACTAAAAATGCAGAACACCGTACACACATTTAAAAAACATTTTTTTGTACCCAAAAAAAAGTTAAATAGAGGAAGCACTATTGTTAAGGTACCGACTAAGTGACATAAATTTGATTAAATTGTGTTCTACTAAGTGATTGGCTTCCATTTAATATAACATAAATTTGAATTTAACAGCAGGTAGAAAGGAAGAATAATTTGTGGTGTGTTTAGTTACACTACTTTTAGATCTGAATGATTTAAATATATTCAGATCTAAAATTAGAGACATGATCTAAAGCCTGGACAGTGCTAGTAGGCACTTAAGCTAATACTAAATAAATGTGAGCAATTTCTAAAGTTTGCGCATCTTCATTATGTTAACATAAAATTGTAAAGATATATGTAATAATAATATACCTATATGCAATTCTAATTTGAAATCAGTGAAATGAAAAAAAAAATCACTTTAACTCGTTGAATGCCGCGAGTAAATCGGGTTGGTTGTAACCAATTAGCGTTCGCAAAAAGCGGCAGCCATGACACCCAATGTCCGGCGATTCTGACAGCGTCCTTGAGAAATTTCGTACATAGAAAGGTCAAAGTTGAAGACCAAAGAATTTTTCCCGCGCATGCGCAAGAACTGCGCACGCTCCCGCGCTCCGGTAAATCATTAATATAAATTATATGGAGTCACCAATCTAATTGCGGTTTTCTCTATGGTAAAGAGCGATAATAGAGCAAGCGATTCTGACCGTGTTCTTCATACACTTTCTTTATACATAGGGGTCAAAATCGCGTGTAAAGTCTCATGATACGCCGGCGCACGAGCGGCAAATGAGTGGTTAATGCCTTTTTAATTAAAATGTAGGTAACACAGCTTTAGATTAACACCATGACTATATTTTTAGTATTGCCATTTGAACGACAGTGGCGCCCTCCTATGTTTTCTACCCTTATTTGACAGACTGTACAAAAGGATTAAAATCGCATTTAAAAAAAAGCTAAAATTAATTTTGTGCCCGCCGGCGGGCGAACCACAGATGAGAGGTTTAACAATGGCATTTTGGGAGTGTCAATATATCTATTTATTTGCGTATGAATGCTTCCATTCATATATGTATCATTGTAATTCATTTCATAATGTATACTAGCATGGTTACAAGACCGACAATTGATTTTATCAAGGCTTCTACATTGGTGGCCTTACAAACCCTGCCTCTTACAGCACATGTAGTTATCATTGCCCTCAACCTCCGTTTAATTGAACATATCCTTTTAACTACTAAACTTGCTCAAACCTCTGTGAAATTTATCAAATACCTACGCAATTACTTAACACATTGCCCTCCGTCTTAGTAATATTCCCTTTTAAAAGATAAACTTGCCCTCAAAACAAGCAATTCGGATGAAATCTTTAGAAGAATCTGTGTTTCGGACGTTAGGCAACTTATTCCAAAAACATATCAGCAAACCTCTTCAAACACAGAATTGCTTTCGCATAGTCCAAACTGCTCAAGATACTAGAACCAAATGGCATAATCTTTAATTATTACTAAAGACCAGATTAGATGCAAATTCATATTTGCATATGCAATTGCATATTTAGATCATTTTCAGCGGTAGTTGCATATTTTAGCAAAAAATTTGAGATCTTGCATATTTACGCTCGACTTCGTCAGATGCCTCACAGTGACACCATAAAAGTAGCTAAGCGCGCGGCTAGCGAACTGATCGCTCCGGCGCTGGAGGCCGCCTCCTCTTCGCCATAGTATAAAAAAGCTTGAAACTCATGGATTGGCATTGAATGAATCTATTCAGGTGTGATATATGCAATTATATCGCATTTGTATCTATGTAGTAATTCGGGAATGCTCGGGTCGCCGAACATTGCCGATCGGGCATACGAGCCGGGACAGCGGTCCGGTGTACGGCCGCGGCCAGAACCATTCTAACTTCCAGTATAATCAGTCGCTACCGAGACAAATAATATTACTTATTGAATCCATTGTACTCTTACAATAAAGACGAGAACTTACGTTTAACATATTTATTATTATTGAGTGGCTAGTGTGGCCACAATAAAAGTACATTACAATTGGCGCAGCCGTATTAAAGTACAATATTGGATTACCAAATTGGATCACAAAAAAAAAATTACCAAAGCGGGGAGAGCTAAGTCACCCCGAAAAAAATTTTTCAAGGCTACCTACAGCCGAGGCGGAACATTGGAGTATTTTTTGGGTTTGTCTGACCGAGAGAAAGGTCCGGCAGAACAAACCGAGGATATCTCTGGCTATTCCTGGAGCCACAGTCAGAGTTCTGGAGTACCATCCAAGGGTACTCAGAAGCAAGAGACGGTGGTCGTTTTTGGGGCTCAACAGAGCCTTTCCACGAAGGTGAAGTTCCGAGGGAGTGCCGAGGGAAGGCATTCTTACAAGGCAAACAGTGCTAGTGTCGAGGAAGGTCACTCACTCATCAAGAGGAAACAATCTGGAGACGTTGCAACCGCAATTTCTAAGATAGGTTTTTCTTTTCTTTCTTGTGGAGGATTTGTCTGGGTTTTTTGTAATTTTTTCCGGGGTAGTATTGTTGTCGTAGCTTCGCGTGATTATTTTTTTTTCCTTTTGTGAAGATGGAATCGGCGAGAATTCCACCGTTCTCTCACATAAACGGAGATTGGGATGTGTTTCAACTCAGATTAGAGCAGTTTCTCGTGTTACATGATGACATTACCGAGATTAAGAAAAAGGCTTATCTGATAAACTCGCTTGAAACGGAGACCTTGACTCTTCTGTCCAACTTATGTTTCCCGGGTAAAATCACAGATGTTACGTTTGAGAAATTAATTGAGTTGCTAAAAAAACATTGTGGTAAATGTAGATCTCTTTTTCAAGAGCGGGAATCATTTTTCCAAGCTAAACAGAATCATAACGAATCGATAAGGGATTTCGCCGCAAGAATTCGAGGGCTCAGCTCATTCTGTCAGTTCGGAAACAGGCTGGAGGATAATCTTGTAGACGTGTTTGCAATCGGTCTACTTCCGGGCCCTGTACGGGTAAAATTGTTTGTTGAAGGGCCTAAACAAAACTTTAATCAACTAGTTGAACTTGCAGTGACCGCGAAAGGTCCTGAGGTCGATTCAATCAAGATGAAGTTGGAAGTAAATTCGGTAAAGGAATTTGGAAGATCGGCTTCTCCGGCGCGAGAAATAAATTCGGTAAAGAGATTTGGAAAATCGGCTTCTCCGGCGCGGAAACTTTATTATCGGTCGAATAGTTCCGATTCATGTAGGTCGGATAAACAAGTTAAAACCGGTTCATCACTAAAAAAGTGTAAGATCTGTGGGAAATCAAATCATGACACTCATAACTGTAAGTTTAAGCAAGCTAAATGTTATTCTTGCGGTAAATTGGGTCATTTACAGAGATTTTGTAAAAACGGGTCAGTAAAATCAGTTATGAATTGTAATAATGAAAATATTGAAAATGTAGCTTTTGTTAAGGCAATCAAGGCACAATTGAAATTAAATGGGAAATCCTTCGAAGCGATGATTGATTCAGGATCATCAGTTTGTGTCATTCCGGAGACATTGTTTTGTAAACATTTCAGTAATATAGAGTTGTCACCCGAAACACGAAAAATTTCAGGTTACGACGGGAATATGTTGACTGTTGTGGGTAATGCAAATTTCAAGGTCGAATACAATAATCTAGTTAGGTTAATAACCTTTGTCGTTGTAACAAGCGGTTCGGAAATGATTGTGGGAAGAGATTTCATGGAAATCTTTAACCTCAACATTGTTTCAAAACAAAATTCTATCAATTCAGTTTCATCGGGAAAAGAGAAAATTGATAAAATTAAAAATAAATTTCCAGAAGTTTTCGACAAGAAACTAGGTCGATTTAATAAATTCAAAGTGAATTTTAAAGTAAAGAAAGATGCGGATCCTTTTTTCTGTAATGCTAGACCGGTACCGTTCGCTATTAGAGATAAGATCGAATGTGAACTTAAATCAATGGTGAGGGATGGTATTATTTCGCCAGTGAAAAGCAGTGAGTATGCATCTCCCATCGTTCCGGTAGTAAAGAAAAACGGCGAGATTCGTATTTGTGTAGATTATAAACGAAGTTTAAATCTTATTACAGAGTTAGAGAAATACCCGCTACCTAGGATCGAAGAGGTTATCCACAAGGTTAGTTCGGGGAAAATTTTTGCAAAACTGGATTTAAAACAAGCTTATTCACAGTTAGAACTGCAGGATAGCTGTAAGAAATTTACAACGATTAATACACATTTAGGATTGTTTGTTTACAATAGACTTGTGTTTGGATTTAAATCTGCTCCGGCAATTTTTGCTAGAACAATTGCAAGTTGTTTGCAAGGGTTAAAAGGCGTGGCATTTTACTTAGATGACATTATTATCTCAGGGATCAACGAAAAGGATCTAATGGATAATATCATGGCAGTCTGTAAACGACTACAAGATTGCGGTTTATGTGTAAATACGGAAAAATGTCAATTTTTTGTAAAAGAGTTAGAATTTTTGGGGTACATCATTTCCGAAAAGGGAATCCAACCTCAAACGGATAAATTAGAAGCCATTAAGAATGCACCTTATCCGACGGACGTTCATCAACTTAAAAGTTTACTAGGATTTTTCAGTTTTTACCGGAATTTTATACCTAACATGTCATCAATTCTAGAACCACTTCACAATCTTTTAAAGAAAGATGTCAAATGGGTTTTTTCTAGAGAATGCGCTAACGCAGTAGATACAATAAAGAATTTGATGAGTAAAAATACGATTTTGACAAATTACATTCCGCACCTTCCGGTTAAACTTTTTACGGACGCGAGTACATCCGGTCTGGGGGCGTGTCTATGTCACTCATTCGCAAACGGTACGTTGCGACCTATAGCGTTTGCATCTAGAAGTTTAAATAGCGCGGAAAAGAAATATAGCATCTTAGATTTAGAGGCTTTAGCTATAGTGTTCGGTTTGAATAAATTTTTTCAATACTTATATGGCAGAGAATTCACGTTGTGTGTTGATAATCTGCCTCTGATGAGAATTCTCGGTGAGCACAAGAATATTCCTGTTCTAGCCGCAAACAGATTGCAAAGGTATGGAATTATTTTAGCAGGGTTTTCTTATAAAACGGAATTCGTAAGATCGTGCAAAAATCAAGCGGATTTCCTATCTCGACTACCTTTAGAATCGTCAGTTGAGGAATTCAAAGAAGACTACGGGTCTGAGTTCGTAAGTTTTGTTAGCAATTGTGAACATCTTGACGTTAATTCGATTAGGGAAGCCACTAAAGTAGATACGGTCATTCAAGGCGTAATGACGTGTTTAAGGCAAGGGTGGCCCAAACGTGTTAAACGCGAGGAGGAATTATGGAAATTCTGGATAAAAAGGAACGAACTTTCGATTGTTAAGGATTGTTTATTTTGGCAACATAGAATTATTGTTCCAAGTTCGTTGCATAAAAAAGTGTTAGAGCTCGTGCATCGTTCACACTTAGGTATTGTTAAGATGAAAGGGTTAGCAAAGGGTTATTTCTGGTGGTCATCGCTGAGCAAAGATTTAGAGAAAATTGTTCAGGAATGTCCAGAATGCGCGTCGACGAAACAATCTCCGCCAAAGAGTCAATTATCGGTATGGCCTAATTCTGGGAAGGTCTGGAGTAGGCTACACCTGGATTATAGTGGACCACTGGCAGGGAAAATGTTTCTCGTCGTCTGCGACTCATTCACTAAATGGGTTGACTGTATTGAAGTTCAAAGGGCAGATTCAGCTAATACTATATTTGAATTGAGGAAATTATTTTCAAATTTTGGCTACCCTGAACTCATAGTGTCAGATAACGGAACTTGTTTTACGAGTGAAATTTTCCAACAGTTTCTTCGGGAAAACAATATTAAATTCATGTCATCTCCAGTTATGCACCCAAAAAGTAATGGTATCGCTGAAAATTCAGTGAAAACTACTAAGAGTTTTCTTAAAAAACTTATGGTAGGAAATAAATTTCAGGTTGATTACAAGGATAAATTGTTACATTTTTTGTCCGATTATAGAAATACTCCACATTGTACGACGGGAGTCGAGCCAGCAGTTTTATTGTTTGGTAGGAAACTTAGATCTACTTTTGATAGTCTCATTCCGACAGAGAATGAACGGGTTGTGTCAAAACAACATGATTTGGCGAATAAGAATATTGAGGCAAATCAACGTAAACAATCTAAGTATTATGGTGGTGTAAAAACAAGAAATTTTATTGTGGGACAAAAATGTTTAGTTAAAGATTTCAGGAAGAATAATAAATTTACATGGGTAAAGGGAATTGTTACAGATAAAATTGGAAAAAAATTATATTTGGTAAAAACTTGTGATTCTCAATTAATTTGGAAACGTCATGTGGATCAGATGAGGAACTTATCAGTGTCTTGGAGTGATGTTGAGTCAGATTTGCCAGATTCCGCGTCTGATGACACGAGGACTGAGCACTCTGAGAAAGAGTTATCCAATCTGTGGAGTGAGTTAACGGTGTTTTCTCCTGATTTCAGATTTGCGGAGGGAGGAGAGAGGTCACCGGAGGTCACAGACACGGCAATCGCTGGTCCAAGTCAAAGTTCAAATCCCTGGTTGGGGAGACTCCGCCCAAGATAGTCCACAAGGAAGGAACGGAAAGCCTTCTAACTTAATATAATTTTGTGTGAAATATTAATAATGATGTGTTTATGAAAAAACATTATAAGAACTTGAGTGAAATATCAGTATAATATTTACAGTGTTTGAATTATATAGAATCATGAAATACTTGAAATACTTAAATATGTAGTGACTGATTTACAGGGGGAAGGGTGTGATATATGCAATTATATCGCATTTGTATCTATGTAGTAATTCGGGAATGCTCGGGTCGCCGAACATTGCCGATCGGGCATACGAGCCGGGACAGCGGTCCGGTGTACGGCCGCGGCCAGAACCATTCTAACTTCCAGTATAATCAGTCGCTACCGAGACAAATAATATTACTTATTGAATCCATTGTACTCTTACAATAAAGACGAGAACTTACGTTTAACATATTTATTATTATTGAGTGGCTAGTGTGGCCACAATAAAAGTACATTACATCAGGTTATGAAGAAAATTCGCCTTATGAATTCCTCGTTGCCAAACCTATTCACGAGTAAACTTAAAGAAAAGTTTGAAAACTTATTGAACAATAACCCAGGGTTTAAGCCCTTGTACCAAATTGATAATCAACGGGGCAGGTGAAATTTTGCCCGGCACAATGAGTTCAAAAATCGCGCCCAAATTTAAATTCTGTCCAGTCACATCAGTAGACGTAGAACGCTCCTTTTCTGCTTACAAAAATATATTACGCGATCTTAGACACAATTTGCCTGCAGAACATTTAGAACAATAGGTACTTAGTCATATACGTTTTTAAAGGTAAATTGTAAATTTCATTGTTAAATACATTTTGTAATTGATATTTTCGAAAATACGATTGTTATCCTTGAGAACTAATAGTTTACTAAAATAAAAAGTATTTAAAAATACAACTTCCTGTATTATTTCATTTTGCATATTTTGACCTTTTTATGGATTTTCGTGCATATTTTAGCTATTTTTATTGCATATTTTGGGCTGTTTTTGTTGCATATAATCCGGTCTTTAATTTTTACATATTAGGATCTGTACTATTTCTGATTTATATAAATGACCTTATGAATCTTCCCATCAATGGAAACATAATGAGCTTTGCAGATGACACTGTTATTATATTCCACTAACAAGATTGGACAAGAACCTACAAGGAGGCGGAACATGGCCTGGCTGTACTTCAAAACTGGCTAAAAGCAAACTCCCTTACTTAATAAAATTAAATGTTAATAAAACTAAATATCTAACTTTCTCCAAAAACAAAAGAGGACAACCAATGAATGAGCATACCCTCAAATTACATGAATGTCAAAATACTTTTCCACAATGTTCCTGCCCGTCTATAACCCAAACAAAAAGTATTAAATATCTTGGGATTGAAATTGATGAAAAACTTCAGTGGAATTCACACATTGATCTTACCTCAAAAAAGCTAACAAAACTCATCTACTTCTTCAAAAAATTACGAAACATTTTGTCAGCAAGGGATTTAAAGAGAATATATTATGCTTTATGCCACTCTCGATTGGAATATGGAGTAATAGGATCGGGCTCAGGGCTAAAGTTCGGTGTTTGGGCGAAATTCCTAAAAAATAAAACTAGTTATTTTTATACTAATTTGGGGTCGGGGAATCTGAAAGAATTAGGCGGCGGCAAGCAATATTAACTGAATTACACGACTTTAAAATTTTTTTATACACATACAGGAAAATAGCCATTTTGGAAGCATTTTGATTCCTAGAAAATCAAACTAGTTATTTTTATACTAACTATGGGCCGGGGAATCCGAATCTGAAAGAATTAGGCGGCGGCAAGCAATATTAACTGAATTACACGACTTTAAAATTTTCTATACACACACACATGAAAATAATCATTTCGGAAGTATTTTTTTGACACACGAAGTACAAAGATCATAGAAAACAAGATAACATAGATGTTTTTACCACACAAAATTAAGTGTTGCCATTATGCAGTAATATTAATAACGTAAAATAACATGTTTATATTTTAAGTACTTATTTTTTATAAATTTTACTCACTTTTGTATCACAAACCATGTTACATAAACCCAGCGTAGCTGCTAAACTACTTGAAAACAGGGATGTTTTTTTGCCGTGACGCGAGCAGGCGGTATAAAGGGGCACAAACCATGTTACACAAACCTAGCGAAGCCATTAAACTACTTGAAAACAGGGATGTTTTTTTGCCGTGACGCGAGCAGACGGTATAAAGGGGCACAAACCATGTTACACAAACCTAGCGTAGCCGCTAAACTACTTGAAAACAGGGATGTTTTTTTGCCGTGACGCGAGCAGGCGGTATAAAGGGGCACAAACCATGTTACACAAACCTAGCGTTAGGTTAGGTTACGCATTTTTAAGACTACGAATTTTCATACTTTTGGTTTAAGAATACGGCCGTTGAGATAGTCGTAATTCATCAGGTTAATGTGTTATGTGAGGAATTATCGTGTCGGAAAGTTTTACCTTATCGATATAGGGATAAATATTTTTGAGAGTTGGTATCACTGCCAGCACATGTTCCTGTATATTAGTTTCCGGTAAATGTATTTTTTCTGTGGTTTTCATTCATTGTGTGTCAAAATGCTTTCGAAATGACTATTTTCATGTGTGTGTGTATAGAAAATTTTAAAGTCGTGTAATTCAGTTAATATTGCTTGCCGCCGCCTAATTCTTTCAGATTCGGATTCCCCGACCCCAAATTAGTATAAAAATAACTAGTTTTATTTTTTAGGAATTTCGCCCAAACACCGAATTTTTTCCAGGCTCAGCAGCATCTAATCACATAAAACAACTTAAGGTAACTCATAATTGCATCATAAAGACCATACTAAAGGTCCCCATAAGGACGTCAACAACAGAAATTTTTAAACAGTTTGATGTTCCAAGCATACAGAAAATCTATGCCAAAAACATTCTAGTACATCACCACAAAAATGATTCAGAGGCAGACACCTCACATGCTCATAAAACCAGAGCCAAACAAACAGAGATCCTACTAATCCTACTAATATTATAAAGGGGAAAGTTTGTATGGATGTATGTTTGTTACTCTTTCACGCGAAAACTACTGAATGGATTTGAATGAAACTTTACAATAATATAGCTCATACATCAGAATAGTCTATAGGCTATAGCTTAGAGCTCGGGCGTTATGAAAAATAATTTCATTTTTCATACATTTTCTATCGGTAACAAAATCGATTTATTGCAAACGTCAGAAAAAACAAACCAATTGTCACCTTGGAAACAATGTTTTTTTTTTTTTAATTTGGCAATTCACCCTAAAAAGATTGCTTTGCTGGCGTCGTACTTAATAACTATCTCTAAAAATGAATCGCCGAAATGTATGTATAGTCTGTCAAAAAAGAGTGGAAAATATAAAAATTTGAACTACTAAATTTGTAGACTGGCAACACCAATTTAACTGTCAAAATTTTTTTTGAAGTGCAATGACACTGAATGTATAGAACACAGTACACCACATTTAAAAAAATCATTTTTTCTTCATGACATAAATTTGATTAAAAGGTGATTTATAAAGCGATTTGCTTCAATTTAATTTAACATAAATTTGAATTTAACAATAGATAGAAAGGAAGAATCACTAATGGTGAGTTTAGTAACACCACTTTTAGATCTGAATGAGTTAAATATATTCAGATCTAAAATTAGAGACATGATCTAAAACCCAGGCAACGATAGGTACTTAATATAGTATTAAATAAATGTGAGCAATTTCTAAACTGTGCTTTATATAGTATTACATTATAGTTATTCTTCATAATGTTAACACAAAATTGCAAAGGTATAATAATAATATACCTATACGCAATTCTAATTTTGAGATCGGCGGGTATCTATACTGCAATGAAAAATATTTTTTCCACTATTATGCCTTCTAAATTTTTTTAAATCTAGGTTACACAGCTTTACTTTAACACCATGAGTTATGTGTTTAGTATTGCCATTTGAACAACAGTGGCGCCCTCATATATTTTCTACTCTTTTTTGACAAACTGTATGCGCATAAATCCGAACGACTGCACCAAATTGGACTATTCTTTTTTTTGTTGTTCGTTATTTTGTATAAAACTACCGTTGAGTTCTGGCATTATGAAATTTGTATAAAAAATTATAATAGGTTGCACGCGAGCAGTTTGAAAACTGAATGTATCGGGAATGAATGTGTGGAATGCGAGAGGTGAGAGGGGGGAGTGGGGAGTGGGGAGGGGGGAGGGGGAGGGAGAGACGGGAGGGAAGGAAGGGGAAAGGGGAAGGATGGAGGAGGGTGTGGGGAGGAGTAGGGGATGGGGAGGAGTAGGGGATGGGGGGAAGGGGGTTGATGGGGGGAGTGGTGTGGGGAGAGGGAAGGTGGAGGAGGCGGAGTGGGGTGGGAGAGGTCGGAGGGAAGGAAGTGGAAGGGGGAGGGGTGGAGGAAGGTGGGGGGAGGTGGAGTGGGAGGGGTATGGGGTGGGGGAGGGGTCGGTGGAGAAGGAGATGGAGGGAGAGGGGGGTTGATGGATGAGTGGAGTGAGGAGAGGAAAGGTGGAGGGTGGAGGAGTTTGGGGAGGGGGGAGGGGGAGGGTGGTTGAAGGGGGGAGTGGAATGGGGGGAGGGGTGGGTGAAGGGGGAGGGGGGTTGATGAGTGTGGTGGAGTGGGGAGAGGGAAGGTGGAGGAGGCGGAGTGGGAAACCCTAATACCATGCGAGCGAAGCCGCGGGAAAAAGCTAGTACTTAATAATACCAAAGTGTAACTCTTCATTTGGACAAAGTTCTGAATTTTTAGCAGGAAAGTTATATAACAAACTCCCACTTAGTATCAAACAAATTAAAACAAAAATAGCTACATAAAATGTTGGCTGAAGGAACTATCGGAAAATGAACTTACTAGTATACTTAAAACATTGTCTTAGAAGTTTCTGGAAAACCTTATACAAACCATGAAGTTAAACCAAAGAAGTCGCTGAAAACTTATCCAAAGCATAGTCCCCCTCAGCACAGGATCTCCTAGTGAAGAGGACCACGAATACATTTTCTATTTTATATATATACCTAACATGTTTCATATAAACGTGAAAAAAATAATAAATGTATATTTTATAAATTTTTTTTTATATACTAAATAAAAAAAAATAAATAAAAAAACTTATAAATAAATAAAAAGAAAACACTTTGTTTACGTCACTTTATTGATATTTCTTCCGTCTACCGGTTTCGGTACCTCCGTACCATCATCAGGACTGAATATAAAATACTGACAAATACAGGGAAATATACATATATATATACAAATAGTAAAAGAAAGAGGCAGTAAATAAGAGAGGGAGACAGTGCGTCAGTTGTGGGAGGGAAGTGGGGGAGGAGCGAGTGGACGGTAGACGGAAGAAATATCAATAAAGTGACGTAAACAAAGTGTTTTCTTTTTATTTATTTAAAATGTCAAGTCACAATGTGTTTGCTTCTTTTGAAAAAAAAAAAAAAAAAAAAAAAAAAAAAAAAAAAAAAAAAAAAAAAAAAAAAAAAAAAAAAAAAAAAAACTTATCCCTTGCGGTAAAACAACTTTTAACCAAATTTAGATACTTTGCAACAACCTATACAATCCACTTCTACTGACCATTAGACAGAAGACCACTATTTTAAACATAAATCAGACTTCAATTGGGAAGGCGGGTATGGGTACTGCCGCCCCGGGATCCATTTATTGGAAAACCAACCTATGCCGCATGTCACCCCAATTGGTTCGCTACATTTGGTGACTTAGCAGGGGTGCCCGGGTTCGGTGAGGTTTGAGACTGGTTGAGGGAGGCCTTTTGACCTTTCCAGCTGGACTCTCTTTGACCCATCGCTTGGCACTGCAGTTGCGAGGGATGGATTCATACGTCCATCATTCCTAGACCCATCACTAATTGACCCCCAGATTCCTAACCACCACTCATACCTTTTACCTTCCCAGAACTTCCCTTCCTTAAAAAGACACTTCACACAGCAACCCCTAAGATGACATAGGCCCTGAGAGAAATTATTTTCCTCAGGGTCTCCTGTGTGGAGCTAACGTAAAAAAAAGACATCAAATCTTGAATCATAAACCAAGACAGACCTAATATCAATTTATAAGTATGCATTTCCAATGGTACGTTACTGCAATGGTATCAACAAATCGCTCAACCGCTTGTCCTCCATCTCCGTACAGTTTAACTTGCACTCAAACTCCGTGAAGTTCATCAACAAATCGTTCAACCCTTTGCCCTCCATCTCCGTACAGTTTAACTTGCCCTCAAACTCCGTGAAGTTCATCAACAAATCGTTCAACCCTTTGCCCTCCATCTCCGTACAGTTTAACTTGCCCTCAAACTCCGTGAAGTTCATCAACAAATCGTTCAACCCTTTGCCCTCCATCTCCGTACAGTTTAACTTGCCCTCAAACTCCGTGAAGTTCATCAACAAATCGCTCAACCGTTTGTCCTCCATCTCCTTACAGTTTAACTTGCCCTCAAACTCGGTGAAGTTCATCAATAAATCGTAGACCACTTGGCCCTCTATCTCCGTACAGTTTAACATTCCCTCATAAGAGCTAAACTTGCCCTCAACTTCCGTAAAATTCATGCACATACTTTGTATGTCCTGCGCCACCGGGTCTTGTTGTCCTGCAGCATGCGGCGCCACAGCATGGACATGACCTCCGGGAAGTGCTCGTAGGTGAATGTGGCTAGCGCCAGCTCCTGCATGAGCTGTCCGGTGGGGCCCCATGCCTCCTCGTTGGTGGCTTCTCGTACTTTGCCCTCCACCTCCGTGTAGTTCATCACCACATTTGTCCTGCAAGAAGAGACATACATATTATGTTATTGATGGGAAACAGAATCTGCATAGCCCAAAGATGGTTCCGGAGTCAAGACAGGAGAGGAAAGGAGAGGCCCCTACAGTCAATCCCACAATGTAGTAGAGTCAATTCTGTTTTTGCACTTGCTTAACCCCTCCGATTTTTCGCGAATATTCACTTTTAATGTCTTAAACGAGGCAGTTTGGGAGGCAGGTATGGGTACC
Organism: Limnephilus marmoratus; assembly: GCA_917880885.1. Taxonomy (NCBI): domain Eukaryota; kingdom Metazoa; phylum Arthropoda; class Insecta; order Trichoptera; family Limnephilidae; genus Limnephilus; species Limnephilus marmoratus. Next base: position 40,466,428 of record OU862926.1, read on the forward strand.
GCCACCACAGGAACCATTAATTCGATAAGCAACCCCTCTGCCTCAAGTGATTTGCTATGTTTAGTGACTTAGCAGAGGTGCTCGGGTTCATGGGGTGTGGTTTGTCCAGGTTTTGGCGGCGGATGCGTCTGCCCACCAACTGCACGGTGGGCCGAATCAGAAGAGGCAGGTTGCGAGAGAACCTTATTTGACCTCTCCAGCCTCTCGCAACCCATGATCTTGAGGGATGATTCTTACATTCGTCACTCTTAGACACACAGACTCCCAGATTCATACCCAACCCACTTACCCTTTTCCTACCCAGAACTTCTCCTTAAATCACCCCCCAAAGATATATAGATATTCCCTTAAGGAAAAATATTTCCTCAGGGCCTCCTGTGTGGAGTTGATAAGAGAATACTAATAATTCGGCGGTTTTACCTACACACAATCCGACTCCAAGATGTCGGGTTCCGCAAGTCGGATCGTGTGTAGGGGCTATAAGTGTAAAATCTTGCTTATGCAATGATGGGAGTACTTTTTCAGGAACTGGAATTAGCTCGAGATTCCTTTGTGCATTAGATGATTGAAAAAAGAGACATCAAATGGGTCGAAGGTAACCTTACTCAAAAATTTTAAAAAATATTTCTAAAAACTTATACAAAATAAACAAAACAATGTTAAGTAATAAAACAACAACAACTGCATAGGAATTTTATGATAACCATACGAGACAATAGGACCTAACAGTAATTGTCAATTTAATTTATTGCTACCAATTCCAAACATAGATAAAGAGTTTTAGTTGTCTGTATTGAATGTGTCACATGAATCAATTGAGTTCAAATTGGGTACATTGAACAGTATTATTTAGCATCGGATACAATATACACAGGATAGACAACATGAACTGAAGTTGAACCTTCCTTCCAATTCTCCGTAAGTTGAGTGGCACGGGTTTCAGTTGCAAGGCTCATGTAAGGGAACGTACCCATACTACGTGACACACTTTTTGCAATTTTTTACCCCCCCACCCTCCCCCCCCCCGGTGACCACGTGTAGTATATTCCAAGACCCCCCCCCCCCCCTACAGTTTTCACATAGTATTTCATAAATATGGTTTCGAATCATTTTTTGCTAACAAAAAATAAAAAATGCATTATTTGGCTTATACATATTTGTCTTTATTAATACGGCGCTTGCTGCGTGACAGCAAGAGTGCATGCATTAAAAGGAAAAAATATTATCAAGATAAAACTTTTGTCAAAATATATTGAAACCGGAAAGTAATTTATGGAAACGAAAGTCTTGTTATTTTTATAAACATTTTTCATCTCAATCATCTTCAACAAACACGTTCCCTGAACTTTTTCACTTATTTACGAGGGTGGGTTTTTAAGTTTGCGGATTGGGTCAGGAGTGGAAATAAAAACCAAAATTTTTTTCCTTTTCAACATATTCACCTACTACCCTAATACATTTTTCCGATCTTTAAATTAACTTAAAGGAACTTTATAACAGCGCGGAACTCAATTTTCTCCACATTTCACAATTTATTCCCGATTGAAGTGTTTGGTCGACGATAGCTCAAAGACTAATGACCTAATTACGATAAAACCCGGTGTATATCCTAAAAATGAGTTGTTCAATTAGTACCTAATTCAGCGGTACCTCCATTAATCACTTACCTTCCCATTCCGCGAACTTAAAAACCTCCCCTCGTAGCTCGAAAAAAAACGCGAGATTTCTAGATTGACTACGTGATAAAAACCTAAGCCCCCCCCCCCGTTGTGACCAAGCGTGGTATTTTGATGACCCCCCCCTGAATAGGTCACGTAGTATAGGTACGTTCCCTAAGCATAATGAGTACGATTGAGAAAGGGACCTTCGGATAGATTGAAGAAAAGAGTGTAAGGAGAATGTATGACGCAAATGTGAATGGCAGAAGAAGTCGGGGACGCTCGAGGGAGACATGGCGCGATCCAGTGAATCAGATACTTGAGTCCGGCCATGTTAAGAATCAGAACAATAGAAGAGTACGCATGAGACGATATACGAATGTGAATGTGGCAAAGAGTGTGCGCCAAGACCGGGGTGATTTGGCGGCCCGTCCTCTGCCTACCCTGCAGAGAAACAATGGTTAGTTATTTTCATTATTTGTTTTTGGGGTGTTATGCCATGTTGCGCTACCTCCTTCTTTAGCTAACGTTTCGGACATCATTGCAGTGTCCATCATCAAGGCAGATCCGGCAGATCCGGTAGACACATCTACCGGATCTGCCCTGGTGATGGACACTGCAACGATGTCCGAAACGTTGGCTAAAGAAGGAGGTAACGCAACACGGCATAACACCCCAAAAACAAATAACGAAAATGCTTTTGGCCGTGAAAATCTTAAAACTTATCTGATGGTTAGTTAGTTTGGTTCCAGAGTAGTAAATAGTCTCAGAATTGTCCTGGAGAAAACTACCAAAGATATTGAAATACAAGATATATCCTATGATGGCCGCCCGACCGTCGGCAGACTACCGTGTAATGGGAATTATTATGTAAAAATGAAAGATGTTGTTTTCTTAATTCGATCGTCCAGTTGATTAGTCAGACATCTCAAAGTACTGAGTTTTGGTAACCATAAATCAAACATTATTTATACATGTGTTTGTTTTACATATTAAATTTGCTATAATAATAATAATAAGCCTTTATTCCAGAATGTGGGGAGGTGAGTGCAATCCCACACATCCTATATAGAGTAAGTACATACATAAAACACAAGTAAGTACATAAAAAAAATACATATAAATAAATAAAATAAAATAAAATAAAAATAAAAAGTAGTATCATTAGATAGTAGATATGCGCGGTTCTATAAATCTTCGGAATACAATTCCCTCCGGCCAAAGTTCTTCTGCCAGGAATTTCTTTACTTCGATCGCTTTAACAGCTATAAAACAACACCGGGACGTATAGCGGTCCATTATTTTAGTAAGACATTTTGTTTAATTCATTACAAGTTTTTCTGCATTATAATTGACGTGAAGTGTTTTTGAGTAATCTGAGTATTGTACCAGATAGAGGTACACTTTTACTTATAACTGCATAGTCAACTAAAATTTCAATTTTTTGGAGATGTCTGACTCATCAATTGGACAATTGAAATGCCTGTAAAATTTCGCAATGTAAATAACATGTCCGACTTTGAACACTTGAAATTCTAAAGTTCGGTTTTGTGCATTTCAAGTACAAAACGTCAAAATCATAATAAAACTAAACTAAACACACTTATCTGCAAATGATAAAATACTGTAATAATGCGGTTACAGAATACTACTGATTATACCATAATTACAGGTAAATAGATATCAAGTTGGGTTAACCTAAGCTGATAAGATAAACAAATAATAACTTGCTTTTTCGGTTACTCAAATACGTGTTTCAACCGCATGATATTTAATTTATATAATGCATTCCCTTATAACCACTTAAAATTTATTTAAATATTCACACAGCTGAAATACTATAAACTTTTTCTATTTCTCAGCAAACTTATTTTGTGGCACATTTTTAGGGAACAAATTTAACAAAGGGTCATTTAAAAAAGATCTTTTGATTTTTGATAACATTTAAACTCTTTTTTACACAAATTCTAATTTCAAGTTAATCTAAATTGTTCCATTCATTACTATTAATAGCAACTGTTTCATAACGCTGATGGATTTCATTTGTTTTGTGCTCCGATTGTCATACGAGATCGGAGGAATCCAGACTTTGGAATTCCGCACAATAAGGGTGCCTAACTACAGGGAAAACAAGTGTCAAGCGCTTTATCGTCAGTATGTTAGTCCGTTGCTAATCACCGATCCTATCGTGACATTTCGCTGTACGCCGAAGTGTTAACTCATCATATCGTTACATAAAGTGTAAATCCTACCGTATTCTACCGTATACTTTATGTGAACTCGTGACTCAAACTTTTACCGTAGTTCTAATAATCAAATAGAACAATCTCGAGCGCTTATGGACATCTATGACTGTCACCAAGCCAGAAGACAACAACCGTGAGTACCACTCAATTGTGATATACCTTTCTTGTTTGGTGGTTGGGCATAACTTATCGAAATCCATAAGCGTCTTAGCAAGAGTAGCCGCAAGGTTACCCTCATCCCCATGCCCCGTGCATGATACAGCAACTCTATTCCATTATTATTTCAATTTGTTTTTGTGTTCAGTGGACTTTGGTATTAACAGTATGAAGTGTATATTTATTTGTCCCTTTTCAGATAATGGAGCACAGTAATTTAATTTGCATCTGGAGTTAGAATGACATAAAACTACATTCCTACATAATTTAAATTTGGAACAGTTCAAACTCCATAACATTAATGCAATTTAGTTTGGAGAAGTTCAAATGTCATTCCTTTTACACAATTTTAGTTTTGAACAATTAAAATGTGGGGAGGAATGTAGATCCTGCCAATGTTTGTTTTTTGCCAAAAACCATGTTTTTACCGCGTTTTAAGTTGGGCACTTTAATTTGGAAGGTGAAAAAAAGTGCGGAAAGCAATAGAAAAAATTTTTAAATTTAAAAAAAATAAAATTTTCAACGATTTTTGAACTGTTTTTCACCGCAAAGCATACTACTACGACAACTCGCACGCCATTTTGTCACTGATATGTTGGTATCCCTGACCTGATACAAACAACAGCTAGATACGATTGTAGCCGACTTCGTGGGATACATGATGAGACGCGTAATTATGAAATTTTTCTAGCGGGCTTGTGTATATTATCTTTACTTTAAAAAACAGCCTACGTTTTTAAATGGTTTGTCTGGCAAAACAGGGTTTGTCTAACGGGATTGTGTATGTTATCTTTACTTTAAAAAACAGCCTACGTTTTTGAATGGTTTGTTTGGCTTCGCAGGGTTTGTGTAGCGGGGCTTGTGTATGTTATCTTTACTTTAAAAAACAGCCTACGCTTTTGAATGGTTTGTTTGGCTACGCAGGGTTTGTGTAGCGGGCTTGTGTATATTATCTTTATTTTAAAAAACATCCCAGGATTTGAATGGTTTGTCTCCATTCCAGTGCCTGATTAGAGGTTCGTTTACATTATATTATTAATTCTGTTTTTCATAATTACGCGCCTTATTATGCAGCCCACGAAGTCGGCTGCAATCGTATCTAGCTCTTGTTTATATCATAGGTCAGGGATACCAACATAACAGTGACAAAATGGCGGGCGGCAGCGGGCGGGCTGTCGTAGTAACGGTTCGCGAAGTGAAATTTTATTTATACTTTGAACGGCTGTATCTCCCTCAATTTTGCCGAGCGCGCCTTAATTTTTTTTTTATTCAGCTTCTCCACACTTTTCTCATCTAGAAAGTGCCTTTTTATTAAATTTCCAGACTTTGGCAGGATCTGCATTTCACCCAAAATGTCATTCCTTTTACACATTTAAGTTTGGAACGGTTAAAAAATGTCATTAATTTAACAGAATTTAAAATTGGAAAGTCAATACTTTTGCACAATTCCTTTCACACTATTTCAAGTTTAGACCGGATAGAATTTCACTTCTTTTTATCCAAGTTTGGAACAGTCAAAACGTCATTTCTTTTGCACCATTTGTTTGGAACAGTAAACAGTTATTTCTTTTGCACAATTTCAGGTTAACAACTATTTTTTTGTAATATTTTCAAATTCAAAGTTTGGACCTAATAAATATAAAGTTTTGAACCATAAAATCAAGTACTTTTACCAAATCAGTACTTCGGTGCAAAATAAAACGACCTTTCAACAATTGCACAATTTGAGTTTTGTTTAAAATACAATCGATTGACGTTCGTACTCAATTTGTAAATAAGCATAAAAAGATTTTAAAAACGTTAAAATAACCATTTTACCTGAATATAAAGTTTCATGGCTAGATTGAGTCGGTAAATTTGAATGTCTAGAAAGGCAGGTACATTGGCACCGCTCAATTCTGTCAGTTTGAAGTTTTAGCAACATATTGTTATCAAGTAACTGCAATTGGCACAACATAATGGAGTGTGACGCCTAAGCAATGGATGAAGATAAAACTAATAAGCATATTATAGCTGCAAGGACGGCATAAGTAACTAGAAGAACGTGTTCTGTAAAGCGAACTGAATTTTTTAAACACACCCATTATGTTGCTAACGGGTACACGTACAATAGTGGAAATTGGGGACGATAATCAAATAAAAACAATAAATTACATAAGATAAACTCATTCATGTTGATAAACGAAAATGAAAGTACACAATTATGTCAAAATCTTAGCCCAGATGGATGAGAAAAGTTTGACGAATTCCGCGAATGAAAACATGTCTAGTTGGTACTCACACTTTGTCGGCAAGCTCCCGCACCTTCCACATACTGATAATTTTATCCATTTTGAAAATAAAGCCGAAAGTCTTGTGTATATTTAGGAAAACATGTAAACGTAGGAATATATCGAAGCCAACAGCTACCTGATGATTTGGCTCATTTGGCTTACATTATTGCAAAATGGCGATCGCAATAATGACGGACAGCAGAGCGGCTGTAGAACGATGGGCTCGCTGTTGACAACATCAAACAACCAATCGGCTTACAAATAAATATAAATAGCTGTCAAAATTTAAACCAAATTGCACATTTTAGTTATATTAACGGAGAAAACGGCAAATATAATGTATTTGAAATTTAGAAACGTTAAAATTTTAAATGAAAATAAAATTGTAAGCATGTTATCATGAAAATATTTTTTCTTGTAAGACTCCAAACTGACATTTATGGATTTGATCATAAGGCATATTTTGACTTGACAAAAAAGTTTAAAAAATTGAAAGGGGGTTTGACATTTCTAACTTTTGAGACAAAACTTGATCGCTTGCTGCCGGTGCCATTTTATTATAATATCATTATAATAAAATTCACTTAGAAAGTTAGAACAAATAATTGGTTGATTAATTAATCATTAGAATACAACGTTTTCATTACAAAATAAAAAATATACTAGTGAATTTAAAATCGAATTCTTTCGATCAACCCGTTGCAGATGAAATGCGCAAAAACTAGTATATAACATTGACAAAAACCACTTGGAAAACATTGAAGATATTCTTTTCCGAAGCAAAAACTTCTTTAGCACCGTAGTGATTTAAAACTCGATGAAACTAAAAAGCGGCACTAAAAAGAGACAACCACATATATCAATAGGAGTTAGCCTGCGAGAGAATGAGATAGAATAACTGATCTCCTCTTTGTGCGGTGCTTCGTAGTCTCTCAACTCTTGTCTATTTTAGTTTTCTGAAGGTTTCACTTCTACCGTGTGTGAAATGCACACTTGCATTTTTGGAAATGTAGGTTTTTATAGTTGCGTGTTGCATCTATCTTATAAAACGAAACAAGCGTAAAAACTATTTATCGGTGTTAGAGGCTTCTCAGTAGTTAAAAAAAATCTAAATATCATCGACACAAATAAGTCAGGTACGTCTCAAACGTCTTACATATATCTGGTAATGTTATTTTATCGTGAAAACAAGCTTATGGGTGCGAGTGCAAAACTACCATAATATTTGTGAGATGTATGAACAATGACATTAATATCAATGTTAATTTATTTTAACATTTATTCCCAAAAATAGCTTCAAAAAGTGTATTCAAATTCACCATCACGTTATTTCCATTTTTCTAGTCAGGTATAAACTAACTAACTAACCATCACACCACACGGGTATGCAGAGAGGACGTACCGCCAAACAACTCGATCTTGGCACACACTCCTTGCCTCGTTCACATTCATACATCGTTTCAACCATGCTCTTCTATTATTCCGACTCTTCACATGGCCCGACTCAAGTATCTCATTCACTTGGTCGTGTCATGTCTTCCTCGGGCGTCCCCCCCGACTTATCATCTTACTTACTATCGTTTCGACAAGATGCCTACAGCTGCCTACAGCTACCTACGGCCTACAGGTGTCTCTGTCGTGCAATACTCTTCAGCGGCATCAGCTATCCCTCAGTTCATTGCGTTGTTACTTGTTACATTTTTACTAAGTATCTACTTATAAAAAATGTCTGAAAAACAAATGTTCTAAAAGGCAACATTGCCGTTTTAAATTTTAGTTATTTTGCGCATGACAACACAGTCCTCCTTGTTTTTTGACGTATTCACTATCAAGTGAATTATGTTGTTATTTTCTGATATTCAACTACAATATTTAGAATTACAAATAACAATTTTTCATACAGTGCCAACGATGGTTTCGCTCTGATGAAGTCACAGCTTCAGTTTCAATAAGATTAACAGTTGTGTTAGTTAAGAGGTGTGGTTTTTTCGTGTAGTGGTGATAAAAAATATCTGTCAAAATGAATAGAAGAAGAACTCATAATTTTACGTATGTCAGTTCATGCGTGAAATACATGATATTTTTACTGAATTTTATATTCTGGGTAAGTTTATTGTACTGTTTTATCATTTTTGCAATGTTTTTTTTCAATTGTGTGAGTTTCATTATGGTGTTATTGAACTTCTAATGTATTTTATGAGTCACCTTTCCTGTTAACAGTTGTTCGGCGGTTTGCTCATCGGAGTGGGCATGTACGCCTTCGTAGACAAATGGCAGGCCACAGGATTAGTTAAGGTAACAGTCAGTATTACTATTTTATGGTAAATATGGTATTTTATATTTAAATACACACCCTTCCAGACAAAGGAACACCAACCAATTCGACATTTTTTTGCTGACATGTTATGAATAACAATGGTTTTTTTACCGGATATAAGCATACATGATTTGTACAATGTATTCAATTTATGATTACCTTTAGAATTGTGATTTATTGAAGTGTAATAATAATAATATTATTTTCCCACCGCGATAGGTAATTAAAAAGATACCTACTTTGTATTACTAATTGACAATTACACACCATTATGATTTATAAAATTTAATATGGCGTTTCTAAATATTTTAGTGCATTTTCAATAAATCAAAATCACCAAACACATACCAATATGCTTATTTTTGATAACTTAAAAAATTCAAAACCTAGGTCAATAAATTTTTTTTTTAAAGCAAATATAATGCTTTTTCCTTGTTTTATTGTCAGACTGTACCGGTTTTAGCCTGTCCCAGACATCTTTAGACTGGTACAAAGTTTGTAAATTTAAATAATTAGAACCAAAAAGGGTATTCTTAAGGGTTCAGTGTGTCCTGGTCATCTGCCTCCAAGACCTAGACAAACCTGACCCCATGAACCCGGGCACCCCTGCTAAATCACCAAACGTAGCGAACCACTTGGGGTGACCTATGGCAGAGCTGTTGGTTATCCGATAAAGGTTCCCTGGGCGGTACCGCCTTATTGAATAATTTACACCTCTGCCATAGGTCACCCCAAGTGGTTCGCTACGTTTGGTGACTTAGTAGGGGTGACCGGGTTTATGAGGTATGTCTAGGTCTTGGCGGCGGATGTGTCTACCTACCAACTGCGCGGCAGGCCGGATTGGGAGAGACCGGTAGAGTGAGACCGTTTGACCTATCCAGCAGGACTTTCTCACAACATTGGCTTGCACCGCAGTGGGAGGGATGAATTCATGTCTGACACTCCTGAACCCACTAAACCCCAGATTCCTACCCACCCCTTGTACCTCTTACCTTCCCTGTATTTCTCCTTTCTTTCCTAAAAAGTTCCTCCATATAGCATCCCCAAAGATGACATAGGTTTTTGAAATTTTTTTTGCAAGAAAGACAAACATTCCTGGGTTATGAACAGGGCCGGATTAACCATATCGGGGCCCGTAGGCAATGCACTTCTCGGGGCCCCTTTACCAATGGCGGACTAACGGGGGGGGGGGGGGGGTTGAAGGGGCCTCAAAAACGCCTCCTTTTTCCCTTGACCAAATCCTTAGCAAGGCTTTAAGGGGGGGTATTTCTACACATGGTAATCAACACGTAGTCAGAGGGAGTTTTTTTACCATTTTATAATAACAAATTCACCCAAATTTTTAGCAAAAATCGCGTTTTTCACTTCAAAATGCTGCCAAAAATAAAACAAAAAATCGAAAAAAACTCCCTTTTACTACCTAGGAAAACATTTTTATGCACCAAGTCTTAATCTGTCCGAAAATCTACTGTCTATGGCTTAGGGGAATTTTGATATATATAAAAAAATGGCGGACCAGCGAATTTTATTTTCGATTTTTTATGGAAAATTTTCATTGTTCAAAAAAAATAGATCCTCATAAAAAAATCCCGAAGTGGTGCCGTAGTGACAGGAACTGTATAAGACGTAGTGCATGCAAATCGGATATATAGTTTTTCTGAAATGTTGTCAACCAGGTTGAAAAACGTAGTTTCGAAAAAAACGCTTTCAACGTTTTGCTGGGGATAATTCAACATACAAACTGTTTAAAACGGTTTCATATAAAATTCTGTATCTCCATCAATTTTACCAATTTCTTCAAATGGGGAGAGCATTATTAACAAATGCATCTTTCAGAAAATGAATTAAAAATAACAATTTTTTTGCGGTGTCCTTAAAGCCTTGTTTAGCATTTGATCAAGGGAACGTGGACGCGTTTGGAGGCCCCCAGAGTCAGAGGCCCGTGTGTCTTGTCTTGTCACTAAAGTGATCTCTTCCAGATAACCTTTCCCTAAGAATTTTAGCAAGCAGATAGGTAGTGCATACTGAAGCTTGTACAACATTTATATTTTAAACATATGATTAGAAATAAAACAAAACAAATGCCAATATAAACCACACACGGCACCTTATATCACTTCAGATACTAAGTAATGTTGCAACAAATAGAAGGAAAGAAAAGTAAAATACAACTATGTTTATATATTTGTTTTAATTGTAAACTTTTTATTTATTATTTGTGCATGATGTGAACATTAGTTATTTATTGGGTTATAACCTAATTATTATAATTTGTTGTTATCTTTAATGTGTGTACCTAATATTATTAAGCTGTAAATGTTCCTAATAAAAATTAAAAAAAACGTCTTGAAAGCTGACTTTTTCCGAAACTTCGTTGCTCACTAATTGAAGCAAGTCATTTTTTCTCGGGACGCGGGGCCCCTAGCCGATGCGGGGCCCCTAGGCAGTTGCCTACTCTGCCTTAGGGATAATCCGGTACTGGTTATGAATAACCCTACAATGTTTAAAAATCTCCTACTACCACCACACTAAGTGGATAATGTTGCTTGTGTTGTGATGGAGGACTTAGCCAACCGAGGAGCATGCGACGCTAGGGCGGGACCCAAACGCGATGCCAACTCAGCAACTGAAAGGAGTTATTTTCCCCAGGGCTTCCTGAGCAAACCTTAAAAAAATAAGGATAATTTAAAAGTATTTAATTTTGCACAATTATTGTGGTAACTGTACCAGTAATTTGGATTTGGTAAAGAAACTGCATGCATATTCAACAAAGTATAACCATGTTATATCTAATAAGTTGTGTAAGGTTGTCGAATAAATAATTATTTAAAAAAAAAAGTTTAAACTCCTGTGCTGTATATTTTACCCCACCTACATGAAGCTAGGCTAACATCAATACAATGCAAATGTTTAACTTCTACCAACATTCACACATAAAACTGAAATAAAGATGGCGGCAACATTCCAGTACGGGATGCTAGCGAATATTCCCTCTTAAAAGCCTCGAGTTTTTTTCAGTTGGACACAGTGTTTGACATTGTGCTAACATCAATACAATGCAAATATTTAACTTCTACCAACATTACACACATAAAACTGAAACAAAGGTAGCGGCGACATTCCAATACGGGATGCTAGCGAATGTTCCCTCTTATTAAAGCCTTAAGTTTTTTTCAGTTGGACACAGTGTTTGACGTTGTGCTGAACGTGTCTCTGGTGCTTGTGTTGAGTGGAGCCCTGGTGTTTATTGTGAGTTTTGCGGGATGTGTAGGAGCCCTGAGGGAGAATACTTGCCTGCTTAAGTTTGTGAGTATAATCTTTTACTTATTGTAACCATTTCTTTTTTATAGTTTTAGAAGTTCTTCAACAAATGACCAAGAATTGTGACAATGTACTAGAAAACACATTAAAAAAAGTACTTTTTTTATGCTTTGTATTGTATTCAGCTAATACTTTTTGGTTGTTCATTATAAAAATAAAAGATTTCCGTAGCGTGGGTAGTTTCACAGAATATCAAATGTAAAATTGTCATCTAATGGCCACTAACCCACTTTTTTTCACTGTTGAAAGGTTTTTTTAATTTTAAAAGGAGGCCCTGAGGAAAATAATTCCCCTCAGGGCCTATGCCATATTTGGGGATGCTGTGTGGAGGGTCTTTTGAGGAGAGGAAGTTCTGAGAAGGAAAAATGTTTGAGGGGTGGGTAGGAATCTGGAGTTCAGTGTTTCTAGGAGTGACGGATGTATGAACCATCTCCCATTGCGGTGAAAAGCAATGTTCTGAGAGAGTCCTGTTCAAAAGGTCTCCCTCAACTATTCTTTCCCGATCCAGCCTGCTACGCATTTGGTGGGCAGACCATTCACCGCCAATACCCGTATAAACCTCACCTCAAACCAACGCCAAGTGTCAATAAAACAAACTGCCTCCCCGGGAACCATTTATTGGACGGTCACCCCGGCCATAAGTCATCCCAAGTGGTTTGCTACGTTTGGCGGCTTAGCAGAGGTGCCCGGGTTAACTGAGTGAGGTTTGTCCAGGTCTTGGCAACGAATGCTTGTGCCCAGCTTCTATGTGGCGGGCCGGATCAGATGAGACCAGTTGAGGGAGACCTTTTGAACTCTCTAGTCATTTGCGCTGCAGTGGGAGGGATGGATTCAAATGTCCGTCATTCCTGAACACATTGACTCCTAGATTCCTACCTTTTTCCTTTCCTGCACTTTTGTCTTCTTCCTTTCCCTAAAATGACCCTCCACACAGCATCTCCTGAGATGACATATAGGATTTTTTTTTCAGGGCCTTCTGTGTGGAGCTAATGTACAAAAAAAGTCTCCACTTGTCCCATACACTTGTAATTAAACTGTAGATTTATGCCAAAAAAATAAAAGCCATGCCGCCCGCCATAGACACTTTGTATAACTAGATTTGGGCATTGAACTTGTGTATATTTGAAATAATGACCTTGAATGTATTTCTTCCAGTATTCCTTCTGCCTCCTCGTGCTGTTCCTCATTGAAATGGGTGTCGCCGTGTTTGGCTTCGTTTCTCCCCGCGCGGCTAGGGGCCTGCTCAGGGAATCTCTCACCGACCGTGTGGTGCATGCGTACAGAGAAGACCCCGATCTGCAGAACATCATAGATTACGCGCAGAGAGATGTGAGTCTAGTTTTTATTTTATCCAAGCAAATTACTAATCACCATAAAGAGAGAGATGTGAGTGAGTGTACAGAGTGTACAGAACAGACATTTTCACTGCCTACTACAAAATGAATTTTTAAATTATGCAAAACCATCCTCTTGCATTTTGTAACCATTGTTGGAGTTTGGTGTTTTTTTAATACTTTTTAAAAATGTTATTTTGTTTATATCGACTAAAAGTCAGTGAGTATCTATGTGTAATTTGTTTATTATATTCGTTTACAATATTAATAAGTCAGGTACGCCTCATTTGTCATACATATGTCTGGTAATGTTATATTATTGTGAAAACAAACTTATGGGTCCGAGTGGTTAATCTATATATATATAAAAATCTATTGCTGTTCGATATGATTTTAGATTTTCACGGCCAAAAGTATTTTTGTTATTTATTTTTGGGGTGTTATGCCATGTTGCGCTACCTCCTCCTTGCGGTGTTTTGCCGTACTGGCAAATTTGATCTCAAATATCTTCTCTTTGGTTAGGAATTCCAAATTCAAATTTATACAGCTATTTATTCGTGTATTTGTGTTTCGAAAATTATAATTCATTTGTTTTTTCCTTAATTGTTTTTTTTCTTTGCTTCACTTAGTTTACAAAATGGAAATCTTGAAATATCGCGTTATTTACGAGTACGAGTTCCACTGTGGCACCAGTGCTGCAGAAACGGCTCGAAGGATTAATGATGTGTATGGCGACGGTGCCGCAAAAGAAAACACAGTGCGTTTTTGGTTCCAACTTTTCGTTTTCGACGGCCGGAGATCAAAGTTGATAATGAAGAATTGAAGGCTATTGTGGAAGCAGATCCATCGCAAACCACGTCCGAGTTAGCTGCAGGCTGCGGTGTTAGTGATAAAGCTCTTTTAATCCACTTGAAGCAAATTGGGAAGGTGAAAAAGCTTGAAAGGTGGATACCTCACGAATTGAGTGAAGCAAATTAACAAACGCGCTTTAGAACGCTAGACCACACACTGCACAACAGACAGCTACCAAATTAGAGGAGCTTCAATTGGACATCCACTGCACTCTCCAGACCTTGCCCCAACAGATTACCATTTTTTTCGAAATTTGGATAACTTCTTGCAAGGGAAAAAATTCAACTTCGATGGGGCAGTCCAAACCGCTTTCAAAGATTTTATTGATTCCCGTCAGAATGGTTTTTTTAGTAAAGGGAACGATGAACTACCTATGAGATGGCAAAAGTGCATAGATAGCAATGGTACATACTTTGATTAAATAAATATATTATATTAAAAAAAAAATCGACTTTATGTTCCTCCCATACAAAACGCCAATTTCATAAGTAAGGACCTATAATATCACAATTAGATATGGTGACCTGAATAAATAAGTGATTAAAATGCAATCTTTCTTAGAAGTGATATGTATGTATTATTGTGTTTGTCAATGGTCTGTACTTGATAACATTATAAAAGTTGGCCCTTATTTTTTGCCTTTTAGCTTCTGATAGACATTTCCTCATCATTAAAAGAAATAATTATTTTGCACACCGTGTGCGTAACAAACAGTAGGCAATGCACCACGGCATTTAACATTAGGAATCGGGCGAAATCACACACTCCTTAGGCAGATGGCGGTAAGGTTGAAATTCCGCTTTATTGGCCACCTAATTTATGGAAAAAAATATTACCTAAAGCATGTTTTATTTTACTTTGTGAAGTTCGGGCACAACTTCCACGATGTATTCTTCTTTTTTTTTTTTGATGTGACATTTCACAAGAGCGCCTCTGTCTGCACGGCGTAAACGTAGGGGAACTACAGTACTGTGCGAATTTATGTGAACACGTGATAATTAGCACAATTACACTTGTTTTTGCAGTTGTATGTAGTATATTGTAATAGCGGCCATTTGGTAATCGTGTTCTATCATTCAGTGAGTTACGAGACACACCAAGCTACAGATGTGTTAAATTTTGTAATTTTTTAGAATTACAGTTTTTTTGCAGAGGTAAACTCAACTAAAACTTTTTGTTCCTTATTTTTAAAGATGGATATTTCTCTTTAAAAACGCACAAAGATTGTTAATATTTCAAAGACAAAAAAATTACATACGTTGAATAGCCAGGTAACTTTGCGGATCTTAATCCAATTGAAAATCGGTGGGCTATAGTTAAAGCAAGACAAGCACAACAAAAACAAAGCTGATTGAGGCAGTAATTTAGAGACACGCAAATATCAGAAAATTGTTAAAAAATTGTTGATTCTATGCCAAACCGTGTACAAGAAGTTATAAAAGTTAAGGCAGGACACACTTCGTATTAAAAAAAATTTAATTGTAATTGTTTCTCTATTTTTTTCTTCAATAAAGAATATTTATTATTTTTTCTAATTCAACACTTGTGTTCACATTAATTCGCACAGTACTGTATGTCGCCACCCGATTGGTCAGTATTGTGATGTGGGTTAAGGCTGACTGCCTCCAAAAAACAACTCACGAAGCCAAAATCAACTGTGATATTATTGGGTACAAATCACAAGTGCGCCCCGTGGTTGACTTTAGCAGCCACCTCTGTTCTGCAGCCCCAAAATACCTGAAAAAAACCCTCGAATCTGCAGAAATGGGCGGTCCTTTTGGTAGATTCTCCTTGACCAAAGGATTGCAATTTTTGGAGCACAGGCGTCAGGTGGGAATGCTGTCCTTGTTCTACCGGTGTTTCAATGAAAGATGCACCGAGGAACTAGCGTTATTGATTGCCTCGGCAAAGGTGCATAGTCAGGAAACACGCCAAACACGCGCTTAACATATGTACACGGTTGACATTTATCACATGAGAACGGGTCACTTCTACGACTCGTTCTCGAGTTCAACAGATCGGCTGTGGAACAATTTGCTGGCCTCTGCGTTTCATCTCTCCTACAACAAGTGTTCTCCTCAAAAAGACCCTCCACACAGCATCTTCAGGGCCTCCTCTGTGGAGTTAATGTAAAAAAATATATTATTTGATGTCTTCAAAAATAGTTATGACTTAATTTTTTTTAAATGCAGTTCTTTTTTATTTCCTAAAGCATGGAGTACGTGATGTAAAAAATACTCAGATATCGCACAAAACTCTCATTTGGGGGATGCGAATTACCATTGGAGGGTGCAGGTTGGTTAATGGATTTGTAATAATGTTCATTGTCCACTTCCAGTTCCACTGTTGCGGACTGTCCTCGGACGGCTACATGGACTGGTCCAAGAACGAGTACTTCAACTGCTCGTCCCCCTCGGTGGAGCGCTGCGGAGTGCCCTACTCCTGCTGCGTCAACGCCACCGATATTTCCTCGGGTCTGGTCAACATCATGTGTGGCTACGGGGCGCAGAACCTTACAGTGAGCTGGATTTTACTAATATGTTTTTTCTTCAAACACAGAAAACTTATTTTGTGGCACCACTTTAATTCAAAATTAATATGTTTTTATTAACCCCTCCGGCCTCGACAACTTAGTAAAATGTAGCGAAATATTCCCACTTTATGATCAATTTCAAATCGTTTCACTGTTTTTTATTGTATTTCTAAGCATTTAAAAGATTCTTTTCGAAATTTAATATTACAAATCGACATATAACTCAAGCAGTTGATTAGTCAAACTGTTACAAATAAATTATGCAACTATGAAGGGGTACCTACATTCACAGGCAGTAAATTGGCTTTGTGTTTTTATGCACTGGTATCACCAGTTTTGTCTATGGAGATGTCAGTGACAGGAACTGAAAACGTCATTCCTTGCCAAGTACACGGGACGACCAGGAGCTCTCTGACCCGTGTGATTGTCGACGAATCAATCATCATACGAGATGTGATTTTTTATAAAACGAGAAGAGGAATCTAATCTGGAGTAATCGGATTGTCGAGGAGGCAATTTTCTGGCAGATAATCTCACCTTCTTCTTCTTCTTCTTGTGCCCTGTACGTTCAACGGACGTTGGCTATCCTATTGGTTATGCGAACTTTGTTAACTGCGGCCCGGAACAGCTCCACGGTAGACTGGCCAAACCGCTGTCTCAGGTTTTTCAGCCATGAGGTCACCCCGTCTTCCGGCAATCTTTCCCTGCATTATGAGATGCAGGATCCCATACTTCTCTGGATGTCTCATCACGTGTCCAAAATATTGAAGTTTTCGGATTTTTATAGTTTTAATTACTTCCTTTTCTTTATTCATCCGAACCACAACATCTTCATTTGTAACCCTGTCCATCCAGCTTATTTTAAGTATTCTTCTGTAGATCCACGTCTCGAATGCCACAAGTCGCCTAATTAGTTCTTCAGTAAAGCGTCCATGCTTCCATTCCATAAAATAATATTGAAAACACGTAGCATCTGACCATTTGCATTCCATTTGTAATCCAAGGTTGAGATCATGACTGCAGAACATTTTTTTCATGCGGATAAAGGTTGCACAATGCGGCATTTGATTTCGACTGAGGGATCCCATCTATCATTTACATTGCAGCCCAAGTATACAATACTCTGAACCTTCTCTAGTTTTGTTCCAGCAATATAAAGATTTTCATCCAATGCATTATTTTTGCTTATGAGCATGCATTTTGTCTTATTTATATTCAGTTCTATCCCAAAATTCTCACAAGCCTTCACTACTTGATTCAGCAAACATAAATTTAATTTAATTTTATAGGCAGAGGGTGAAAAAAAAAATTTTCTAAAACAAAATTATGTGTTTTTATTCTAAATTATGGCGAGCCATAAAGTTAATGCTTTTTACAAATATATAACCAATTTAATCCATCATTTTAGGTGGCGGAGGCCAGCAAGAAAGTGTGGACATCTGGCTGCATCGAGATAGTCCGCTCCTGGGCCGAGCGGAACCTGTACACCATCGCGGGGGTGGCGCTGGGAGTGGCGCTCTCCCAGCTGCTGGTCATCTACCTCGCCAAGACGCTGGAGGGGCAGATCGAGCTGCAGAAGTCGCGCTGGAACTCGTGAGACCAGATCCATACGAGGAAGAGAGTGGTGGTCCGCTGGGGCAACGCTCACAGCTCTCAGCTGAAACTGCTCTAAAAAGGTTATGAGTTAAGATTCTCAAGATGGTATTATGTTGTTTGACTCACAGTTTACAGCTAATGATGCTCTAAAAAAGTTACGATCTGTAGTCCAGTCACTTAGAGCTAAAAAAAAGGGCCAACCTCGGAATGGAACGGAATAAGTTGAAAATTTGTATAAACCTTTATTTTGGCATTCTAAATGTTGTATCAAAAGTCTCATAAGATCACGTGCGAGCATCCTTAGATATTCAAGGTCAAAGGTCGCGAAAATCAGTTTTTTGGAAATATCTCGCTTTCTTTTGCCTCAAATTGTATTTATATTCATTATAAAAGTTGTAGAGTATAAAATTCTCTACAAATTTTGTCTTAAATAATTTTTTATACGCTTAACTGTTTTTAAGATGGAGCGCAAAGTGTGCAGAGTGCTCAGCCATACATAGCGCAAGGTAAATCGCGAATCCCAGTGACTGACCTTGCGCCGAATGCCAAAATGAAGGTTTATACAAATTTACAGCTTATTCCGCTTCATTCCGAGGTGAAAACCTAATTTGACTGGACTACTAAGTTACTTAATGTTAAGTAACTTAGATCTAAGTTACATAAGTTAATGGAATTGTGTTGTTTGACTTTTAGGGTATTTAAGCCTCTGTCATTCTATGGTAAAGTATATTACACACCAAACTTTAAGACTGACCTTGATAAGACTGACGGTTGATAAAAAATCATTGCAACAGGTGAGTTTAAGGTCAAAAAAGTGGTACGCTCCCTTTGCCCACGTCTTTCTCTGTCGTACTTATGTTTATACACATTTTTCTCTTTCGCTTACGGTCTTTGTTAAGTCAGTAACTGCACAAGAATGAATCGTACCGGTCTTAAAATTTGGCCTGCACTATACCCAATACCTGGCACCTTAAGGAAAAATAAAACTTTTATTCATTGTTAAACTTAACGTGGTGTCTAAAATGAATAATTACTTTGTCCAATGTAAGAAAAACACATTTCTGAAGGCTTTTGAAATAACAAAGCAGAACAAATAATTAAATTAAAACTTTATTTTTATCAAAGAAAATGTGTTGTCTGTGACATCAATTCACTTGCAGATTCATTCACTTGCCAGATTTAGGTTTTCATCCAGGCGATTTGTCAAAGCACAACTACTCTTTTACAAAATCTGCTGCCATATTGGATTTACTGCTTGGATTATCATCTGTAGATGGCGCCACTAGGTTCATTTTACAAATTAAGACAATCAAACGTAATATTGTAATATGGAGATATATTAGGTGGTTTTGATTGATGCCCTGCCAGTTATTGGCGCCCTACCAGGTTTTGGGTCTGTCACCATGGTATAAATTCGTTTTTTCTATCAATTTCAAATTTATTTCTCATAAATATTCGCAAAATAACTTACAATGAACTTCTTCAGTGGAATAAATTAGGTAAATATTGTGGTACAGGCTGCCTGAAAGTCAAACAAAATAAAACTATTCTAAGATGTGCATTTATAAAAGTTTGATTGAGTGATCCTGATTAGATAATTCATTATTTATTTTCCATAAATAAAGAAATTATAACATGACTGAAATTGAATACTATATTCTGCGGTTTTATATTAGTATTATAATAACCGGAGTTGGGCCGTTCTTCCACATCTAATACTTATGATTATCCAATACTTATGTTGTGTATTCACATTTCACAGTTTGTACAAGTCGCTACTGAAATCACAAGACCCTTGTCGCCATCACCTCTCGAAACGTCAAAACTAGCTTTCTTAACCTCACTTACAACTGCTGTGTAGTTGCCATTTTTTGTTGACTGTTTTGTTCCTAGCATTTATCTAAAGCACACACAGCTTTACATTCATTTTTGCTAGACTATCATATTTATTAATTACGACTTGAGTGAGTGGTAACAACTTGGATTATCTGGTCACGGGAGACTCGCGTCACTGATGAGTTTACAAAATGACGGCAATGTGTGCCTGGGGATCAAATATCTTTGTAATCGTTTGGGTTTAGACCTGAATGGGTGACATTTTTCCCTATCATCTAGTACTAGTATCTGCGCAGATGTATGACGGTAGTCGCCAACATACTTACTTGAGTATTGGATAATTGCTTATCCCTGTGTCATGTAGTCCATAAAATGAGACAAATTCAAGGAGCATCTCAATGCATAATTTGGTTCTCACATATTCTTTAAAATTCCAATAATCTATCAAATGATTTATTTTTTGTCATAGCTCTGTAAGCTTTATGGTGTTGAGTAAATCCTGTAAGAGCCTTTGCTCATAGAGATACCTAAAACCGGTTGGCAACTCAATTATCGGCGCAACTCAACTTTACAATTTCAGTAATTATATCAGCTTGTTTAAAAAAAAAAAATTATTAATAATTTATCAACTACCAATCTAAATATATAATAATAATGTATCAACCTCCTGACATATTGCAAATTACTCAAAAACTTGACAGGTCATAATGCGTAAACATGGTAACCTGTCAACCTGGCCACTGAAACGCGCCGGCCCCGGCGACTAGCACTGCGATTCGCCATGTCACCTTGACAACTGGTCTTTAACAAGTTGCCTGTATGCACACTGCCAATGAAATTTGCAAGTTCCTCTCCTGTGGATAGAGATTGAGTTGCCAACTGGTTTTTTTTTAGTTGCCCCATGAGCGGATGAACTAATTGTATTTGGAATAAAATGAATTATCAAAAAGGGTATCGCTCAATTGAATTACTCACTCAACTAATTTGTGTATGAATGTGAAAGCTGTGAGTGTTTTGTGCTCCCGAGTTTCTTGTTGTGAAGTTTGGACTATGTATTTTGAATTTGTTTCGAATGGGCGATCTAAATTTCACTGTGGAAGAATAAATCGGATTCTCAGTGTCTAAATTTGTGTTTTAAAAATGGTGGAAGCGAACTCAAAGTTCTCATTTCGGATTGTGACTGTTAGATCTAAATATAATACTTATTTGCCAACACTTTTCTTCATGTTTAGTTGTAAGGTATAGATATTTTTAGGCTTCGGCGTACGTATTCTTGTATTGAGATGCATTTAAATATGTAGTTAAGAAATGATTTTTAAACTTTAAATATTTTAATATGCAGCTTGTCGAAAAGTTACAGAAATTTAATACATTTTATTACTATGGCAACACCAAATAACACTGATTTTAAAGCAAATTATAGTTAATTCCTCGGAGGAAATGTATACTTTAAAATATTAATATATATATAACAGAATCATGAATATACTATGGAAGATACTCTCAGTATCGCCATGGTGTAAGACACCATTTAGAAATTAAACTTAGCTTGAAATGGCTTTAGCTTTGTTTGGTGACTAGATATGAATAGCCAGGTACTTCCCACCTCCCTCTTTCCCATATCCTTTCCCTTCAGCCTCACAACATACCCCAATTGGGAATGCCATAGTCTCACTGGCTACAGGTGCAGTGAAACCCTCTTAAGAAGTTTTCCAAGGGACTGGAAAAAACAAACTCTTAAGCAGGAAAACCTTATATGTGGGGAAAATTGGGCCAATTTTGGGCCGAGGGACCATAAAAACCAAACTTCTTAAGCCGCGAAACTTCTTAAAAGAGAACTTCTTAAGAGGGTTTCACCGTAGTTGGGACTCTTATGAGGTATTCATATTAAAATAAACAAAAATTAAATTGACAGAAAAAAATTGCAATAACTCAAATTTTTCTTATATATATTTTTTAATTTTCTAAAATTGTGCATTTCTTCCACACGATGCAGATTCCTTTTAGGATGTACCACTAATTTCTAAACACCTTTTTTGATGTTGTTGTGAAAAATATTCACTTAGTGCTTTTTTAAAGCTACATTCTTTTACCATGGTGTTGCCATTTAAACATTTTTCTACATTATTTTCTTGACAAGCTGTACATTAAAAAAAGATATCTGCATATACCCTCAGGTCATTTATACCTTTGATGGTAGCCCAGTCCCTTTAATAAAGTTCATGATGGTGTTTGACCACTTCTTCTGGTTTAAAAAAAGTAGCTTCCCAGATATCTGAACCTTACTTCCTCCAATTATCATCATCAGCACAATAGATGAATCTTTTTTGTCTATTCTCGTTTTGATAAATACAAACAAATAATGTTTACTATTGCTAAGACAACAAAAGATCTAAAAAAATTAAACAAAGATTCTAACTTTTGCACTTCTTACTATCAGTTCGTAATCATTTACATAATATTTAAATTCTTCCAATCTTTTAAAAAATTTCAGTCTGAGACAAAGCAAGGTAATTTTGAAAATGTTTTTAATTCAAAAGATTTTAATAACTTGGCTCAAAACTTTGTCTTCTTTATAAGTATTATCTTTCGTATGTCTTAATTTACGTAAAAAAACTATCAAAAATTATATCTTAGGTTACTAACATATTATTTTATTAATTGAATCTAAATTGTTATGTAATGCATGTTTTAAACTTTGTAATTTTATTTTTAAAATTTTATTTTAACAGATTGTTGGGGACCAAATGACATTCTGGAATATTGACTTGTTTAAAATCAATTAATTTTGATTTATTCCATTATATTATTATTATTTCATAATGCTTCCTTTAAAAATAAGTACCCCTTTTAAATTAAAATTTTTAAAAATCAGCATAAAATTGTTATTTCAAAAGTAAAGTTTTTTTTTAATAATATTTATTTCATTTGTTGATTACCAAATAATATTTTTTTCCTAACATTTGTTATCTTTCATGATAACATTTGATGATTTTTTTGAGTTCCTACTCAATTTTCAATGTGTTCATTGTAATTAAAGCACATTCTTAATTTAAATTAAGCTATTTAATTTGTTTTTTGATGACAACATTTTAATGAGAACTTTCTAATTTATTTAGGTACTTATTCATTTGCTGTCTATTAAGGCCAAAGCAAGTGTTAAAATCTAACATTTTAATAAGCAGGCAGCCAAAACAATGTTATATTTTAACATTAATGGAAATTATCCTAACCTCATCTTAATTGCCAGACCTACATCTGTGTAAATAAAGTATTGAGACTAGTAGCATTGCGTTCGAAGTGGCAACACTGGTGGCTTTCCTTTTGGAGAGGGGAGGCAGGTCAACATCTAAAATAAGTGATACCAATTTTAAATTCACTCATTTGCACTAGAAAAAGACCAGTTCACGGAAAAAAATCGCTACGGACCCCCCCCCCAAGTGACTCTAGCAAGTTCAAATTTCGCTGAAGGCGCATCAGATGTTGGCCTGTGTCCGCCCTGAATGGGAAGTCACCAGTGTTGCCACATTGAACACTAAGCTACTAGTTTATTTACATAGAGGAACAATGGTAAAATTGAACTAATTGGAACTTTTTATTATCTTTTACAATGAATTTTCATTTTCAAAATATACAATACAATTTTATTTCAGTGTATGCCACCACCATCTATTTTCATACTTACCATGTAAAATTAGTGTACGCATTTATTACCAGTAAATATTATATTGTGTTTTATAAAGCTAGATGTAATAATATTAATGTGTAACTGTTTTGATTAGGAGATTAAATATTCTATTGCGCTTAATCACAATCAAGGTACACAAAGACAAAACTGTCACAAAAAAAACAATCTAAAAATATTGTCAAAATTAAGAATGTTTGATAAATTTTTTGTATATTTTATTTCATCATTGAAATTCCTTTATGATTATCAAATCGTAAGGCAAGGGGTTTTTCAAACTTCGTCACATTTGATTGAAAATCAGCACCATTTTGATTTTGTCTGTCAACACTAACAGCCTTACTAAAAAATGTTGCAAAAATTTTATTCCATTGATAACGCAAATGTCGTAATTATGTTTAATTATGCTTATATAGGTAATAATAAATTGATCATTTAAACGGAAATCATGTTTAAAACATTAAATGAACTGTTCATAAAATCCCACACGTCACAAAAGAAATTTTTCTGCAAATTAATGAAACAAGATGGCCGCCGCTCATGCGCAAATAAATCAAAGCCAACATAAAAACGTCATTTGTATTATTTGCAAAGATGTAGAAATGCCGTTTAACAGTAACCCAACAGATACACCGTTTGACGGTTGTTAAGCCTTTTTTTTATTAGTAAGGCTGTAAGAAATTAGGATCACCCATCGTGTTTAACAGCATGACCGTTATGCTTTCTTGCTGATCACAATTTGATTAAAAACTGATTTATCGTGATTTATTTTTGGGGTATTATTCTATGTTGCGCTTCCTCCTTCTCTAGGCAACGTTTCGGACAGCATTACACTGTCCATCATCAGAGCAGATATGTAATCGATAGTGGTAAAGTGTGTGCTTTTGTATGTAGGTGTGATACCGTGTAGCAAGCTTCTAAGAGCTGGAATTACGTTATGATTTCAAAACGGTTTTCTGCTTTTAGTATTGATGTAGCCGTCCACTAACGTTATGGTATGGCAACATGGCATACACGTCACCTGCCTTGATGATGGACACTGTAATGCTGTCTGAAACTTTGGCTAAGGAAGGAGGTAGTGCAATGTGGCAAAATACCCCAAAAATAAATTACGATAATACTTTTGGCCGTGAAAATCTAAAATCACATCAAAAACTGATTTGATCGAAAGCCTAAATGGGCCGAGAATCTTCGTTTAACGATGACTGTTGTGCTGATTGTCAATTCAATTGTCAATCTAATTTGACGAACTTTGTACAACCCCAACCCAAAATAAATGTAAAATGTGATACGTTTGTCACGTAATCATAGATTTTAAAATTAGTCTCATTGTAAAAATTATATTATAATATTATGAGCACACAAATTTTGGAATTTATAGCGCAATTATTAATTTTTTGATTCAAAACGGTTATGTTGGTGAATTGACACTGAAAGTGTTTGTGATAATTCAATTTGAAAATTTGACAATTCAATGTGTATTTTAGGCTGTAAGTTAATATTTTTTATGTAAATATATAGTTGTAATTATTGTAATATTTACCAAGTCTGTTTTCAGTAAAAAGATGGCTTCAGTATATTGTATTATCCCTTTCAGACCCTTTATATTTGAAATACACAGATGTAAGAATAATTTTTTCTTCCCTATCTCTAGAGTGAATAAAGGCAGTTTTCGTTTTCCGATCAATACTGGCCGTTCGCGCAATTTTCTTTCTTTCAGGAGGTAGCCATGCTTATATTTTGACTTGTGACATTTCTTTTTAACTTCAATTTCCATACCGCGTAAATTTTTTCAAAGTATGTTTTTATTGTTAAATAAGCGAAAGTTCCCGGTGTTGCCCGGACTGTACACTTTTGCAAACTCAGACTTTTACAGTAACCTTCCTCTTATTTTGAAGGTCAAGTGGGCAAAATTTCATCAATCCTAAAATAAAAATGAACATTTGTATAAAAATCAAATAAACACCACTGTCCCGCCACAGACAACCTTCTTTATATGAATGGACATTTATGTTGTCTCCTTGCATCATCGCGGTAGGAGGGATGGATTCACACCTCCATCACTGCTGGAAACACTGACCCCCAGATTCCTACCCATCCCTGAACCTCTTATTGGCCGGAAACACTGCCGCCGCACCCGCGAGGAAAAAATGTCGGGAAAAAAATGTTTTTCTGCGATTTTGACCCTTCTATGTACAAAATTTGTAAGAAGGACACGGTCAGATTCGCTTGCGTCAATATTTACCCAGTATCTAGGCAGAAATTTCATTCACCTGGCAACCCCAGAATATTTTTAAATGATTTTATCTGTGGCATCAAAATGTCAAATTTGCCGCAATTCTTTCTGTCAAAGTCCGATGCGTGTTACTTGACGAAAACATCGTAAAACCTATCAATTTAAGTAATTAACGCAAGTAATGTTGTTTTGGTACATAGTTTATTGTTCTAGGAATGTGTTTCAGTCAATAAAATATATGATAGCTCACAAATTCAAAATTCAAAATGTTGCTTTGTTTGGGAATTTTTGTGGATTTTCAGAAATTTCCTGGCCTTTAAGAGGTACCTTTTCCTCCTCAGAACTTTATCTCCTTCCTTTCGTAAACAACTTCACCGCACATCATCCCCAAAGATGACATAGGCCCTGAGGGAATTTGTTTTCCTCAGGGCCTCCTGTGTGGAGCTAACATAAAAATGTAGGTATACAACGTGTCCGGAAACTCGTAGTACAAGCGGGAAGCTGGTGAATCTACATCACGTAGAGAACCCAAAAAACTTATTTTTTTCGATCTGAGCATTTCGATTTTAAAATTATTTTTTTTCTATTTTTCCATTTTTTCGGCGACTAAAGGGTTAAAAAAAAATTTGAGCCCGGTTTACTGTTCGATGCATTTTATAAGACATTACACAGCTGAAATCAACCCCCTAGTGAATTTTTTTTCAAATTTAACCGAAAAAATTCCAACTTCGGAGCCGATTTACTCGAAAACGAAAGCTCAAATCAAAAAAAGTTATACCACAAAATCGACTCCAAATGTGATGTAGATTCCCCAGTTTCCCGCTTGTACTACGAGTTTCCGGACACCTTGTATAGTATCTGTTCAGTTTACAATTAGATAATAAAATTTTGCATTTTTTACATACCTACAGTTTACGAATTGCAATATTCAGTGAAACTCACATTTTTTTTTTCAAATGAACATAGCAAGACTTTTATAATATTGAAGAAAAAATTATACCAATAATTTTCAAATAATAATTGTATAAGTTTTATTAATAAACAAATATTTTTTACCACCACCAGTTCTAATTCAGGTCTGAAAGGGTTAATAGGTATGCCTCTCACAATCCCATAGTAATTTTTCTATTTTTACACCGCACAGAAGACCTTGAGAGAAAATTTAGGTTCTGTACAGTTGGTGGTAAGGATTTTTAAGGGGATTTTAGCATTGCATATTTAGCTACTAAAAACAGATATCATCTTTAGGGAAACAGAATTGGTATAATTATGTAGCTTTTTAATTTTTTTTATGTAAGTCTTGTACTGACTCCAGTGTTAATTTTGATAATTTTAATGAATAGTTTCAAATTCTCGTCCCTTTGTGGACTGCATCATAGTAAAATGATTTATTATTTTAGCTAAATTTGTATAATACTCTATTCGTACATAATACTTTTGTATAATAATTATTATTGTCGTATTCAATATTTTATGATTATTTTGTAAACACAAGATTCTAAATATTCATAGCTTTATTTTCACAAAAAGATGCTCAAAATTTTGTCAAAATTCAAAATATTTTACTAAAAATTATTCTTCCATTTGGTTTTTAAATTGATAAATTTCAGGCTCAAAATAATTTGTGTTCATTTTAAACTTTAATGTGCTAACTGATTGTAAACTAAAGGCTTTCAGATTTTTTTGATTTTCAATTGCATTTTAACCACTCAAGCGATAGAAATTTCACGGTGTTCGATTTTCTATTCGGCCGCGCTCATTACAAAAATCATACCTCCAAATATTAATATGGAAACATGTGTTACTGCAATTTAAAGCTAATAAATCCACCAAGATTTGGCTGCCTATCCCATATTTTTAGATTTTATAAAAAAAAAAAATTGTTAAATTTATAAATTTCATTAAAATCACCGGCCCAAATTTGGGTAGCTATCGCTTTGGTGGTAGTCAATTTTTTTTTCTCTTAATATGCCTTTGAAATAATTATTTTTGCAGTCCGTTGTGCCATACTCTTTTTCACTTTTTTTTCTTGGTAGGTAATATTGGTATAGTAGTGCTCACCAAACTTTAATACCGACCTGACGTTAATAGAGAAATCGTCACAAAAGGTGAGTTTGGTCAGAAAAGTCCTCTGTCTCACGTATGTTTTACGCATCTTTCTCTTTCGGTCATGTGAAGTCATATGGGCGGCATTAAAGTTTGGCGCATGTTGTACATCGCATATTTTTGTCTGAAAGTTATTTTGTACATTATTATAAAAAAGTATGAAACTGGTTTTTATAAATGTAGTAAAAATTGTAGCTCTATACATCAGTGCATAATAAAATAATTATACCTTATTACCGTTTTTACCCAGCACTTAACCATTTTCTAGTACATTAGGGAACGTACCGATACTACGTGACCAACTTTTTTCAATTTTTAACCCCCCCCCCCGCTGACCAAAAACCTAAGCCCGCCACCGCTCATTTGTACCAAGCGTGACATTTTGAAGCCCCCCCCCACCCCTAAACCTGTCGCATAGTATGGGTACGCACCCTTAGGTAGGTACCTAAACTGATAACTCTTTTGATCACCAATACCTATAATATTTCATAGAAGTACAGACCTTCATAGAACATTACAATAGGTGCCACGACCAGGAGTTGACTCAAGCACAGTACTCATACAGATATTATATGTCTTGCATACATCACATTTCGAATTTAGAAAAGAAAATCTAGTGAAAAAGTTTTTTTCTATCATCAATAATAAACACTGATAATAAAACTTTTTGAATTTTCAAATTTGATGGCTGTATGCATTTGCTATCCCTATCTCGCTAAATACCAATAAATATGCATAAGCAAGACAAAAGCTACTGAAAGTGTGCAGTTGTACCAATACACAAAATCCTAAGTAATTGTTGTTTGCTTCAACTCTCACTTGGCTATCTATTTTGCTAATAATGTTTTTTTTAATACCAATTAAATACACAATAATAAAACGAAATAGTGGAATTAATTATTATTGTTTATTTGCACTAGGCATATCATTTTCTAAGACATTTTTAATTGTTTTCCTTTTGTGTGTGTTTTTTTTAAAGTACCTAATCACATGTTTTTGAAAACATGACTTTTTTCAATAGCTTTTTATAATATATAATATATTTATGCCAATTTCTTTAAATGTTACATCTATTGTATTAATGTTGTAATAATTAGTTTGATAAACAACCAATGTGTACATAAAAAAATATCAATATTTTATTATAAATTAATCATAACAATCAGTGTTAGTAAAAATACAGAAGAATCTCATAAATACATTTGTTTTATTTTTCCCTTAGAATACAGACATTCTTTATTACCAAAACTATATAAAACATTAACTGACAACTTCTGTGGTCGTTGGGCAAGGTTTTCGACTAACAATCTGAAGGTCGTGGGATCAAATCATGGCGTGCATTTCAAAAATAAATAAATTAAAAATAATATACAGTATATTGCAGTTCCAGTGTGGAAGACACTGTCAGTATCACCCTGGTGTAAGACCGGCTCTGACAGCTGGAATGATCGAGCGGTAAGGCTCTTGATTCGCAATCCGAAGGTCGTGGGATCGAATCCCGTTGTGGGCATCGATTCCGTTTTTTTTTTTACATTAACCCCACACAGGAAAATCATTTCCTTCAGGGCCTGTCATCTGAGATGCTGTGTGGAGGGTCTTTTTGAGGAGAGGAAGGAATGAACATTGATCTTGAAGAGACCCATGTTGTAGGAAGGAGGAAACACAGAGGCTGGCAAATCGTTACACAGCCGAGCTGTTGAACACAAAAATGAGTCGAAGAACCCGCTCTCATGTGACAAATGTCAACCTTGTTCAGATGTTGGGCACGCGTTTGGCATGATTCCCGACTTGCACTGTTGCCAAAGTGATCAATGACGCTAGTTTCTCGGAGCATCTTCCATTGAAATACCGGTAGAACAAGGATAGCATTCCCACCCGATGCCTGTGCTCTAAAGATTGCAATCCTTAAATCCGTAAAGATGTTAAGTTAGGAGAATCTATTAAATGGGCTGCCAGTTTCTGCACAGAGTCGAGGGTCTCTTTCAGGTATTTTGGGGCTCCAGACTAGAGATGGCTGCCAAATTCAACCGTGGGGCGCACTTGTGATTTGTACAGGGTTCGTAGTTGTGTACTATTAAAGTATCTGCGGGCCCTGTATAGTACGCCCAGGTTTTGAGAGGCTAACTTAACTCTGGCTTGGATGGAGCCCCCATATCTGAGCTGGTCACTTAGAGTTACACCAAGCATATCAATGAAGTGCCTACATTTTCACGTACATGGCACAACATGTGCCATTATTATAACTACACAAGATTAAAGTCACAGCGCCTTTAGGATCGTCCGACCACTACCTGGTGACGACGTTAATCCTCATAAAATTCAGACCGTCAAACGAAAGGCTGAAGAGAAAAATATGGCACTATAGGTCAGCAGATTAGTTCTGTCTGCGGGCTCATTTTAATGCTTTCCCGTGGTCAGCCGTCTGTTTTCAGACTTCGGATCCCTCAAGATTTGCCCAGGAAATTGGTGAAGTCATCACATCCATGAAGGGTGGCTTCATCCAATCCACTGTTAAGGAAACTGGTGTGGGCTCAAAGCTGCGGTTCAGTCGACAATGCTCTGAAGCAGTGCGATGGAAAAACACAGCTTACTGAGCCTACAACGCATCTAAAACATCCGAAGACAGAACAGCTTACAGAAAAATGGCAAAGGAAACCAAGAGAATTATAAATAGGTCACAATTCGAGCATGACCTGCAGATCAGCAAAAAGCTGGCTGGATGCCCACACACGAGCATTCTGGTCGCTTGCGGGCTCAATAACCGAAAAGGCTAACGTGTTAGGAAAAATGTTTGTGGAAAACTCAACCCTCGATGACAAAGGTGCTGTCCCGAAGTCGGTTCCTCACTGCAGTTTTTATATAAAAAAGCTGAGGATCCGGCATCGGGAAGTACTCCATGTTTTACGAGGGCTTGATGCTAATAAAGCTAGTGGGCCTGACGGAATACCTGCCCTTGTATTGCAGAGGCGCGCTGCAGAAATAGCTCCAATTTTGACGAAGCTTTCTAAAATGTCCCTGAAGTCTGGCTCTGTGCCCTCTGGTTGGAAAAAAGCGGTTATCCATCCTATTTCAAAGAAGGGTGACTGCCCTATCCCAAAGCTGTGTTGATTTGTCACTGCGCTGAATTGACCTGGAGCCCCATCCACCATACTTAGTACATCATATTTAATTTTATTTTATACAGTATTTCATCCCAAAAGTTAACCAGGATAACACAAATTCAGAAACATTTATTATGTCTCTTGAAAACTTCAAAGTTTATGTTGAACATACCTAGAGATATGAAAATTATCAGCATCATACCCCGTGTCATGCTGCGCTGAGCCAACATATCAGTTCGGCTTTGCGTATGCATAGCGAATCGTGGTGCCAGGAGGTACGGACTATACATGCAATTATGGATAATTTTATATTACCTATATAATTTTATAAGGACCTCACTCCCTCCCGTTGAGCAAATAGTTACCATTAGTTATTTTTTTTGGACGTTCTTGACAATCTGTATGTTATTAAATGTTATGATTATGACCTACATCAAGATAAAATCATCATCATCATCTGTGGCTCTACAACCCAGGTCGGCTCTTGGCCTCCAGCAGAGCCTGCCTCCATGTCTGTCGGTGTTGTGCTGCGTTGCGCCAATTTCGGATGCCGATGGTGCTTGCATCCTTCACCACTCCATCCAGCCATCGAAGCTTTGGTCTTCCAACTCTTCTCCGACCCCCAGATAAAATACTTCTTATTTTTTCGAATCTCGGTTTAGTAGCCATCACTGTAGAGGTAATCTGAAAGAAATAAATGCGCTGTGGGTGTGTTCGTGTGCCCGGAGACAGCTCAATTTTCCTTGCTTCTGGAATCACACTTCTTGGGATTATCCCTCCAGTGAATTTTGAATGTGGTGAAACTATAAAAAATCTCATATAAACACACCGCTGATAACCCCTTTGTAATTTCTCCCTCTTATATTTTACAATGGAGAACTACGCAGCAGGACCGTAACATTGTAATTAAGATGGGTTCAAAGATCATTCAAATTATGAAAATTGCATGGGAACTTTAAAATCGTTAGTTAGGTAGGTTAACTCATAAAACTCTAGGAAGAGGATATTTTAATTTTATTATTATTATTTTTTTTTTTCATTGTTTTGATGGTTACATATTTAGTGGATTTTACGACAACCATGCCACCAAGCCACAATGTCACCATGCCACCATGACAACCAAGCCACATGCCCGTGTTATGGTGGTCGATTAAATGGTTTTATTTACTAATAATTGCTGAGTTAAAAAAATTGCTTGGAGTTAATTAAAGAGAAGTGATCGACGAAGTAGGTACCTAAATTCAATATGTAATACGTTTTATAGACATTTTAATATTAATTTGTAATGTGATCCCTGTCCCCATATTGGATGAAACAATTTAATTTGGTAATTTCGTTTTCAATGGTAGGGTTGTGGTTTTGCATTGTCAAAACAAAAGTATTATATTTTTATTGAAAATTTCCCGAGGTAAATTTTTCCGATTTTATAATTTTTACAATAATGTCCAAAAGATTCCATAAAATTTAAAAAAATCTTTTCTAATTTTCCGACTTTCCCAGAAGGTTTTTTTTCAGAAATATAAAAATTTCTAAAAAAATTTTAAAAATTTCCTAAAAAAGATAACAAAATGAAAAAGATA
Organism: Limnephilus marmoratus; assembly: GCA_917880885.1. Lineage (NCBI taxonomy): Eukaryota > Metazoa > Arthropoda > Insecta > Trichoptera > Limnephilidae > Limnephilus > Limnephilus marmoratus. The sequence goes on from OU862926.1 coordinate 40,499,258, forward strand.
AGTCTCTTAATGTTTTCACAACAAAAATCTTTACTCATTTTCCGATCAATTTTCGGTTTTTCTGATTTTTCAATTTTTTATCAAAATATATTTTTTTAGAAAAATAAACATTTTCCAATTTGGTAAATATGCAGAGTCCACCTCACGGATAATACGGAACGTTCGTGTTGTCGAAGTTTGATGCACAGATAATACGGAATGTTCCTTTTTTAACTAATAGACAATCAAATATGACATTTGTCGGAAGAACCAATCTTATAAAATAAATTCTCTAAAAAAAACATCCCAGGTTTTGAATGGTTTGTTTGGCAAAGCAGGGTTTGTCTAGCGGGTTTGTGTAATTATTCCAATACATTTCTTTCCATGTTCTACTGTTATAAATACAGGTACAAACTTGTCTATAAAGCATTCTCTTTGTTTTACGCAAAAAAATATTTTTTCTATGATTGGCAGCATTGTCTATGAAATGTTAAAATAAGACGATGAATGCACAATGGCGTTACCGCGAGAGTGAATTAATTTTAACAAAATTAAAATGTTAAATGCATATTTTTTGCATGTTTTTGGTCTCCCCCGACTTAAATACTCACTTTTCGTAATAATAAAGCTAAATCTAACTGTTTTAATAAAAAAATATTCCGTATTAACGAGTAAACAGTTTAATGCGTAAATAATGGCTTTTTTGTCCCATTGATTTTGCCTCTATTTTTTGGCTTTTATAAAATTTAAAAAAATTGAGTTATGCCCGTGATGAATAACATAATGTATCTAAAATGATATCTTATAATTTTATCATTACAATTTATTTAATTTTATCTCAAAAGGAATTCGTTTAAAATTGGTAAAGAGGAAGTTAGATGGGAAAATCTCATTTTATGTCAAATTACAATTTTCCTATTGGCTGTAAATTTTTTACTTTGGGAGTTGTTATTTTTATTTTTTTTTAACATTAGCTCCACGTGGAGGTGGGTGGTTTGTTTATTTGTGACGTGGAGGTCCTTTGTCATTTTGTGCATCCCTATGTCATCCACTCAGGAACTATGTCATTTTGTGTGGAGCAGTGGCGGCGTAGGATAGATGGGCACCCGGGGCGGTTTTGTATTGAGCACCCCTACTTAAAATTAAACACCAAATGCTCACGAGACTTCATTTTACTAAAATATTCGATCACATTATCAAAATTGATTTCTCTGTCCAAGGGCGGATTTAGGGGGATTTTATACCTTCTGGGGGGGGGGGGGGGGGGGGGGGGGGCTTCCGTGCCCCCCCCAGGTATTTTTAAGGTATTTTAAGGTATTATTAAGGTATTTTTGTGTACTGTAAAGATTCCATCACAGAACCGAAAACTGTATTTATTAAACATTTAATTTTTCTATTCTTTTGACACTTTCATAAACCTTCCTATACATACTTGAACTCGTAGAAATAAACTTGAAGTATGATACTTCAAGTTTATTTCTAACAATAATTGTTGATTTTTTTGCCCGTCCGTCCCTTGTGCCCCTCCCAGAAAAAAATCCTGGATACGCCCTTGTTCCTGGTTGGTTAGTCGCGTTTGGCTGATTGTGGAACTAAGATTTTATTTATTTTAAATTTGAAAAGCTTCTTTCACATGGAGCCACCGAAACAAAAATTGTTAAAAAAATATAAGACAGCGCTAAACTTGGAATAAACTCAGAATAGCCCTATTTTACAATGAATCTGTTCAATGTAGTCCATTGAACCGCTTCTTGGGCAGAAATGTTGGCGGCTTCCAAACGGCGCCTCAATCGTAAAATCTCCAACACGATGTCCTCTGCTGAAAATTCATTGTAAATTTTAACAGATTTGGAACCATTCAACGAAGATCTTCTTCTGGTGATGTTACCAACGTTTTTTTGCTGAATATCACGCAGAGTAACCAGAATAAAATCCATTGCCCTGTAACCTGTAACGATGGCATAGTTCTTCGTAAAATCTATCGTGACATTCTAACATTGCTCTCTACAGCTCCTCTGGTAATATTAAGTGCGGCACGGATGTAGCTATAGCTTTGACAAGGGGGGGGGTCCCCAAAGTAAAAAAAAAAACAGAGCTCTAACGCCAATTAAATCTATCATTTACAAATTAAACATTGCCTGCGACTAAATATAACACGCAAGTATAGTCGCGGGTAATCTATAATATTAGGTCCTTACATATGAAATTGGTGTTTTGCCGTACTGGCAAATTTGATCTCAAATATCTTCTCTTAGGTTAGGAATTCCAAATTCAAATTTATACAGCTATTTACTCATGTATTTGTGTTTCGAAAATTATAATTCATTTTTTTATTCTTTAATTATTTTTTTTCTTTACGTCACTTAGTTTACAAAATGGAAAACTTGAAATATCGCGTTATTTACGAGTACGAGTTCCACCGTGGCACCAGTGCTGCAGACGCGGCTCGAAGGATTAATGATGTGTATGGCGACGGTACCGGAAAAGAAAACACAGTGCGTTTTTGGTTCCAACGTTTTCGTTCTGGAAATTTCAACCTGCAGAACAAGCCCCGTAGACGGCCGGAGACCAAAGTTGATAATGAAGAATTGAAGGCTATTGTGGAAGCGGATCCATCGCAAACCACGTCCGAGTTAGCTGCAGGCTGCGGTGTTAGTGATAAAACTGTTTTAATCCACTTGAAGCAAATTGGGAAGGTGAAAAAGCTTGAAAGGTGGGTACCTCACGAATTGAGTGAAGCAAATAAATAAACCGCGCTTATTGCTGCGTTGCATTACTCAACCGCCACAATAATGAAGGGATTTTAAATCGAATCATTAACTGTGATGAAAAGTGGATCCTGTACGATAATCGGAAGCGCTCATCGCAATGGCTGAACCCTGCCGTTTCGATATTTCAAGTTTTTCATTTTGTAAACTAAGTGACGCAAAGAAAAAAAAACAACCAAGAAAAAAACAAATGAATTATAATTTTCGAAGCACAAATACATGAGTAAATAGCTGTAGAAATTTGAATTTGGAATTCCTAACCAAAGAGAAGACAACAGAAGAGATCAAAGTTGCCAGTACGGCAAAACGCCAATTTCATATGTAAGGACCTAATATTATTTATTTATTAATTTTCAACGCCCTGATGGGCTTTTACATGACAAGATTATAATACAGAGACAGTTTTTTTGAATAAAAAAGATAAACTATAAAAATATAACTAGTAGGCAAACATCATACAGATAAATTTAGGAATGACAGTGCATTACAATAAAAGAGAAAGTTTCTAAGTTGTAAATGACATAGAAATAAACTAGTAGGTATGTTAGCAATTACAAAGGTTACAGGTGACTGATTAAATGTCATGAATAATACATGACAAAATGCAAGATACATAAAAAGAAAACGTTAACAAGTTTTTACATTGTAGATTAATACAGAAATACACAAATATATGCAATAGACCCTAGGTGATGCTTCTTAGATATCAAAATATTCTACATAAAAGTATTGTTCAGATATTTCTCGAATAACGGTAAACTTATATTAAATACATCGATATTTGAGGTGTATTTGTTACCTAGTGTGTGAAGTCGAGAAATTGATGCATGTGTGTGATAGTTGGTTAGAGAATTATTGTTGCAGAATAATATGTTTTGCCTTGTCGCACGGGTTGGTACCTTAAAGTCAATGAGATGCAGGAGTTCACAACAGTTTAATTCGGAGTGAATAATTTTAAATAAAAAAGTTAGGTCAATTATTTTTCTTCTGTTTTCTAGGGAATGCAATTTAAGTGTATTTAGTAAGAATGTATAGTTAATGTGTTGAATAGGTATATGTAACTTGAAGTTAATAAATCGTAAAAATTTGTGCTGCACTCGTTTAATATTTTTTATATGAATTTGATAATATGGGGACCAAACGATGGAATTGTATTCCAGCAAGCTGCGTACTAGTGACAAATATACAATTTTAATAGCTTCTAGTGAATCAAAGTCTTTGATGGTTCTGATTATAAATCCTAGTGTCTTCATGCCTTGTTGGTTATTTCTTGTATGTGGTTTATAAAATTTAATTGGGTGTCAAATATAACTCCAAGATCCCTGATTTCTTTGACTTTTTCTAAGATTTTGTTATTTATTGTGTATTTAAAAGATAACGGGGTCTTTGTTCTACAAAATGTTAGTGTCTTACATTTATCGATATTGAGGAATAAGTTGTTTGCAACACACCAATTGTGTAATTTGTCAATGTTTGACTGTAGGATAAGGCAGTCTCTTATATTAGATATTTGTTTATATAATTTGATGTCATCGGCAAAAAGCAGAACTTCTACATCGTCGAAACAACTTATGATATCATTTATGAATATAAGGAAAAGGATGGGTCCGAGATGACTCCCTTGCGGTAGACCACTAGTTGCATAAAATAACTTAGATTTAGAGTGTTTAATTTTGACAAATAAGATTCTGTTAGACAAGTAACTTGAGAACCAATCCAACAACTTGCCTCTCAGTCCTATTGCATAAAGTTTTCTAAGTAATAATTTATGTGATACTTTGTCGAAAGCTTTGGAAAAATCTGTGTAAATACTGTCAACTTGTTTTTTTTGTAAAATATTCTGTAATATAGTTATGGTAAAGTAACAGGTTAGTAGCAGTTGACCTACCAGAAACGAATCCGTGTTGGTTTTTATCTATAACTTTTAATATTGACGGATAAATTAAATCGAGAACAAGGGATTCAAAGATTTTCGGGAGCGCTGATTGTATGCAGATTGGACGGTAGTTTTTAATGTCTGTGTCATCACCTTTTTTGAAAATCGGAGTAATATAACTAGATTTCCAACGGGTTGGAAAATGTCCTGAAGAAAGTAAGTGGTTAAATAGTGTGGTGAGTGGACCGGATATTGCAGATGCGCTTGTTTGAGAAATATTGGTGGGATGTTATCTGGGCCTGCAGATTTGTTGGGGTCAAGGGAAATTATTTTATTTAAGCATGATTCCCGTGTAATGAGGTAGTTCTGTAAATGTATTGTGCTTGGGTATATGTATGACGGTACGTTGTTATCAGATATTTCGCTTTCATATACACTTTGGAAATGATCCGCAAACAAATTAACAATATCATGGGTGATATTGGCTATTTTTCCATCATAATGCATTGTAGGGGGGTAGACTGTACTTTCATTGTTTAATTTTTTAACAAAATTCCAAAGATTTTTTGTTCCTAGCGCAGTTTTCTCAACGGAGGTGATGTGTACTTTATAGCATAGTTTAGATAGTGTTTTACATTTCTTTCTTGTTTCCGAGAAGTTTGAGTAGTCGTTGATTTGGTGAGTGAGTTCAAAAATTTTGTGTAGTTGTTTTTTTTTGTTTCAGTAAGAGTATAAGGTCTGTGGAGAACCAAATTGGATATGTTCTGTGTTTAGGTATATATGAGGGGACATGAGATTTTATATTTTCGGAAAATGTTTCATAAAGTTTTTCTAGATTTTGTTCGATATCACTATTTTTGGTCAAGAAAGTCCAATCTGTATTATTAAGTTGGTAGTAAATAGAGTCGTAATCGGCATTTTTGAAGTTGAGCGTTGTTTGTTTCAGTGGGGGTTTGTTTGTGTACATATTTACGACAATGTGTAAGGGAGGATGATAATTATCCACCTGCACAAGCTGATCGTTTGACATTTCAACACATAGTTTAGAACAGTTTGAAAGAGCGAGATCTAGTAGACGATTACATATATTGGTTACAAAATTGTGTTGATGCAAATTTCAATAGTTAATCATATCTATCACTTTACGTGCTGGGTCGTTAGAACTCTCGTTAGTAATATAACCATTTTCACTAGATGTCCAGTTTAAATTGGGAAGATTATAATCACCGACGATAATTATTTTCGATGTAGGGTTTTTTGACAGAAGAAATTCAATGTCTTCGCAGTGTTTCTTGTAAGTTTGGATATCGGAGTTTGGCGGTATGTATACAGTTCCAATGATGATTTTTTCCATAGGAGTAACAATTTGTACAAATAATTGCTCCCATGAGGTATTTTGCGTGGTTAGTTTTTCGCTGATATATTTTCCTTAGTTGCAATCAATACTCCGCCTCCTCTGGATTTGGTACTAGATTTTGGATTTCTGTCACGCCGAAATACCTTGTGGTTTGTAAAACCAAGTTCTGGAGATTTTATTTCTGGAACGAGCCATGTTTCGGTAAGGATAAATATATCGTGTCCGTGTAAAGGTACCGTTACTTTAAGGTCATTTAGTTTTGTAAGAAGTCCTCGTGTATTTTGGTAATAGATTTTGATTTCATCAGGGCATTTGGTCCGGCATTTTCGGTTAGTTAGGCCATATCCATATATATAACTTAGGTTATTCTACGTAGGTGCCTTTAAATAAAAAGTTATATGTAATGCATGTATTGCAATATTTATTCAAAAGTAACATAGTTGAAACTATAGTAATAAATTTAGACTTTTACGTTTTATTGCTAACTGATTAATAATTTCTTCGGAATTAAGTTGCTCCGCCAGATCTCGGTGTATGCTCATTAAAGCCAGACCAGTAAGTCTTTCATCGCCCATTTTAATTCTTAGGTAAGTTATTAACCTCTTTAAGGTAGAGAAAGATCTTTCAGGGGTTGCAGTGGACACTGGAAGTGTGGCTAAAATAATGAGAAGCTTTTTTATTAAAGGGAAAAACTGATCATCGCAGTTATCGATAGCGTCGATCACAGTTGCAGGTTTTTGTGCTACAGATTTCCAGTGATTGTGCCATATCTCATATTCACTCAGAAATATTGTGCCTTCATTTTCCCCACCCAGAAATGTTTGTGCAATCTTTTTAAGATTTTCTTTTATCCTGGAGTCATTACTGGTTTTTTCAGGTAGCAACATTTGAATTCATTCAATCGTCGATTCGTGTGGTTTAAAACGAGCGTCGAGTTCTGTAATAACATGATCAACGAAAGGTTAAAAGCTAAGCAACTATCGTTTTCTACAATCGGCGCGGTGCATGTAATTTTTTTCTGTTGGACAAGAAAGATGGACATGAATGGGGGGGGGGGGGTCCGGACCCCCAAAACCACCCTCTTATATACGCCCATGAAGTCCGGCATCTCGGGCCATTTCTCCAAAACTATAATTTTCGAAATATCCTCCTTCCTTTTTTTCCTTCAATCGGAATGTCTAAGTCCTCACATCATTTTGTTGCGTAGCAAATAGCTTTTTCCACTCTTTGGTTGCGTTGATTTTGAAGAAAAATTTTAAGAGCTTCAATTTTTATAACCACCAAAGATAGCCCAGGTTTTTGTGTATACTTTTTTGTTCGATTAACTTCTTCTAGGACTTCACACCAAAATGAAAGATAGCATAAAAACACAGAAGTCACACAAAGCTGGTGTGAGTGTTGATGCTGCATCTCTTCTTTCAATGCTTTATTTGCTGGTGCCGGGATCACTGGGTACTGTTGATACAAGCTTCTCAAAAATATTCTTCAGTGGTTTAACAGACTTCGTGATGAGCAATCCATCTTGTCTCTGATAGTTATTTCGGACACACCGACATTTTTCATTAATATTTCCAGTATAAGATCAGACCAAGTGCAACATGAATTCATTATTTTAGGGAATTAGAAATTATAACACAATTGTTGGTAAAAGGTTATTTATTTAAGAAAGTAAGTTCACAGATCACATAATATGGTAAAAATAGTCACAATGTATCAATTCACTAATTAACTGAGCAAGGGATCGGAGGGAACCTTGCCGTTAGGCTTTGGGAACAACAAAAGCTGACTGTGGTTCTGCTTAGAGGGTCGTACCATAGGACGAAGCGCAACTAAGGCAGCAGTCGGGGGTCTGGTTGGTGCTTTACTTATGGTAGTAGAATACTCCTTAGAGGGTCGTGCCAGAGGACGAAGCGCAACTAAGAGAGCGTACTAGCCAAGAGCGAGCTGCAGACGAACTGACTAATTTAGGGCGCGCAGCCTGTTATATAGCCCATTCCTTATTGCGGGGTGTGGTTTATGTAGCGGCTCGAGGGTGGGAGATGCGCAGAAGGCGTCGGCGCATCCTGGTTTGCTTAGGGGTGGGTGAGCAGGATGGCGCTGTACGGGGGAAAGAGATGGTGTAGTGGCAAGCGTAAAAACGGCGCGCTACATCCTCCTCCTCTGGATCGAGGAACGTCCCGTCGAAGATCCAGGTCTGTAGTAGCGTGGCGGCTACTTATTCTTCTTTGGTCGACCTCGTTTGCGCAGAGGAATAACCGGAGCGGGCAGCGGTGTCAAGTGCCCGTGGTATGGAGTCAGTGCTGAGGTGTGGTAGGTGCCTAGCGAGACATCTGGTGCTTCCATTGAAGCTATCTCGTAGCTCGTTGGTCCATGTTGCTTCAGGATCAGGTAAGGGCCATCGCGTCGTGGTCCTAATTTTGCACTGAAGCCTCTTGCGGCTTTGCTAAGAGCGTGGGAGTGGACAAAGACGTGATCTCCGGGCTGGTAATGGGGGTCTTCTCGCCTCTTGTTATCCACGTAATTCTTTTGTTTGTCTTGTTTCTCATCATTGTGGGTCCTGACAAGACGTAGCGTATCGGCTAGTTGTAGCAGATGCGGCGTTATCTCGGGGATGAAGTTTTCCGATAAGATAATGCTTCTCAAGTCTCTTCCGACGTCATCGGCTGACCTTAGCTCACGTCCAAATGTGAGATAGGCAGCGGAGTATCCGGTGCTCTGACAGAACGCGGTATTCATGGCGAAGCGTATTGACGGAAGGCTTTCGGCCCATTTTCGGTGTTCTGTGCCAACCAGGATGGCTAGTTGGGGTTTGAGGTCTCGATTTTTCCTCTCGACAGGATTGGCCTCTGGGTGGTAGGCTGGTGTGAAGGTGTGCTTGATGTCCAGGCAGTAAGTCATCTGCTGCATCACGGCACTCACGAACTGGGTACCGTTGTCGCTTATCAGTCGGCGTGGGGTCCCGTAGCGTAGGCATACTTCATCAATCAGGACGCGGGCGCAGGTCTCGGCAGTCGCGTCTTTGAGGGGAAATAGTTTTATCCAGCGTGTGGCCACGTCTTCGATGATGAAGATCCAATTCTTCCCATCCTCGGAAGTTGGGAGTGGTCCGAAGAGGTCGAAGGCTACTGTTTCAAACCTCTGGTTCATTACTGAAGTCTGTAGGAGGCCGGCGGGTTTTAGGTTTGATGGCTTGTATCTCTGGCACTCCAGACAGTTCTTGACGTATTTCTGTATGTAGGTCCGCATATTCTTCCAAAAGTATCGTCTGGCAATTCGTCGAATCGTGCGTTCTACTCCGTAATGCCCAGCGGTAGAGGCATCGTGATAGGCCATGAGTATTTGGTGTTGCTCATGCTCGGGGACGACTAGTTGAGCGTCCTCTTCTTCGATATCGGGTGCATATCGGTACAGTACACCGTTTTGCATCAGGTAGCCCTTAGTTGTCCAGTAACTAAGGTCTTCGTTTGGATTGTTGGCTTCAAAACACTCGATAATTTTCTTCAATGCAGTGTCTTTCAATTGTTCTCTGCGGATGTCAGCCGCGTTGGGTACTGGAACGTCGAGGGTTATCGTGCATAGTGCGCAAATAGAGGGTGGGTCTTCAAGTAATGGTGGTCGTGATAGTGTGTCCGCCACCAGGTTTGAGCGTCCAGGTGTGTATTGGATTTTCAGGTTGTAGGGTTGAAGCTGCAGGGCCCATCTTGCAAGGCGACCTGTGGGAGACTTTAACGTCATTAACCACTTCAACGCTTGGTGGTCGGTAACCACGGTGATTGCTGTTCCTTCAATGTATCCTCGGAACTTTGCAACTGCCCATACGACTGCTAGGGCTTCTCGTTCTGTGGTAGAATAGTTCCTCTCTGCTGGTAGTAGTAGGCGGCTCGCGTATTCTACCGGATGTTCTTCTAGTCCCTCCCCCTGGACCAAAACTGCTCCTATTGCGTAGCTGCTTGCGTCCGACTTTATGATGAATTCCTTGCTTCCATCGGCTTGTCGTAGTATGGGGGCGCTAGTGAGTAGTGCTTTCAGGGTGTCGAAAGCATTCTGCTGTGGGGATTTCCGTTCCCAGGTGGCGTCTTTCTTTATCAAGTCGCTGAGTGGCTTGGCGGTTTTGGCGAACTCGGGAACAAATCGCCTATACCAGGAACATGTCTGAAGAAATGTCTGGGTACCGTTGTCGCTTATCAGTCGGCGTGGGGTCCCGTAGCGTAGGCATACTTCATCAATCAGGACGCGGGCGCAGGTCTCGGCAGTCGCGTCTTTGAGGGGAAATAGTTTTATCCAGCGTGTGGCCACGTCTTCGATGATGAAGATCCAATTCTTCCCATCCTCGGAAGTTGGGAGTGGTCCGAAGAGGTCGAAGGCTACTGTTTCAAACCTCTGGTTCATTACTGAAGTCTGTAGGAGGCCGGCGGGTTTTAGGTTTGATGGCTTGTATCTCTGGCACTCCAGACAGTTCTTGACGTATTTCTGTATGTAGGTCCGCATATTCTTCCAAAAGTATCGTCTGGCAATTCGTCGAATCGTGCGTTCTACTCCGTAATGCCCAGCGGTAGAGGCATCGTGATAGGCCATGAGTATTTGGTGTTGCTCATGCTCGGGGACGACTAGTTGAGCGTCCTCTTCTTCGATATCGGGTGCATATCGGTACAGTACACCGTTTTGCATCAGGTAGCCCTTAGTTGTCCAGTAACTAAGGTCTTCGTTTGGATTGTTGGCTTCAAAACACTCGATAATTTTCTTCAATGCAGTGTCTTTCAATTGTTCTCTGCGGATGTCAGCCGCGTTGGGTACTGGAACGTCGAGGGTTATCGTGCATAGTGCGCAAATAGAGGGTGGGTCTTCAAGTAATGGTGGTCGTGATAGTGTGTCCGCCACCAGGTTTGAGCGTCCAGGTGTGTATTGGATTTTCAGGTTGTAGGGTTGAAGCTGCAGGGCCCATCTTGCAAGGCGACCTGTGGGAGACTTTAACGTCATTAACCACTTCAACGCTTGGTGGTCGGTAACCACGGTGATTGCTGTTCCTTCAATGTATCCTCGGAACTTTGCAACTGCCCATACGACTGCTAGGGCTTCTCGTTCTGTGGTAGAATAGTTCCTCTCTGCTGGTAGTAGTAGGCGGCTCGCGTATTCTACCGGATGTTCTTCTAGTCCCTCCCCCTGGACCAAAACTGCTCCTATTGCGTAGCTGCTTGCGTCCGACTTTATGATGAATTCCTTGCTTCCATCGGCTTGTCGTAGTATGGGGGCGCTAGTGAGTAGTGCTTTCAGGGTGTCGAAAGCATTCTGCTGTGGGGATTTCCGTTCCCAGGTGGCGTCTTTCTTTATCAAGTCGCTGAGTGGCTTGGCGGTTTTGGCGAACTCGGGAACAAATCGCCTATACCAGGAACATGTCTGAAGAAATGTCTGTAGCTGTTTGACATTGTTTGGCTCCTTCATTTTAGAGATCGCCTCTATCTTCTCCGGATTGGTGCTGATTCCTCCGGGGGTTATTACGTGTCCTAGATATTTTATGCTTGGACAGCAGAAGTGGCATTTAACTCGATTTGCAGTGAGATTAAATTCTCGTAGCTTGGTGAACACCTGTTGTAGATCGGCGAGGTGTTTATCGAAGGTGGGCGAAAGTATGATTATATCGTCCAGGTATGCTAGGATATTGACTTCATCTAGCTCGATCTTAAGTCGGTCAATCATGCGCTGGAACGTCCCGGGCGCATTGCGAAGTCCAAATGGCATCTTCAAGAAGCGGTAGAGTCCGAATGGGGTTATAAAGGCCGTCTTGTCACGGTCTTTCTCCAGTATCTTGATCTGCCAGTAGCCAGATCGTAGGTCTACTGTAGATATAAAGTTTGACTGCTTTGCCGAGTGTAGCAGGTCATCCATTCTGGGCAGGGGGTACACGTCTGGTACTGTTATCGCATTGAGAAGGCGAAAATCAATGCAGATGCGCTTGTTTCCGTCTTTTTTGGGCACCATAACCACAGGTGCGGCCCACGGTGAATCTGCTTCTTCTATAATCCCTTGGGTTAACATACTGTTAATCTCGGCGCGGAGTTCTGCTTGGCGGGCTGGCGAGAGCCTGTAAGGGGCTACTGAAATCGGCGGGTGTTGTCCGGTCTCGATTCGGTGCTCAATTTTTGTCGTAGATGACAGGGTGGCTGAGAAGACAGCGGCGTTGTCGCACAGCAGGCGGTCCAGCTGGTCCCTCTGGGTAGGTATAAGGTGGGTGGCTTCATCTGGTCGGAGGCTTAGTATTTCGGCGTCCAAGGCACAGAGCTTCACTTCATTTCTGGGTTTTCTTGGGGAGTCATCGAAGAGCCGATAGGAGCGTATCATTACCTCCCTTAGGGCGTCTTCCTCCATCGCGTCCTCGGGAAACAGCTCATTCAGGGCTATCATCTTAGCCCAAATGTTAGTGCGAGGCGGTGTCTGTGAGAGAGGGCTCATGAACGGTGGCACGTAGATCTCACATTCATTGTCCTGTACTGGTGGGGCGGGCAGACGAACCTTAGGCGGTGTCTGTGGGAGAGGACTCATGAACGGTGGCACGTAGATCTCGCATTCATTGTCCTGTACTGGTAGGGCGGGTAGGCAAACCTTAGGGAGTTTGTGTGCTCTCACTTCTCCTATCTCGCCAGTCTTTTGACGTTGTCGAATACCTCGGTTTGGTGGTATGGCGTCATTTTCCATATGCAGCATATACCGTACTTCGGGGCTGTCCGTGAATGCCCATGCGCGCTGGGGAATGTTTATATCGATCCCCGCGTCTTCGATAAAATCGACGCCTAGGAGTGTTCGATTCTCGTGTCCTCCTGGGAGCACGATGAAGCTGGTGGGTATCTGTCGGCCTCTTAGTGTCAAGGTGGCGGCTATTGTCTCGACCTCCTGACGTTTAGGGACACCATCTGCCAATACGATGTCCATGATGGTTCGCTGGGTTTTGAAATTTTGAGCGATTAGCCGCCGGTGTAGCTCAGCTGACGCTACGCTCAATTTTGATCCGGTGTCTACGTGAGCAGTGCCCAGGAAGTTTCCAATCCCGATGTGTAGTGTAGGTCTCGCTCGGGGAAGGCCTACTTCATGTATCGAGCAAAAATCGGCTCGTGGGTGAGGGGTGTCTATTCTCCCTTGGCTGCATTGCGGGCACTTGCTTCTTACCACGCCTGGTTTACCGCAACCGTAGCATGCGAACTTCGCATCACTGGGTGTCTCCAGCTTCTTGACTGGAGGAGTGTACTTTACGTGCGCTCCTGTATCGTAGCGGGAACGGCACTCCTCGGAACGGTGCCCAAATCTGCGGCAGTTAGTGCAGCGTAGGCGGCCGTCTGTTCGGTTTTCCATCGCGCGTAGTGGGACGGTCTTCGTGCTCTCGTACAGGCTTTCTTCCGCTGCACGGGCTTTTTGTAGTAGTTCGGCGAAGGTATTGATCGCTTCGCGCGGCACTCTGTCTCGTATCCGGATATTCAGTTGTCCGAATATTAGGTCTATCTGGACCTTCTCTGGATGGCTGGGCGGTGGTAGCTCCGCGAGTAACATCCGCTGCTTAGCAATGAACACATCGGTTGATGTTAATGCGTCTTGCTTGCATAAAAATATCTCTGTGTACACTTTGTACGCTGGCTTCTTAGGGGCGAAAGCATGCCTGAGGAGGTTCGTTGCGCTCTCTCAGTCTCGTACTTCTCCTTTTATGCCGAGCCACCAAGCGGCGGCGTCTTTCGTAAGCAGCAGTGGTAATCCTTCCAGAGCGCTTGCGTCTTCGATGTTCGCCGATGCGTGCCGTACAGGTGGTGAATGTACCCGTACGTGTTGGTTCCGACTGCATCTGCTCCTGCGTGAAGCAGATGCCAGCACTTTCCTTGGCCTGCATTGTGAAACGAGGACTTCGACGTGGTAGCGACGAAATTTTGTAGATGCACTGATTTTAATTTTACTTTATGTGTCTGGCCACTAAGTTGGGCGCCAGTTTTATAACACAATTGTTGGTAAAAGGTTATTTATTTAAGAAAGTAAGTTCACAGATCACATAATATGGTAAAAATAGTCACAATGTATCAATTCACTAGTTAACTGAGCAAGGGATCGGAGGGAACCTTGCCGTTAGGCTTTGGGAACAACAAAAGCTGACTGTGGTTCTGCTTAGAGGGTCGTACCATAGGACGAAGCGCAACTAAGGCAGCAGTCGGGGGTCTGGTTGGTGCTTTACTTATGGTAGTAGAATACTCCTTAGAGGGTCGTGCCAGAGGACGAAGCGCAACTAAGAGAGCGTACTAGCCAAGAGCGAGCTGCAGACGAACTGACTAATTTAGGGCGCGCAGCCTGTTATATAGCCCATTCCTTGTTGCGGGGTGTGGTTTATGTAGCGGCTCGAGGGTGGGAGATGCGCAGAAGGCGTCGGCGCATCCTGGTTTGCTTAGGGGTGGGTGAGCAGGATGGCGCTGTACGGGGGAAAGAGATGGTGTAGTGGCAAGCGTAAAAACGGCGCGCTACAAAATTATATTCGAAATAAATAAAAAATGCATATAGTTGCGACGCGTTTCAATATATCATTTATCATATTAGTATGTATATAAGGGAACGTACCCATACTACGTGACACGTTTAGGGGGGGGGGTCTTCAAAATGTCACGCTCCATACAAATGAGCGGCGGGTTGCTTAGGATTTTGGTCACCGGGGGTGGGGAGGGGGGTTAAAAATTGCAAAAAGTTGGTCACGTAGTATGGGTACGTTCCCTAAGTAGGGAAATTTTGTGCGCATTCTTTGGCTGTACGAGTGAGTTGTCGTTGACACCCCTTGGAGCTTGGTACCCGGGGCGGACCGCCCCCTCCGCCCCCCCTTACGCCGCCACTGGTGTGGAGGATCTTTTTAGGAAAGGAAGGAGAGGAAGTTCTGGAAAGGAAAGGGTATTGGGGGTGGGTAGGAATCTGGGGTCAGTGAGTCCAGGAGTGACGGACGTATGAATCCATCCCTCCCACTGCGGTGCAAGGCGATGTACCGAGAGAGTACGGCTGGAGAAGTCAAAGGGACTCCCTAAATCATTCTCTCCCGATCCGGCCTGCCATGTAGCTGGTGGGCAAACGCATCCGCCGCCAATACCGAACCACTTGGGGTGACATATGGCAGAGGTGTTGGTTATCCAATAAATGGTTCCCGGGGTGGCGGTATCCATAACCGCCTCCCAAATTGAAGCAGAATGTGGTTTTCATTCGTCCCCTGAATTTCAAATGAACGAAGTCATGCAATGTCCAGTAAATGTACAGATGTAGATATCACTTAGGCATTCACAAACGATTTTTACTTGGATAGACAAATGAAGTAAGGACATAAATATACCAAACCACCCATAGTAAGGAACTAATTCTCTAGTTGGTAACATTGCAAAAAATATGTTAACCTCATAAACGCGGTTATACCAAATAGGAGATTTTGAATACGTGCCTCATACGCCACTGTCGCAAATAAGAACCATGAGGTTTGCAGCAGTTTGGGCAAGTACTGGCCTGATTTAGACGGAGTTTCTAGCCACGCGGGTACCGGATGAATTTGACAGCCGTAAATGTACAGGCGCCGGTAGAGGGCGAATCGAGATGAAGTTTCGATACGTTCGTCAGTTGGTTCTGGGGAGTTTCATGGTGTGGACAGCTGAACTTCAAGCCGCCAAAGGTCATGGCCAAAACACGCGTGAGCGAATTAATATTTAATAATGAATCATCACGAGATATTTAGCTTAACTTTGGTATTTTATTATCCTTAGCATTTAATTTAAATCCTTATAAATATGTTCGGTTATCCGTACAGGCGCCCTTCAGGATTTACAAATATTATTCTTCCTTTTATTGAGACCCACATGTTCCGAGGTAATAGTTTCACATTAATTTGACTTACCTATGGTAATCAAGCGAATTATGGATGGTGCACCTGGGGGTCGGAGAAGAGTTGGAAGACCAAAGCTTCGATGGCTGGATGGAGTGGTGAAGGATGCAAGTACCATCGGCATCCGAAACTGGCGCAACGCAGCACAACACCGACAGTCATGGAGGCAGGCTCTGCTGGAGGCCAAGACCCGACCTGGGTTGTAGAGCCACAGATGATGATGATGATGATGATGGTAATCAACCACCCCTGGTAGATTTAAATCAATTTAATCATGCTCTACCCTTAATTGTTTGAAAGTATTTAAATAAATGTTGCATCTTTGTTACTGGTATAATCCGTCTTTTCTTACACTAATCTACCCACATGTCTGCACTTGTTTTATTTTGAATACAGAGAAATATTGAGAGTATTTGGATGGCGGTGATAAGTAAAGATAGATATTAGGTAAATAATACGTTACAATCTGGGCCCAACGTTATAAAAGAACTTAATGTGGCGTCTCGGACATGTGCTCGTCTATTTTATTGTTCTTTCACTTGTATTATCTCGTGATGATTTGTTGTTCGTCATGTGTGTTGTGGTCAATGGCGGCTTGTTGAACACCTGCATAGACACGTGTCTCCCGGTAGTTTTTAAGTTTACAATTTTGCTTTGCAAGGAACCAACTCACCGGCGTTTTTTGCGCTTTTCAAACGTCTCCAGTTATCTGGCGACATTTTATTTATAATTTTATCTTGAGATGCATGGGAAATATTTCCGAGTATTGGTGTAACATCTTGTGTTGTCGCATGTTCTAATAACTTTTTGTTTTATAATCCCTTTGTAGTTAGGTTATGGAATATACAATTGTCACAAGGAGTAAAGCAGATACAATCAACATGGCGAAACCTGGTGATAACTTAGCTGCATCGATTCCCGTTTCGTCCCCTTTGTCGGTTCCTGTTCACAAGTGGAACATTACTTTTGACGGCTCAGCTGGCGTACACGATTTTATAGAGAGGATCGAAGAGCTCGCACTAGCTCGAAATGTGAGTAAAGTTTCACTTTTTACATCTGCTGTTGAATTGTTTTCTGGTGATGCACTCTTATGGTACAGAGTAAATCGCTCCTCATTTGCATCATGGTCTGACATCGTCGTGGCTCTGAAAGAGGAATATGAGTTTCTGGATCACGAGAGGCGACTGTTGGCTCAACTGAGAGCTACCGTTCAAATGCAGAAGGAGAATTTAAACTCTTTTATTACTCGCATTCTCATTTTAAATAATCGGTTGTCATCGAAATTACCTGATGATGAATTATTGGAGATTTTACAATGTAATATGTTGCCTAGATATATTCAAAAGTTATCGCTATCGGTAATTCCGGATATCAGTACTCTGAAAAAACTTGGGAAAATGATTGAGTTAGCGGACAGCCGCTCCAGTGACAGGGTTCCTTCTACTACTGTTGCATCTAATAATCAAAATTTTGTCAGGAATAACAATTCACATAACAGGAACAATGGTAGGAATAATAATAATTCAGGAAATGTCAATCCCAATTTTAGAAATAACCGTCGTTTTATGAACCATGATAATCTTAGCCCGTCTAATAACGTTTCCAGGGGCGTGCATTGTTTCCGCTGCGGAAGACCAGGACTGAAGTCTCCAGATTGTGGCTGCCGCCGTTCAAAAAACTGAATACCCCGGAGTTCCAGACAGCGGGCGTTAAGACGTCGACGCTCGCCGAGGAGACGTCCGGGGAATGGGCTTCCTGGCTGGCTGTAGTAAGAGATTTTTATAAAAACTTAAATACTTCAAAGGAGATGGGAGCGGTAAACAGGGACAACCGTCCTCACATTTCTTTTCAAGTTTTAGGGTTAAATTTTTCTGGTCTTTTAGATTCGGGCTCTCACATTTCCATTTTAGGTAACAATTTTCATAGGAAATTCTTAGATTTAGGTTTCAAGCTTTCCAAGCTTGACACTAAGTTTTCTTTAGTTTCGGCTACAGGTCATTCTGTTGTTTGTTCGTATAAAATTACGGTACCGATTCGTTTTGATAACACAGAGAGGGTTTTCAGTTTTGTGGTTATGCCTCAGATAAATGCTAACATTATTCTAGGCTGTGATTTTTGGAAAATCTTCAATATTTGTCCAAGAATATCAAAATTGATGGCTTCTAAGGAGTCGGTCAAAACACAGTGTAGAACTGATGTAATAGGTTTAGAAAATGCAGAAAACTTATCTATTTCACAACGCTCAGTCTTAAATAAAGTAATTCGGGAGTATGTTTCCTATTCGGGTAATCGGTTAGGTAGAACATCCTTAGAGAAGCATGTCATTGACACAGGTAATTGCTCTCCCATTAAGCAACGCATTTATCCGATTTCACCGCACCTACTTCCGCAGGTACACAAGGAATTAGACAGACTGTTAGCTTTGGGAGTGGTTGAACCCAGCAATAGCGCGTGGAATAATCCAATTGTTTTAGTACCAAAAAAGAATGGCACGTACCGGTTATGTCTCGATAGTAGACTTTTGAACGCAAACTCTAAACGCGACGCCTACGCGACACCGTTCATTTCTGACATCTTGAATAGCTTGGGGGGTGCTCGGTATTTAACAACGCTAGACTTGAATGACGCTTTTTTTCAAATTCCTTTAGAAGAGAATTCAAAAGAAAAAACCGCATTTACAATCCCTAAAAGAGGCTTGTTTCACTTTGTGACCATGCCTTTTGGCCTCCACGGGGCGAGTTCCCGCATGATGAGGTTAATGGACAAGGTGCTAGGGCCACAATTTGATGGCAAAGTGTTCTGTTATCTGGATGACATTATTATAATAAGCTCTTCATTTGAAGAACATATAGAACTTCTAAGACAGGTGAAACAGAAATTACAAGCCGCAGGCCTTACTATAAATGTGGAAAAGTCTGTTTTCTGCAGGGACTCTTTAAAATATTTAGGTTTCATTGTAGACAGTAAAGGGCTTCGCACTGATCCCGAGAAAGTAAAAGCAATTGTGGATTTTCCCACCCCTACGTCTCAAAAGAGTCTACGTAGATTCATTGGGGTGCTATCGTGGTACAAAAGGTTTATCCATAACTTTTCAATTATTGCGTCTCCTTTACACAACTTAACAAAGAAGGAATTCGCGGGGAAAAAGTTTGCGTGGAATCAACAGGCGCAATCGGCTTTTGTTAAATTAAAGAATATCCTAGTTAACGCTCCGGTTCTCGCATGCCCTGACTTTAGTAAGCCTTTCACTATTAGTTGTGACGCATCGAGCGTAGGCCTCGGGGCAGTTTTAAGCCAATTTGATGAAAATCAAATAGAGCACCCGATTTCATTCATTTCAAGGTCGTTATCTGCACAAGAGAGGAATCACTCCACAACGGAGAGGGAGTTAAACGCTATGATTTTTGCTCTGGAAAAGTTTAGAGGTTACATTGAGGGTTCACCTATTCCGGTTAGAATAATTACAGATCACTATAGTCTCAAGTGGTTAACACAATTAAAGTCGCCCAGTGGACGACTCGCACGCTGGGCAGTAAGACTGCAGCAATTTAATTTTGAAATTATTCACCGAAAGGGTAAAGACAATGTCATTCCGGATGCGTTATCGCGTGATCCCCTACAAGTAAATGCATTAGCGCAAAAGTTTAGTACTTCCGACTCGTGGTACATCAGGCTTAGAGAGAAAATTTTAGCTAATCCGGACAAATATTCAGCTTGGAAAGTGGAAAATGATAGGATTTTTAAACACATCCAAAGCATGGACGCTCTTCACAGGTCATATGACTGGAAGGAAGTTATGCCAAAGGAGGTTAGAAAGAACATTATTTTAGAACACCACGTTCCTCCAGTGTGTGCTCACTTCGGGATTATGAAAACCTTGAATAGGATTAAACTTAAATATTATTGGCCTAAAATGTCAGCTGATGTCAAACGGTTCATTAGTAAATGTCAGATTTGCTTAGGGTATAAAAGCACCAATTTGTTACCGCCAGGGCTAATGGGAAATCCCAAGTTGGTGCAGCGTCCTTGGCAGATGATTGCCACAGATCTGCTGGGTCCGTATCCGAATTCTTACAAAAAGGGCTATACATACTTGTTAGTAGTTTCTGATTTTTTCTCCAAATTTACTAGGCTATTCCCTCTAAGGAAGGCAACGGGTAGCAATATCGCTAGTATTTTAGAAAATGATATATTCTACAAGTTTGGAGTGCCAGATACTATTGTGTTAGATAATGGTCCGCAGTACATATCTCGGGACATGAAGGCTTTGGTTAGCAAATTTCACATTCGGCACCTTTTCTACAACTGTAGATATCACCCTCAAAACAATCCTGTTGAGCGAGTTAATAAGGTTTTAGTCTCTGCCCTCGCTTCATATGTAGGCACTGACCACAGAATGTGGGCAAATTATTTACCTGAGATAGAATTAGCGATCAACACTGCTGTGCACGAAGTCACTGGTTACACTCCTTTCTTCCTCAATTTTGGCAGGGAAATTATCATTTCAGGGAAGGACTACATAGGAGCTGACTTCAACGCGGAGGAAATTAGATTTGCTGAACGGGATTCCTGGGCTGCAGGTTTGCAAGAGTTAAATGATATTTTTTCACAGGTGCGCACATCTTTGCGACAATCATATGAACGCAACAAACGTCAATATGATCTTCGTCGGAGGGAGGTTCAGTACGCGGAAGGCGACGTAGTGTGGCGGAGGTCTTTCGTTCTTTCAGATGCTTCTAAACACTTTTCAGCTAAACTGGCTCCAAAATTTATTAGAAGTAAAGTTGTGCGGAAAATTTCCCCTGTGGCATACCAGTTGGCTGACATGGATGGGAAGCTTTTAGGTATTTTCCACGCGAAGGACATTTTAAAGTCTGAGCATGCTGAGGAGTCAGCGGTTTAATTTATTTCCTTTCAGTAAGAAAATAGAATCTTTCCGTAATGGGATTTAATTCGGTCTAAAGTACCGATAGTTAGTAAAAATTTGCATGCATTTTGACCTTATGTTTGCAAAATACATTCAATGTGATGACATGACTTTGACATGAAACTTGTGTCCACACATTGAGTGCTATATGTTAATTGTTTTGTGGTTGTTTGTCCTTGTATTTGTGATAGTTAGTGTAGTATATGAATATTATAATTTGTATGAAAATTTTCCTTCAGAGCATGGGGGTAATTGGCCATTACGCTCATGCTTTGAACTGATAAAATTAGTGGGTTCCTTTCCCTGTAGGTAAACCTTGCTATTTGTAAAATATGAATTGTGTTTATAATGATACTACATGGTTTTGTACATGGTTGATAATTTATGGTTACATGTAGTAATTATTTACTTGAATGGTGTCGTACATACGGTTTCTACCTTGGAAAATTCCACATGTATTTTCATGGTGATAATTATACATAATCAATAGCCTCAGAAGCTGACAATAATCTATTTGGGAGCTTTAGGAAGTTTCGCAGCATGGGAATTTTCCAAGTCAAGGAAATGGGTTTTCTTTACTTATATATGTTATAATAATGTTAGCTCGGGTGATGCATTCTTCAAAGAAATACAGATAAAACAGTATTCTTATTTTATAAGATTTAAATTTATTGATTATTTTACACAAATTACTAAAATAATTCTCCATAGAGAAACTTTACGGATCATTTGTGTTTATAGTCATACAATCTTACTTTGATACTTGCGCATAATCTCAGAAGTTCTCAGAAACTATCTATTTTGAGTTTTAGGAAGCTCCGTTGCATGTTGATTTCAAATAGTCAGGAACGAGTTCGTGAGACATACGATAATGTATAAATTTACTTCGGGTAACATAATTATTACTAATTAATAAATTAAAATAATAATAACAATTCATTTTTCATAAGTTTAATTATATATGCATTTTAAATGGAAATTTAATTAGTATCTCTATAGAGTGAGTACATAATATTAGATGTTTAGTTACACAGTTAATTTTTAACATTTCTTGCACAGTTCCTTTTTGACACGGCATGTGACTTTAAGTCGGTTCTAGAGCTCGGAACTCATTTGAAGGCACATGTTTGTCTCTTAAAATGGAACTGTATGACTGATTTTAATTCTTAAATTTTCTTACATAATCTTGGAGTTTGATTCCGGGATCTCAACCATTTAATATTGACAGGATTATTCATCCTTCTCCGCTGTTCAACAGATGTCAGTGGTTGTTTCATTACCTTAACTTTATGTTATTTTCTTTTGAGGGGTTGGTTTTCTACAATTTGAAATTTTTATTGATAGGTGTCAAGATTTTAGATGTTATTAAATTTTCAATGGTATTATAACAGTATTGTGGATAAATATTTCCATAAGTTTTGAGTGGAATGTGGGTTTAGAGTCAAGTTTCTTTTGTTTAAATCTTTTCAAGTTTAGGTCAAATTATTTTAGCTCAATCTAAATATTTGCTTTATATAAGTTTTTATTTCACCTTAATACGTAGTAATTGCTTCTTCTTAACGATAGCTCAGTAATTATTTTTCGCTCACGTGGTTTTCTACATTCTTCGAGGAAGTTTTAACACAAGCATTTGGACTGCGTCAAATGGAAATTCTACATCAACATGGCACATCATTTATTTATGTCAACCTACCTTCAGTTGCTCTTGAATAGGCAGAAGTTTTAACACAAGCATTTGGACTGCGTCAAATGGAAATTCTACATCAACATGGCACATCATTTATTTATGTCAACCTACCTTCAGTTGCTCTTGAATAGGCAGAAGTTTTAACACAAGCATTTGGACTGCGTCAAATGGAAATTCTACATCAACATGGCACATCATTTATTTATGTCAACCTACCTTCAGTTGCTCTTGAATAGGCAGAAGTTGTAACACAAACATTTGGACTGCGTCAAATGGAAATTCTACATCAACATGGCACATCATTTATTTATGTCAACCTACCTTCAGTTGCTCTTGAATAGGCAAAAGTTTTAACACAAGCATTTGGACTGCGTCAAATGGAAATTCTACATCAACATGGCACATCATTTATTTATGTCAACCTACCTTCAGTTGCTCTTGAATAGGCAGAAGTTTAACCCAAGCATTGGTCTGCATCAAATGGATTTCTTCAACTACAGGGATCAGTACTTATTTGCATCAACCTACAGATTGTGGCTCTGACATAAGCAGAGGATTGAGCCCTTATTATTTGGGCAGTTTGAAGTTTCATTCACTGCTTCACTGAATCATTATCGAGGGAGGCTTACTGGTTTACAACATCATCTTGAGGATAATTCATCTCTACATATTTGGGAAGAACATTACGAGAAGTGACACAGCTGGGAAGGCACTAGAAGCTCAAACTCATTCACCACAAATCTCGTTAAGCACTTTGGAATTCTTGGTGGCAGCGGTACCTTCGCTCTTCAGGGCTTCTGACGCCAGGTGGCGTAGTGGAATTTTTTGCAAAAATTCTCTTGGCCATGGGGGTAATGCAGCAGTTTGGGCAAGTACTGGCCTGATTTAGACGGAGTTTCTAGCCACGCGGGTACCGGATGAATTTGACAGCCGTAAATGCACAGGCGCCGGTAGAGGGCGAATCGAGATGAAGTTTCGATACGTTCGTCAGTTGGTTCTGGGGAGTTTCATGGTGTGGACAGCTGAACTTCAAGCCGCCAAAGGTCATGGCCAAAACACGCGTGAGCGAATTAATATTTAATAATGAATCATCACGATATATTTAGCTTAACTTTGGTATTTTATTATCCTTAGCATTTAATTTAAATCCTTATAAATATGTTCGGTTATCCGTACAGGCGCCCTTCAGGATTTACAAATATTATTCTTCCTTTTATTGAGACCCACATGTTCCGAGGTAATAGTTTCACATTAATTTGACTTACCTATGGTAATCAACCACCCCTGGTAGATTTAAATCAATTTAATCATGCTCTACCCTTAATTGTTTGAAAGTATTTAAATAAATGTTGCATCTTTGTTACTGGTATAATCCGTCTTTTCTTACACTAATCTACCCACATGTCTGCACTTGTTTTATTTTGAATACAGAGAAATATTGAGAGTATTTGGATGGCGGTGATAAGTAAAGATAGATATTAGGTAAATAATACGTTACAGGTTTCACCCCAGACAATGTCGAAATTATTTTGTTAACAAAAATACAATTCATTTTAAGAAAATTATGATATAACGTCAATAAAATTTTGCTTATTTACATTTCAAGTGTGAACTCACGTCGTACATTTTAAATAATGTTCTCCTTATAATATTTCATAATCAATGACAGACCACTTTTAAGTTTGAAATTCTGAAAAAAAATCTTCAAAGCCTTTCGGGTTGAAAAGGTGGAACCAGCCCTGAAAGCCAATAAAACGGGATGATTAATTGATTTTATTACTCCAGTTTCTATCAGAAGAGAGCAACTCGCTAACGCGTAACAAGAAAACCGTTTTCCTATCCGTATAGAACAAATTTTTTATTTTTTTATTAATTTGTTCGGAAAATAAGATAATGAACTACATAAGAAAGCATATTGTTGCTAAGAGTGCACTGGATGCATTAAGTCCTTTGATTTTCTTCGTAAACTTCTCAGGAATATCTCCTTACCGTGTTATATTAGATAAAGGGAGCATAAAGAATGTTATTTCCACCCCCTACGCGTTATTTCTAGCCTCCTGGATTCGTTTCTGCTATGTGATCTGCATAATATTTTCCGTCTCCAGCGGTGCCACTGTTGTGGAATTGTTCAACGATGTTCCTTTCATAAGATTCAGCGAACACCTTAGAATATACATCGAGGTACTGTTCATGCTTTGTTTGTTTATAACAATCTACAAGCAAAAAGATAACTACAGGAGGAAGATAGAAGCTTTATCTGACATTGATAAAGATCTTGGACTAATAGGCTTGACCAAGAATTACACTGACTTAAAGATCTTTCATATGTTTGTGGGGTGTCTATATCAATTCATCCACGGGTTCCAATTCTCTATTAGTGTGTTTTACTTTGCGCATTGGGGCAAGAAGCCTTACTCTACTTATGCCTTGGTGGTCACAACGGGTCTCCCAACTTACTTCGCTACAGGAATCTCAATGATGTTTGTGAGAATTGTGGCAATGTCCACGCAAAATTTAAAAGAAATAAACAAAGAACTTGCAAAGATGCTGCAGAAGATACAAGAAATCACACCAAAGCTAAAGTACGAACTGAAAACGAATCAATTCAACTTTAACATAAGGAACAAGATGTTGACCAAAAGATTGACAAGCATAATCAAAACTTATTGCAAGGTTTGCGATTTGTCTAAAGAGATGAGTGACGATTTTGGTGCCCAAATTTTGATAATAATTTCAATGGCTTTTATATTCATGGTTGTATATACTTTTCTGTTTCTGAATATCTTAAGTACGATGATCTGTACAAATGAATTCACTTCAAAGAAAATATTCTTTTTGGGATATTGTGTTCATACGTTTGTAATACATGCAATCAACATATTCACTTTAACCAAGGTATGTGATAACTGCGAAACTGAAGTGAGTATTAGACTACGCCGCTTTATAATACACTACATTCTCTTTTTATAAACATTTTTGTTTGTGTCTTTGTACAATTGTTTTGTGTGGTTCTAGTCTCTATTTAATACCAACTTATAATTCTACAGGCTTCTGAGTGTGCTGCCTTGGTAGAAAAATTAACAATTGATGAAACAGATGAAAAAATCCAAACAAAGGTATGTGAACACTTATTATCTAACATACTATTTTATGGCAAAAACTTAGTCAAAAGTCGGTTTTTAATGCTTAGGAATACCGCAAGAGCTATAAGTTGGCCCTCTTCTATAGTGCAAATGAACTCAGCAATATGCATAAAATGTATTTCACATTATTTTTAAGGCTATCATAATTATGTTGACTTTATTTTGAAATAACACACAATTGTATTTTTGTAGAGTTCTGTTCGTATGTACAGTAAACGGACGCAGTCTGTCATATAAAATAAACTAATTATAAAGTAACACAAAGACGCACAAACGAAAACATAGTTTAGCTGTTGTTTGTCACATCAACATCAACCGGTGTGTATTGTGAAAAAACCACAGTTTTAGCAAAATAAATAACGATGTTAAAAAAAATGTTATTCCGTTTTACATGTAAATGTCAAACTGGGGCCGAAATATCAGTAATTTTTAGTAATGGTGTCTATTAGTCGGCTTATCTTGTCAAAGCTTCTACCAGAGAGCAACTTGAGGGACGTAAATATCTGAATAATAAAAAAATTATATAACTGAAATTTCAGGCCATGTTCGATGGTTGAGCTTAAGGGGGCCGTCACACTTAGCTGTAAAAGATGAAAGATAATTTGGCTTTGCCTATTTCAGCACATTGCTCGCTACATATTCCCATTGGAATATTATTATTATTAATATTAATAATTACAATTGCTCGCTACATATTCCCATTGGAATATTATTATTATTAATATTAATAATTTAAATTTGGGAGGCGGGAATGGATACCGCCGCCCCGGAAATCTTTATTGGATAACCAATACCTCTGCCATAGGTCACCCCAAGTGGTTCGCTACGTTTGGTGATTTAGCAGAGATGCCCGGGTTCATGGGATGAGGTTTGTCTAGGTCTTGGAGGTGGATGACCAGGACACACTGAACCCCAGATTCCTACCCACCCCTTAAACCCTTTTCCTTCTCCGAACTCTCCTCTCCTTCCTTTCCCTAAAAAAAACCCTCCACACAGCATCCCCAAAGATGACAGGGAAATAATTTTCCGCAGGGCCTTCGTGTGGAGTTCATGTAAAAAAATGGGAATGTACGAAGAGCGATATGCCGAAATACGCAAAGCCAAATGATTTTTTATCTTTTTTGGCTAAGTCTGTTCGCCCCAAAACCCAAAATATAAAGTGGGTATTAAAATTGGTTCCAAAATCAGCGTTGCCACAGTAATAATTTTTTTCAGTTCTATTTTATTAAATTCCTAGACATTCTTGACAAACTTTTTAAACTTGATAATAGAAAAAAAGTGTGGTTTAGAATATATCGGGATAAACTATCGTCCGATGATAATTTAATAAGTCTATTTTTTTTTGTTCCAGATCAATCAATTCTATTTAATTCTATTACACAGGAAACCTATTTATACTGCCTGTGGATACATAAGTGTAAACAACAAATTGCTATTTACTGTAAGTCACTTTGTTGCAAGCCTTTTAATGGATTCAATATAAGTTCACATGAAAATGTAAAATAAATACTAATTGTATGATTTTCAGATGATGGGAGCGGCCACTACTTATTTGATAATTTTAGCACAATTTTATTTATCAAACGTCGGAACTACCATGAACAGTTTCCAACATTTAAAAAATATAACGAATAATAATTCCATATAATTTATTGTCATGTTTATAATTGTTCGAGGGTAATAAAATCCTGGTTAACTCAAACCTATTGCATTTCGCCTCTCCGTAGGTATGTGTCGCTTCCTTTTCAAAATGTTTGCTGTTTTAATGGTTTAGTAAAGATTCTTGTTTCAAACGTGAGATCATCTTGTCTATTTATTTATTTATATAGAAACAAACAGTACATTGATTGCAGTGGTGAGAAAATTTAAAGATATTAAGTAATATTTCAAAGTGGGTGCCTATGATATGTTTCTTTTTAGTGTTATTTATAGGCCAGTGCAATTAGCGCAAAAAAGGTTCTCGCGATCGGAATTATTCCGGTAGTCCCAATTTTTTACATTTTTTATATACACATCTCCTGATGTAAAATCTGAGTTTTCGACCTTGGGTCACTTGAGCTTCGCCGCCATTTTGAAAAAACCAGCCGAAATCGCGCCAAAATCTAGTTTTTCTCAAATATCTCGTTTCCAATAAAATTTTCGACTAAAGCATTTTCACAAGTTTAGTAGAAAATAAAATTAACTACAATTTTTGTATGAAACGTTTACTTCTATCTGTAATAATTATTGAGTTATAGAGTCAAAATGAGAGAGTAAAAATGTGTATAAGTTTATAAAAGTCGTTAAATTGCACGACTGAGTTGGTTTTTTTTACGTATCTCTTTTCTAGTACAATTTTGTGAAAAAAATACTGATACCAATTTTGTAGATTATAAAATTTGTAAAAAAAAGGTGTAATTTTTATTTTGTTTGTAGTATTTTTACTGATATAAAGTATAAACAAATATCGTTAGGTGAAAACAGAAAATTTATCACGATTTATTACTAGGTTTTTCGACTTTTGTTTACATTACATTTTTACATATTATAACTATAAATTAAAGGGGGGGGGGTTATCCCCCCCTTCCTCAACTCCACTCCCTCCACAACTACCCTACAGTTGCCGCCTGGAGTGGCTAACTAACCACACCAGGACGGGCCATTTTTCAGTCAGTTTAGTCTCAGGTCAAAGCTGATTGATATACTGAAAATTTTAAAAGAAAACGAACCTACTTCTTAGCTATGGGTTCAGTACTTCCAGACTACATTACTGATTGAGCTGTAGATTGAAGCGGAGCGGAGTTCAAAAAATCATACATTTCTTTCACGCAGCCGCCCACTTTAATTACGTCAAAAGTGCACATCGACATCTTCAAGATAATGTTGACATTGAAAGAGATGATAGATCCAATAGAATATTACAATATCCAATAAAATATTTGCCAAAGAGGGTTTCTATACGATTCGACGATCTCATAAATTTTCGTCAGAGATTTAGTCTGACATGACCATCGAATAAACTCTGATGCGATCGATAAAAACATCTGGACGTTTGACCCAAGGACGAGGAATGGATTTGTTTATCTGCATAACATTTATAAGGGTATCGAGTTATTCTGTGGGGTGGAATTAGGAACGTAAGAGCAACATGCAGAGATGGGATTTACACGAATTAAGAGGGATGTCAAAGATGTCCAAACTCTCATTGTTTGCTTGCCATGAACCATTTCCTATAACAAACGTGATTATGTATATAAGTAACTGGTTACATGGCTGAAAAGATGGGGAATTTTGCTATGTCTAAAGTATCAACCAGAACTTTGGAAACCTATACTTAAAACGAAAGGATGCGATAGTTTCTCTCATAAAATGCTGCAAGAATATTTCCAATATGAACTATATCCTGTCTCACTGTCTCTTTTCTCAGAGGAAGATATGCATGCGCAAAGGAGCCAAGTCCATATTTTGCTCATCGTTTAACATCGACCAAATAATACAGAACTGGGAAGCAGTAAAATACACGTAATTGATGGAGGATATTTACTTCAAAAAAATGTATGGGGTCGTGCTCAACCTTTTTCAATCATTTTTCAGCAATATGTCAGGTATGTAAAAAATCATTATGGAGCCAATGCAGTAGTGGTATTCGATGTATATTTTTGTTAAAGGAGTGAAAAGGGACAAATATTTAACCAGGCTACCACCTACTAAAGATGCAGTCCAGCAACATGCTTCAAGAACATACTTGCAAGTGCAGACTTGGCTTGATCACCACTAAGATCCAACTGAATGGGGATGGAAGAAGGACGCTGTTGGGTTACTAACTTCAGTACCAATGTTGAAGGAGGCTACACCTCAGGCATTGTTGTACTTTATATCATGCCAATGCAAAAAAGGTTGCGCTGGAAAGTGCACATGTAGAAAGTCGAGTTTAAAATGCTCCCTATTCTGTATTCACTTTTATTGGCAGCTCGTGCGAGAATGAAGCCTTCGTTCATGATGATGACGAGGAATTTGGTGACCCAGTCACCACAAATTCTGTTGATGAGACGTAGGAAGACTATATTGAAGCTTTTTGGGGCCCGTAAGTGGCAATATAGTCACTAGTCATAAATTTTAAGAAAATGCAATTTTTTTTCTTTTTTTTGTCACATCTATGTATCTTAATCAATAATTTTATTTATTTGTTTTGATTACATTGATGGCAAATGTTGCAGTTATGTATTTTACATGTTATTTCAACAATAATTGTAAAAAAAAAGAATAATAAAGGAATGCCAAGATTAAAACACTATTCTTCGAATTCAATTTTTGTGTATTTTTTGTATTAGAACCTGGATACCTAATTGAGATAAAAACATAAAACATATACCTAAGTCGTGAAATTTAATTTTCTACAAAATTAATTTCAATAATTTTTTCACAAAATTGTACTGGAAAAAAGATACGCACAAAAAACCAAACCAAGTTGACCAATTTACCTGTTTTTATGAACTTATACACATATGTACAACTGCATATCTCATTATTTATTAGAAATAGAAGAAAAAATTTTACGCAAAAATTGTAGGTAATTTTATGTCCTACTAAACTTGTTAAGATACTTTTGTCTAATTTTTTTATTGGAAACGAGATATTTGAGAAAAACGAGATTTTGGCGCGATTTGGGCTGGTTTTTTCGAAATGGCGGCGAAAGCTCAAGTGACCCAAAGTCGAAAACTCAGATTTTACATCAGGAGATGGGCCTTTAAAACATATATATAAAAATTGGGACTACCGGAATAATTCCGATCGCGGATCGCTAATTGCACTGGCCTATTATGGTAAATATGTATACCTATTTAGTAATTACCGGGTGATGTGCATAGTGGGTAGGTGTGTGTGTATGTGTGAGTATGTTTAGATGTGAGAAGTGGTGATGTGTGAAGGGATATGGATGCGCATTGAACTGTTTCTTTTTAAATTTGGGCAGTGAATCGGAGAAAATTTTGAACTCAGAATTTAGGCAAATATTATTGAAAGTACGATGAACACGGTTAATATGCCACTTGCATCACATTTTTTTAATTTTTTTTTCCGGTTTAGGCAAATATTCTAAGACATTCTGTATTTTTTTTTTTTTAATCGTATTTTTGAAACCCTGGGGATTTTTTGAAAATTTCAAACCGAAAAATCAGACCATTTTTTATAAACCGGAAAGACGGGACATAATTTTATAGGTGTGAAAAAACGATAATTACATAGCCGAAAATCATTTAAAAAAAAAGAATGTTTTCCATACGAATGGCACAGGTGAATAACGAGGCATACCAAAAATATTACATCTCATAAATATTTTTTTCCTTGATCCATCTTATTGATCATAAATCATTATAATGTACAGCGTCTATATTACTAAATTCAATGTAATATACTTGAACTTGTAAATTGTAATAATAATAAGAATATTATAAAATTTTATTTTGTTAAAATCAGCACCATAATCATTATACCTCTAAAACATGTACCGACATCATCTTCACGTTCTGAAGAGAACCCCGTACCCATTAATTGTACGGGGTTCTCTTCAGAACATCTGTCAAAAAATCAAACCAAATGATAAGTTCGCAGAGAACAAACAATAAATCTAGTGAACGAATTCAAAAATTCGCCTGAAATCAAAGTGATGCCATATAAAAAAATAAATCAGTGTGGAATTTTATAAAATTAATAGGAACATTTTCGGCGACGGGACATTTTCATGTAGTGACGTCACGAGCCCAAATAATGGATTTATTTATTTAAAAATAAAAAAAACTGTACACATCTAAAAATTTTTACTAACATTTTCGTAATCTTAGTAAAAAATTCTATCCACACGATTTTTTCCAAGTCGTTATGAAGTCCATGCAAGTGGCCTATTGGCGAATTAGTTGCTGCATTTGTTTTGTAATTAAACATGTGGAATAATCCATCCATCCATCCATCCATCCATCCACCCATCCACCCATCCACCCATCCACCCATCCACCCATCCACCCATCCACCCATCCACCCATCCACCCATCCACCCATCCACCCAAAATTTGTTGATTTTTTCAGATATTAAGTTTCAAAGTCTTGTTCCTAACCTTTGTCGTATTGTGATGGTGGGTCACTCAGTAGGGTGCCTCGGTTCATATGGAGAGGTTTGTCCAGATCGGCGGCCGATGCGTCTGTCTACCTGCTGCGTGGCGTGCCGGATCGAGAGAGACTGGTTGAGAGAGGTCTTTTGACCTCTCCATCCAGATTCCCTCGACCCCTCGCCTTGCATCGCAGTTGGAAGGTTGGATTCATGCGTCCGTCACTCCTGAACATTCTAACCCCCAGATTCCTACCCACCCCTCATACTAATTTCCTTCCCAGAACTTACTCTTCATCCTTTCCTTTTCTCACCACACAGCCATCCCCTAAGATGACAAAGATCCTAAGCGAAATTATTTTCGTCAAGGCCTCCTGTGTGGAACTAATTAAAAAAAATGAGGTACCTCATATTATAAACCACTACTTATTTACAAATTATTTGAAACCACGAAATCAAAAAAAATTGCTTTGTGTCATAAACCGTTCACACAAAAAATAAAATTATAAAAATCTACTTTGTTTTTGTCTAAAAACGACCTACCAGAATCTGTTATCACTATCAGAGCTGAACTAGGAGACAGACTGACTCGGCCGGCAGAACTGCTGCTTGACGCGACGAGAGTAACTACCTGAGCGCCGAGGTGCCAATGCGCGGAAAGTGAAGAAGGCCCTCGAACATTCCGCTGCCGTATTGATATTGATAACGGCTAGTGACTCGAGGCCTTTCGGTGAGTTTCCCGAAATGTTATAAGGCGCTGGGCGGCGTAATCCTATAACTGTAGGTAGGTGTATCGTCTGGTAAATTCTTATAGATCCAGTGGCGGCGCAATGATTTTAGCAAAAGCGGGCGCCGTAGAAATTGAAGGCGAAAGTGGTCGCTACAGAAATATATTTCAATTTTAATCTTATTTAATATTATATAAAATTTTCTCAGAGGTCATAATAATAATAATGGGATATTTTGTAGAGCGTCGTTTTTGTTAAAAATTACCTGAAGGGCGCAATAATAAGATTATTAATTTCTGAGATTTCTGTACATGAGGGGGAGTACGGCTTTTACCCGTGGCTCTGTCCTACCGACTTTCTTTTGGGTATGCTCGGAATGAACCATCTACTGGTCAAAAGGAATGTACACATTGCTATGCATTTCTTCAGATTGATTCGCGGATGGTTTGAAAACTCAAATATCTTGGAGAGCATTCATTCGTGAAAGTTTGTATGGATGTATGTTTGTTACTCTTTCACGCAAGAACTACTGAATAGATTTTAAAAATTCTTTCACTAATAGAAAGCTACATTATTTGCGAGATCTATAGGCTATATATATTGGTAAGCTCTGGCGTTATGAATAATCTCTGGCGTTATGAAATTATTTTTCATACGTTTTCTGTCGCCAATAAAATCGATTTATTGCAAACGCCAATTGTCGCCTTGGAAACAATGTTTTTTTTTAATAAGGTTACTATGGACATCCCGATGGTTATCTTCGCCACCGACAGCATAGACTGTTCTATCTTCCGACCTGCAGGACTAACTTGCCAATGGTCATGCTGGTCGGGAGAGCAATCTTGCTGTTGAACAGAATTAATTCGGATATCGACATATTTAGCGTCAGTGAAGTTGCTTTTAAAAGGCAAGCTCTATTGATCAGTGGCGGCTAGAGCACAATTTCGATGGTGGGGATCGATATTTTTTATGTGTATAAATAAATATACTTACATGACAATTTACCTTAAACACATTATAATTGAGAACATTCAAAATACCAATTTTTTTTATATTCATGTACCTATACAAGTAGGTATATTTTTATGTTTTCAATTCTAATTTCTAAAGTCTAAAGTAAATAATTCATTATTTTTTCGAAAAAATATTTATTTTTCTCAAAAAAAATATTATTGAATTAGTTATGCATCTTACCATAAATACAAAAATTAGTACATATATGAATATAAAGCTTAATAAAAAATAACAAATATAATCCAACCAACTTTGGTTTAGAGCGCTTTTGAGGTAAATTTTCCACCAGAACGGCGCTATAGAAATAATCCGACCTATATTATTATTTTAATAACAAAATATGTACAACAATAATACCACTAACGCCAATCCCGGTCCGTGCACAGCTCACATCTTTCAATTTGAACGAAAACAAACTCCCAATTATCCAAGAGGGGATCCTAGAGATTATCCCCAAGATAATGATACTATGACTCAAATGCGCATGCGCGAATTCGCGAGATCCCTAAGAAACGTATTCAGTACGAATAAAAAATATAAATTTCAAGGAAAAAATCCCGTGATGTCCCCCAAGTGCGCAGAACGATTTGCGCAGTGCACATGGCGCATGGCAACTGATAGTTTCGCGATCGACATCCCGGTCGTCCGTCATCTGTCGAATCGCATTAGTACGCAACAAGGAAGTGAGCGGAGCGGTCGCACGTTCGTCCGAAGAAACTATTTCAATTTCGAGCTTTAAAATGTTCTGAATTGAAATTATAGATTATTTTTCTGCAAATGTTTATAATTACTTTTATCTTAAGAATTCATGTTTGTGAACATAAAGCATTGAAAAAATTCTCAATAGGTTTCTGAAATATGAAGTGGGGTCTGTCCCCACCATCCCCTTGAGAAGAACCGCCACTGCTATTGATGCTTGTATAGTTTTTAGCCTACCATTTATGTTTTAATGTAATACTGATACAATTGTATTTTAAAAACACATAAATTTTTTTAATTTTGTAATGTTTTTGAAAGAATAAATGAATTGAATTTGAATTGTATTGAATTATCAGATCATAAGATCATAAATTGCCAACTTAATTATAAACCAAAAAATATTTTTATTAGTTTTAAATTCTATTTGGGAGGCAGGTATGAGTACCGCCGCCCCGGAAACCATTTATTGGATAACCAACACCTCTGCCATAGGTCATACCAAGTGGTCGCGACGTTTGGTGACTTAGCAGGGGTGCCCGGGGTCATCGGGTGAGATGAACATCTTCATGCACCACAGTGAGATGTGACACTGACTCCCAGGTTCCTACCCACCCCTCATACCTTTTTCCTTCTCAGAAATTCAACTCATTCCTTTCCGCAAAGAGCCTCCACATACAAATCCAAACACGATACAGGCCCTGAAGAATATTATTTTTCTCAGAGCCTCCTGTGTGGAGCTATTGTAAGAAAAAAATGTCCAAAGAAACTTCATATCTCGATGACAATTCTTTTATCAAACATTCTTCAGGCCGGTATGAAAAAAATAAAATAAGAAAGTCCAAATAAATAAGAAGAATTCACGATCGAAAAAAGAATCTTTATTGAACCATTAACACAGCCATCATTTTGAAAACGAAGCGACACAAACAAACAAATTTACAGAGAGGAAAATTGCAAAAGGGTTGAGTTAAACTAAAACTTTGCTACGTTCAGACAATTATAAACATGACCATAAATTATATGGAATTATGATTTGTTATATTTTTAAAATGTTGGAAACTGTCCATGGTCGTTATGACGTTTGATAAATAAAATTGTGCTAAAATTATCAAATAAGTAGTAGCCGCACCCATCATCTGAAAAAATCATGCAATTAATTATTTATTTTACATTTTTATGTTGAATTTATTTTAAATGGCTGACATCAAAGTTACTTACAGTAAATATCAATTTGTTGTTTACATTTAAATATCCACAGGCAGTATAATTAGGTTTCCTGTGTAATAGAATTAAATAGAATTGATTGATCTGGAACAAAAACAAATGTTAATTAAATTATCATCGGAAGTCAGTTTATCCCATAATATCAAGAAAAATGTTAAATGTAGAAGAGGGCCAACTTGTAGCTCTTGCAGTATTCCCAGATCAACATGGTTTAACAGCATTAAAAACCGACTTTTTGACTAAGTTTTTGCCATAAAACAGTATGTTGGACAATTTAAGTGTTTACCTACCTTTGTTTGGATTTTTTCATCAGTTTCATCAATTGTTAATTTTCCTACCAAGGCAGCACACTCAGAAGCCTGAAAATTAGAAATTTGTATTAAATAGAGAATGGAATCACACAAAATACTTGTACGAAGACAAATACAAAAATGAACATGGTGTATTGTAAAGAAGCGTAGTCGAATACTCACTTCAGTTTCGCAGTTATCACAAACCTTGGTTAAAGTGGACATGTTGATTGCATGTATTACAAATGTATGAACACAATATCCCAAAAAGAATATTTTCTTTGAAGTGAATTCTTCTGTACAGACCATCGTACTTAAGATATTCAAAAACAGAAACGTATATACAACCATAAATATAAAAGCCATTGAAACTATTATCAAAACTTGAGCACCAAAATCGTCACTCATCTCTGTGGACAAATCGCAAACCTTGCAATAAGTTTTGATTAAGCTTGTCAATCTTTTGGTCAAAATCTTGTTCCTTATGTTCAAGTTGAATTGATTCGTTTTTAGTTCGTACTTTAGCTTTGGTGTGATTTCTTGCATCTTCTGCAGCATCTTTGCTAGTTCGGTGTTTATTTCTTTTAAATTTTTTGTGGACATCGCCGCAATTCTTACGAACATCATTGAAATCACTGAAGCGAAGTAAGTTGGAAGAAATGTTGTGACCACCAGAGCATAAGTAGAGTAAGGCTTCTTGCCCCAATATGCAAAGTAAAACACACTAATATAGAAATGAAAACCATGGATGAATTGATATAGACACCCCACAAATATATGAAAGATCTTCAAATCAGTGTAATTCTTGGTCAAGCCTATTAGTTCAAGATCTTTATCGATGTCATTTAAAGCTTCTATCTTTCTCCCGTAGTTATCTTTTTGCTTGTAGATTGTTATAAACAGACAAAGCATGAATAGTACCTCGATGTATATTCTAAGGTGTTCGCTGAATCTTATGAAAGGAACATCGTTGAACAATTCCACAACAGTGTCACCGCTGGAGACGGAAAATACTATGCAGATCACACAGCAGAAACGCATCCAGAAGGCTAGAAATAATGCGTAACGGGAGGAAATAACACTCTTTATGCTCCCTTTATCTGATATCACACGGTAAGAGGATATTCCTGAGAAGTTTATGAAGAAAATCAAAGGACTTAATGCATCTAGTGCACTCTTAGCAACAACATGCTTTCTTATGCAGTTCATTGTCTTATTTTCCGAACAAATTAATAAAAATTAAATTTTTTGTACTGTACGGAAAGGAAAATGGTTTTCGTGTTACGCGTCAGCGAGTTACTCTCTTCTGATAGAAACTGGAATAATGAAATCAATTAATCATTCCATTTATAGACATTCAGGGCTGGTTTCAATTCGGAAAACTTCGAGTTAAATGATTTTTCTCAGAATTTTAATCTTAAAAGTAGTCTGTTATTGATAATGAAATATTATATTGAGAAAATTATTGAGTACTTACTTAAGATTTTAGTAAACAAAATGTTATTAACATTTTCGTCATAATTTTCCTAAAATTTATTGTATTTTTAACCCCCCAGGCTAATTCATTCACTTTTTGGAACAACTCATTAGACCTCATAGAAATCGTTGCATCGAAATGGTGAGAAATATATCTCAATGGTATTGGAAAGAGAAAACACCTTGCTACATATTCAAATCTAAAAGTTTATAACAAAATAATGAAAATGTACACATAAATAATGTATACGAAATCAACGTTTCCGACCACACTTAAGAAATTTACTGCCAATCGAAGAACTCTTTATCGAAATTGTGTATTTTGACATTAAATTCGAAATTATCCCCCCAACCTCCCGTATAGTAATTTTTAACCAAATCCAAATACTAATTCTAAAATTTAATTATCTTCTAATATACAAAATTCCCGTGTCACGGTGTTTGTTACCATACTCCTCCGAAACGGCTGGACCAATTTTGATGAAATTTTGTGTGCTTATCTGGTAGGTCTGAGAATCGACCAACATCTATTTTTCATACCCCTAAAAGTAAAGGGTGTTCCACTACGAAGAAAATTATTTTCCCCATACATTTTGTATGGGACGAATTCTCCTATTTTGAAAGAACTGCAGCAATATTGTAAGGGGTATAATATTGAACTGTGAACCGGGGGAGGGGGGGAGGGTTGAGAGGGGAGGGGGGAGAGGGGAGGGGGAGGAAAGGGGGAGGGGGGGGGGGGGGGGGGGAAAGAAACTTAGGAAGGTGGGTTAGCGGGACGGGGGAAGGGGAGAAGTGGAGTGGGGAGAGGGAGAGGGAACGCGAGAGGGGAAAGGATACGCAGGGAGAAACAATTTAGATCAAGGTATGGTATCCGCAGGGAGAAACAATTTAAATCAATTCAGCTAATAAGTTGACAACAGTTTTTGATTCTGAGGCGGTACGAAGTTCGCCGGATCAGCTAGTATGATAATAAAATTATAGGATTTCAATACAGATATTTTTTTTATTCTTTGGCATAGCTCAAATTTAAGAATTTCATAAAAGCCAAAAGGAACTGATTTTAAAAATATGAATTTTCCTTCGAAATAAAGCAGCAAAGTCACGCGAACAAAAAAAACGTTACAGGAATATCGTGGTATTTGAAGTTGGGTTTATGAGCTAGATTTTTTCCTTACATTTTTCTATTAGATTTTGGAAAAAAAAATTTTTTGGTTAGACATTTTATTTATTGATTTTGATATTTGAAGTTTGGAATCATTTTTTTTCCGAAAATTTTCTTCTGCGAAAATTGGAAAATTTATCGGGAAATGATTATTTTTATGAAAAAAAAAATCTTTTGGGAAATTTTAAGATTTTATGGATTTAGCTCGGAAAATAAGTCCAGAAATTCTTTCGAAAAAACATTTAGACATTTATCTTTTCGATTTTGAAATCGGAAGAAAAAAGTTTTCACGTTTTCATCTTGGAAATTTTTTATTCTTCCGAAATTAATTCTTCTTGGAAAATCCGAAAATTGGTAAGGAAATTATTTAAAGATCTTTTTGATATTATGTTAAGTTTGGGTATTTTTTGACGATGCAAACCACAACCCTGCATCAAATTTAAAACGAAATTACCAAATTACAACGTTTCATCACAACAACGCACAGTATGGGGACGGGTATCACATTACAAATTGATATTAAAACGTCAATAAAAGGTATTAGATATTGTGTTTAGGTATCCACTTCGTTTAACAGCAGTTACTATCAATTAAAACCATTAACAAGGCAGAATACTTAATAATTACCAAACGCATCTTTCTAGCGATTTGCAGCTGAAATCATCTTTGTAATATATAAGATGGAGAGATTATAAAAAGGCTATCAGCGTGTGAATTTACGAGATTTTTCTTGTTTTATCCCATTCAAAACCAGTGGCGGTTTGCGGAGTTGGATAGTAGATAGGCACAAACATTTTTTAAAGTAAGCATTATGTATACACATACCTACCTATACCTAGATAAAAATGCAAGTGGCACGCTGACGTTGTCACAGCCCCTACAAATACGAGCCCCAAGCTCTTTTAAGTCAGTTTACCAGGAATAGTCTTCTATCCGCTTGCCCGCCCGACATCGCTCTGACCTTGCATCCATTCGTCTTATTTTTACTGACCATCGCTTCACTCTGGACCACGGATAACCTATACTCTCTGGCCCGGAGCCGGCCACGTCACAAGGAAAAGCCACTGGATCACTCAGAACAGCTCTGAAGCGGGCAACCGAGATGACATTCTCCCGACGTTTGGCGCCTCCGTGGATTGGGACCTTCAGCCTCTTATAGTTCTTGTATATCTCACCTTATCTGGTATAATAATAATGTGAAAATACAAGATAGACCGTCAACTGCAAATTCGCCCTACCAAGTTAATCAAAATAGCGGTACTCAATCTGTAGGTACCTATTGTCGAGAACTATCACAAAACTTGGTTGTAAGAGCCATGGAGCTAAACGTAAATGATAAGTTCAACTTTAAAAGTGTTCGTTTTTTTAAATTTTCAAAATAACGACCGCGCAACGGCTACCTTTCATTTTGATTCCATGTAGCTTCCCCGCTTCATTCCACCTATCAGCGGCTCTCGGAGGCGGGCCCCTCTCTGCCTCACTAGCGGAAGTTTACAAAAGTTTGGGTTAAGAGATGGCCTGATCTTAGAGTCGCTGACCAGCTGTAAAATCATTGTGAGTTTCAGATGCCTGGTGTATTTGCTCCTGATGACCACTGACTTTTCTTTCTCATCTCTTTTATTACCATTGCTCCGATTTTTTGGTTTTCTATATCTTTATTTTCACTGCCTTTATGTTTCCTTAGATTTTAGATCCATGCGGAGTTGAAAATATTTTGTTTTTACTTCGATAAATTCCTGGTGGTTTACAATCTTTATGTACTTCATGTATTTCTGCTTTTTCTCCCATTTCAGACTTCGATGTGCCGAATTGAGAGCGAAGGTCCTGATGACCCCTTCGCTCAAAACAAATTGATACATTTCTGTTATTACTGACCAAATTAAAAACATGGTATATAATATATTCTGCTACTTGTAACCAACTGTTATTCTTCACTAAGTATTATGTTCTCTTATTTTTAGTTTTTCTTTTTTTTTTGCAATTTTTTTTCTGTTTTAGCGATTCAGCAATAAGCTCCAACCCTTGTGGCTGAAACTGAACTGTAAATGTACTGTAATGTCAACTTCCCCATTTTGGGGGTGAGTTAGACCTCGCTCCTGCATACACTGGCGTAAAATATAGGAGGTCTAGATTCTCGTTATTTGTTTTGGGGTGTTATGCCGTGTTGCGCTACCTCCTTATTTAGCCAACGTTTCGGACATCGTTGCAGTGTCCATCATCATCATCTACCGGATCTGCCGGATCTGCCCTGATGATGGACACTGCAACGATGTCCAAAACGTTGGCTAAAGAAGGAGGTAGCGCAACACGGCATAACACCCCAAAAACAAATGACGAAAATGCTTTAGTCCGTGAAAATCTTAAAACTTATCTGAGGTCTAGATTCGTTCAAACTTAAATGTAGATTCGTTCTTTCAAAAAAATTACAGTCCTTGCGAGAGCCTTGAAGGAGTAACCATTTGTTACTTATACCAGGGCGGGTAAGAGGTGGATTACCTCCACTGCCTCACTAGCGTATTATTGTGCATTTTACTATTACTGTCAAAGATATTCAAATACAGAATACTGTGCATTGTGTAGTAGCTCAGCGCGGCGAGCAGAAATCCAAGTGTTGCCGTCTGCGTTGCACTGGTGTGATGAGTTTCTTAACATAAAGGCAATCAATCCTAATGAAATACGAAAATATTCAAGGGCATTATTTAATTTTAAGAATGTTTCCTTTTATATTTAGTTATAAATTGGAAAAATTCAAA
The DNA here is from genome assembly GCA_917880885.1 of Limnephilus marmoratus. Taxonomy (NCBI): domain Eukaryota; kingdom Metazoa; phylum Arthropoda; class Insecta; order Trichoptera; family Limnephilidae; genus Limnephilus; species Limnephilus marmoratus. Next base: position 40,540,291 of record OU862926.1, read on the forward strand.
TTAAAGTTTAACTACATTTTGTATAACCGGATCAATCTGGATACTTGTATCTTTATCCTACTTTCTTCACTATTTTCTTCACAATGGTTTGCATTGTCACTGATCAAAACTCGCTGGACAGAATTTATCGATAAAAAATCATTTGTGTGAATCGATTGTCGAAATGTTAAATAGTCTACCTCATGGGCGTAGCCAGGGGGGGGGGGGTTTGGGGGTTCAACCCCCCCCCCCGAAAAGTTAAAATATCAACATCAATAATATTAAAATAAGGAGAGTTAAGAGAATGTTATTTGTAACACTGGCATTTCAAAATGATATTATGTATCTAAAAAGATAAATGGGGACCTCTGAAAGAAACAAAATAATTTAACTTTTATGATCCGTTTTTTCGGTGAATGCAGTTGATTTTTTTTGAAATTCCGTTTCTAACCAGTGGTAAGTGTATACGTACTTTGAAATTATTATTTTACTTAGCAACAAGTGTTAAATAAACATATATCAGGATTAGTGTTACAGACAGGTGTTAGTGTATTGTGATTAGTGTTACAGTCAGTCAGCATAAATGTGATTATTAGAATAATTTGACTGCTTAAAATGTTTTAACATGTACTACTAACGTTTATTATGTATTTTGTTTTGAAAAGTTTTATTTTCTATACACATTTATTACTTTAATTTTATTAAAAAAAAATTAAGTAGTTTAAAAATAGAAAATAAAAATTTTCAAAGCAAATTCAAAGTCCGACAATACCCCCCCCCCCCCCCCCCCGACACGAGTTTTGCACTTTCAGTAGTTTAATTTTCTTGAACCCTCCCCGAAACTAAAACCTGGCTACGCCCGTGGTCTACCTCTACCATAATACGAAAGTCGAAACCAAGTCGAAAATCCTGTAAGCACTGTATATACCTAAGATATTTTTATGACTAAAGAATAATAAAAAATAATTACATATGTAGATGCAAATTGACATTGTTGACAATCAATATCTGACCATTGACAGACTTGGACATGATGAAATTAAAGTTCTTAAAACTCTCACATAGAAGAAGACTTTTATTTTTAAAACTGTAAAGGTATTGTAAAGGTAAACAAATAATACCTCCTCCCATATACACAAGCAATAACAATAAAAAAAAATTAATTAAATTTAATTAAAAAAAATTGTAAGTAGACTAACTACCCAGTTAGACTCGAGGATAATTCTCCACTAAAGGGGAATGAAATTAGTTAATTAAGATTTTTATGTATTATTTTATTATATTGTATCTTTTATTATTAAAAAAAATTATAGACAGCCTTGATTTATCAAGCCTAATTACCTTCCATGTACCAACTAGAACTACTCGATTTAAAATTATTTTTAATTGCAACAACAATATCAGGACTATTTTTTTAGGAAAGCTGATAATTAAAACATTACAATTAATGCAAGTACAACATTAAAATTAGGAGGCGGGTGTGGATATCACCGCTCCCGGGAATCATTTATTGGATAACCAACACGTCTGCCGTAGGTCACCCCAAGTGGTTCGCTACGTTTGGTGATTTAGCAGGTGCTGTGGCCGTTAGTTGTGTGGCAGGCCTGATCGGGAGATCGCATCATATCGTTGCATCCTTGATGGATACATATATCCGTCACTACTGAAGACACTAGCCTCTAGAATCCTTCTCGGCCCCTAAACCTTTTTCTTTCTCAGAACTTCATCTCCCCCCTTTCCTCAAAAGACCCTCCACACAGCAAACCCAAAGATGACATGGCCCTGAGGGGAATTATTTATCTCAAAGCCTAACAAGTGGAGTTATTGTAAAAAAAAATGTCCTAAGAAACCTCATATCTCGATGACAATTCTTTTTTCAAACATTCTTCAGGCTGGTAAGTACCACAATATTGAAAAAAAAGAAAGTCCAAATAAATAAGACGGTTTCACATTTGAAATAAGAATCTTCATTGAACCATTATAACCCTTTGATTATATAAATGTCTAGATAGAGTGTTGCGTTGTAATTCCGGTAAAAAGAACAGGCCAGATTTGAAACACTTGTGTGCGTGACACGCACACAAATATGCGTAACTTATATTGTTGACGAAGCGCTTAACGTCACTGTAGGCGTGTCGAGTGATACCAGCTCCCGAGTATTTCCCATAAAAGTGGGTAAAAAATATGTTCCGATTTTGCGGGACCTATAATTCGTTTAATTTTGAATTCATTTAAGTAAGATAGTTTTCTACATATAATGATACAAATGAAAAGAAAATCATTGTTAAAAGAGATTTATTTTTATTTGATTATTTTTAACAAATAAATAAGAAATACGGAAAATAAGAAAGATACATTCCTAGACGCTGCCAACTGGCCGGCAGGTATCGCTGTGTCTAAATTAAAAAAAATTATAATAATCAAATAAAGAAGGTGGCCCACATCCAGGTAAATCTATACCTACCTAAAAATGTCAAAACTATCTTTTGAATACCAAAATGTTCGTGGTTTAAATACGAAAATAGGTGAATTTTCGCACAATGTTATTTCACAAAATACTGAAGTTATTGCTCTAACTGAAACATGGTTGCAAACCTCTGTATTCGATGCAGAACTATTGTCCACCAAAACAGTACACAGTACATCGCCGGGCCACACTAACATGTCACACTAAACATTGTTATGGTACGCCCTAAACGACAGAATTCGAGTCCATAAGAACACCGCCGCAGACAGCAACACCCCGCTCCCCCCTGTTTCCTGCTTCCTACCTCCTCTCCCCTCTGCACGCCCGCGCGCACCAACGCGCCCCGGCAGTCGAGAATTGCAAGCCGCTTCGGGAACACGTTACGCTCCTCGGATCGAACACCGAGTTCGCGGCTAATTTCTGTCGATCAATTTGAACGCAATTACATCTGCGATGTTAATTGAAGTACATACGGGTTTTAGCGCTGGTATTCTGCCATGCCTGTGTGAACTTCGGGTCCTGTCCTAGACTCGGGAAGTGCCCCTGCTGAACCCGGAAGGCGTAGATCCCCGAACATCATGTAAGCTGTACAATTATTCCCTCTTCTGTTTGTGTCCTATAACGATAGACTGTAAACCCTCGCGAAAAGCCATCACTCAGAGAATTTCGTTTTAGAGATCATGAGGTATAAACACGATAGCTAGGTTTGTGTAATATGCATTTCTTGTATTGAATTGTACTGTAATAACCTATGTACTGTGTTTTGAATTTGCAATACATGAATCTATTTAACTCAATCCTGTTGTTAATCTGCCTCGGCAGGAGCATTTCCTAGAGTGTATTTCCCGGACGACCGTGGGGGAGAGAGAGAGTTCCGAAGCATTCATGCGACCTGCCCCTGGAATAGAGGGTACTTTTGTCTCTGCTGTGAGCTGGCCTGGGACATGTTAGGGCCCATCATAACAACTGTCGCCATAGCGTGGGGCCTCGGAATTTTTTTTCTCTCTATCACGATCGCTTTGCGGAGTGCAACTTGTCGAAATCCTCCCTGTACAGGAATTGTTTTGTGAACATTAATTATGCCTTGATATTCTACACCCAGTGTACAGTGAATTCTGTGAAAAAACCACAGAAACCTATGTGTAAATTGGATCCATAACACAGATCTGATTGTAACCATGAATCACGCCGCAATTGAAAACACGGCCATTTTGGAAGCTACTAGAAGGACGCCAACATTTAAACCGCGAACTTGACTGCGCAGGCGTGACCCTTTTGTTCACCAAGCTACGGTCAATTTCGCGCCAATCTCAACGGCAAATGTTCACGCGGTAAATACCTATTCTCTGGATTGCGCGCGCAAGTGCTTTGTCTCGCGCCAAAATTCCAACGGAAAAAACCCGTCGGAACGAAATAATTAACTGTTGCTATGCAGCGTTTATAATCAAATCGCCTTTTTATGACTGAACCGGATAGCAACGGAAATTATTATAAATTTGATTCTGGAACCCTAGTTATTTTGCGAATTCCTTAACCAAAAATTTCGGACTTACGTTTTTTTGTTGTTTCTGCACAATATACCAATTGGCCCACTTGTATCTGTCAAATTAGTACAACTTATATTTCACCAAATGGACAAAATAATGACTTTTTTCCCATTCTACATTATAGGTACCGTTTTTTTTTCAGCATAAGTGTAAAGTGAATTGTGTTTTTTTCCTTACTTAAAGAAAAGTGAAATAATAATAAAACAAATGATTGATTCCATGAATAAATAAAATAATTTTAATGTGGTTGTCGTAACGAATCCCATATTCAGTTTTTTTCATCCGGAAGTTTGTTCTTATTTGACAGAAGAGTGCCTTTTGTGAATTTTAGTGCCTTTCTCAGTGCAAAGTGAAGTGAAAAAAAAATAAAAAAGCCGTTTTCTAAAGGTCAGTCCTGGCAATTTTTTTTGAAAATAAATAAATACTTGTGAATTTCACAGTTTTCTCAAAAGTGGTCAGTGAAACACAGAAACCTTTACTACTAAGGTCTTTCCACGCAAAATTTTTTTTCGTATGCCTTCCTTTGACAAAGATTCTGGTGTCATTTATACCAAATTGTAGTATGAAATACAGTTTTCTATAACTATTTTAGAAGTGCCAACCAGTGGTTACCAAGTGAAAAGTGCCTCACAAAATTAATTTTGCGTTTGCTAAAGGAAACCCCTGGCAAATTTTTTTCACCACCCGGGAAACTCACAATGGAAAACAATCAAGCTATGGCATCATCCAATTTGGGTATCATTCCCAACGTGCACAACTTATCCAAAACTCACTTACAAACTGCTTTAAGGGATAGAGGACTCTCGCCATCAAGCAAATCTAAATCTACATTAAAGGCTTATGCACTCCTATTTAACAAAAAGTACATTAAGAGAATAAACCTCGCCCCCTCAAGCGAAAATAATTCACGCTCGGCTACGCAAGTTTTGGATAATCTTGTTCCTAACAAAGAACCTATGCTGCAAGTAATGGTAAAACAGGACATCGCACCCACCTTGACACAAGATAAAACTTACGATTTATCCTCTTGGAAAGTCAAATATAATGGCGTCTCCGATGTGCTGGATTTCATCGACCGTATCGAAGAAACGGCTACAATCAAAAATATCCCATTCGAGATTCTACGAAAAAACTTCATAGAACTCATCTCCCCAGAATTGATACCCTGGCACCGCATTCAAAAAACTAAATGCAAAGATTGGAATAAACTCAGATCTGCCCTAATCTCGAGCTTCGGAAAAACAGAAGCCCAGCACAGGATCAAATTATCTTTACTATCTATTAAACAGCTGGTAAATGAACCTGTAGCAACATTCATAGAAAGGGCTGAATCCATTAACATCAAGCTTTCACATCCCGTTTCGGAAGCTGAACTATTACCAGTCATAACTGATGGCCTTTTAAGCAGATACGAGAACATCATCACCTCGCAGAAAATTGCATCCCTGGCCCAGTTAAACGAGGTCTGTCTCCTTCTGGAATCATACCAGGATAGGAAGAACATAAAGAATGTGTCAAATAATGTAGTTGTGCCAAGCCGTCCGTCTGGTTTAAAACCAGAATTCGACAACAAAAAAGTGTGCTCTTTTTGCAAAAAAGTAGGCCATCTGGCCACTACTTGTTTCAAGCAAGCGAGGTTTCTGGAATCCAAGGAACCCCGAACTTTCAAGAGGCATCACTCTAGGGACCGCTCTCCTCCACGCGACGAACTGCGCAATATTTTCAAGAAATCAAGGCACAACATGGAAAGGTTACAAAACCCAAGCGATGTCAGACCTCAGGTGGATTTCTCCAAGCCCCCACCAAATTTCTACATGAAGAGGCCAAAAAACTAAATAATAACCTCTCAGGCACCCATTCTGAACCAAGGTCTAAAGAATGGACTGATTGGTTAGCACACATTAAGTATTTTAACCAGACCTTAAATGTTTCTTCGGTTTGTTGCAAACAAGCTAAAGATGGGAGACCCTATGCTTCTTTCTCTGTTAACAATGTGACCCTTTCCGGATTACTTGATAGTGGGGCATCTATCAGCTGTCTTGGCAACAATGCTCACTTGCCTTTTGTTAACAGTGATTTTAGAATTTCGCCCCAATCGACACACCTGACGACTGCAGATAATGTTTCTCAGCCGGTCATCGGTGCCCTTGCCCTGCCAATCAATTGTAACAATAAAATAGTTACAATCAATTTTCTAATAGTGCCCTCTATATCCCAGAATTTCATCCTTGGCGTTGACTTCTGGAAGGCATTCAATGTTGCTCCCCAAGTATTTAATACTCTTGGCGAAACCTCCACTGCCGCTCAAATTAGTGAGATCCGCACAATAATACCTCACGAAAATTTAAGCACGGACCAGGCTCTCCAACTAAAGGAAATGGTCAATAAATTCGAATCAATATCCTTCGAAAAATGTGGACTAGGTTTGACAAATTTGGTGGAACACCATATCAAAACCAATGGCCCACCCATCAAGCAACGTTATTACAACTTAGCCCCCCAAAAACTTAAACTTTTAGAAAACGAACTTGACGAAATGTTAAAAATGGGTGTGGTGGTTCCCAGCAGAAGTGCATGGACCAACCCAACTCTTTTGGTTTCTAGAAAAGACGGCTCTGCACGTTTCTGCCTCGACAGTAGACGTTTAAACTCTTGCACGGAAGCTGATGCGTATCCCTTACCTCACGTTCACGCAACCTTAGACAAGCTGCGTAACGCCAAGTTCATCTCTTCTGTCGATCTCAGCAAAGCGTTTTGGCAAATACCCTTGGACGCAGAATCGTGCGAAAAAATTGCTTTCGTTGTACCTGGTAGGGGAATGTTCCATTTTGAAAGATTACCCTTTGGTCTAAAAAACAGCCCCGCCGAGTTACAAAGACTGATGGACAAACTTTTCGGTCCTGAAGTCGATAATAGCCTGTTTTGTTACCTTGACGACCTCATCATCGTCAGCGATACCTTTGAAAAACACCTATTAATGCTGGAAAAAGTTTTCCAACAACTCAAGTTCGCTGGTTTAACCATCAACTTGAAGAAGTCTGAATTCTGTAAGTCCCGTCTACGTTATTTGGGATTCATTGTCGACGAAAAAGGTCTAAGAACAGACCCCGCTAAGGTGGAAGCCATGGCAAATTTTCCCCGACCCAAAAACGCGAAGGAAGTCAAAGGTTTCCTTGGACTTGCAGGTTACTACAGGAGATTCATCAAAGACTTTTCCACTATTGCAGCCCCCTTAAATAAAATTACCGGCATTCGTAAAGGTGTCAGCAATTTCCGATGGTCTGTCGAAACTGAAGAAGCGTTCACAACTTTAAAAAATGCCCTTCAAAAAGCTCCCGTTCTGAATTGCCCGGATTTTGCACTCTCTTTTACCCTCCACACGGATGCCTCCAATGTAGGAATCGGTGGAGTCCTTACTCAAGAATTCCCAGATGGCGAACACCCTGTAGCGTATTTTTCCCGTACACTAAACAAACACGAGAAAAACTACGGAATTACCGAGAAAGAATTATTGGCTGTATTGGATTCTGTTCACCATTTCCGCGGTTACATAGACGGTAGCAAATTTACTGTAGTCACAGACCATAGTAGTTTGAAATGGTTGATCTCTTTAAGTAATCCCTCCGGTAGGCTCGCTCGCTGGTCCTCCCGTTTGTCTCAATACAATTTTGATGTTGTTCACCGTAAAGGCGCGGACAATATTGTTCCCGACGCCCTTTCAAGAATTGAACTAGCTTCATTAAATGTTGACACAATTGCCCCCCCTCCATCTACAAAAGATGAATGGTACTTGAAAATCTTCGAAGGTTGCAAAATTAACCAACAAAAGTTTCCTAATTTTATCATAAAAGAAGGACAACTATACCGTTATTGCAAGGCACCACTATCCATCCTCGAAGATTACTCGTGGAAACTTGTCGTTCCCCTCGAAGGTAGAGAACAAATAATCATTGACAATCATAGTGCTCCCGACTCCATACACCCAGGAAATTTCAAGACGTATAAAAAGATCGCCTTGAAGTATTATTGGCCTGGTCTCTTTAAGCAAATTCGCAATTACATCTCTAAATGTGAAACTTGTAAAGCTTATAAACATAGCACGGCAGCACCTGCCGGCCTAATGGGTAATCCCAAACGTGCCGACAGACCCCTACAATCATTGTCAATGGACCTCGTCGGACCCTTTCCTCGAAGTTATGCCGGACACATGCACATACTTAGTGTAGTGGATGTTTTCACTAAATTCTGTTGGATCTTCCCTTTAAAAAGAGCCAACGCGTCCGCCATCATCAAACTCCTGGAAAAACACATTTTTATACCTTACGGAACACCCAGAACCATAATAGTTGATAACGGAAAACAATTTATTGCCCAAGAATTCAAAGATTTTCTTGCCAAATACGGAATCAAGGACATTTACTATAACACCTTGTATACTCCACAAAATAACACTGTCGAACGTTATAACCAGACAATCAACACAGCTCTAGCTATTCTAGTTGATAAAGATCAACGTACTTGGTGTAAAAACCTAGATAAAATTCAGGCTGCTATGAACAACACGGTTAACCTGGCCACTGGTTACACACCTTTCTTCTTAAAACACGGTATGGAACAAGTTGTTCACGGTTCTCTACATAGGGACACAAACTTTCCTACGTCAATTGCCGCCACAAGCAACCCTACCGCGGACTATGCCCATCGTCTGGAAGAACTGTCGGCCATCTACAGTGAAGTCACTGATGCTTTACTCCTGGCTCATCAAAAGAGCGCGGACAGATACAACCTACGTAGGAAACATGTCACCTTCAATACTGGAGACATAGTTTGGAGAAAGAACAACACACTTTCCCAAGGAGCCATGTATTTCTCTGCCAAGCTGGCACCACGTTTCGTGAAGGCCAAAGTTCTAAGAAAGATATCAGATCTAGTGTACTCTTTGTCTGACTCCTCTGGAAAGCACATTGGTAATTACCATATTAAGGATATTGCAAAGACTGGAAGTGAGGAGTCAAGTAAAACTGCCCCCACTATCTCAGCAAACTCAAAATGATCCAGTGTGTATCACCACAACCCTTTGGTAAGCACATCAAGTCTTACAATGACTGGCGTGTAAAGTGTCAATTACATGTCCACCCTTTCGTTGATGAAACGAATATTGTTAAAAAAAAATCATTTTTGTAAATTTATGTACACTCCACGGTGTAGTTTGCCCCGTTCATGTTTATGAATTGGCAACCACCGTAATTTTTGTTCCACACGTTTTTGTTTTGTTTTTTATTTATTTTTTTTCTCACCTGTTCCAAAATTGATCACTTTAGAGCAGAGACACCCCTCGAGTCACAGTGTTTGGGAAGTCATGAACCCAAATCATTGTCTCTCAACCCCTCACACTACGCAACGTTCATGCCATGGCACGCTTTGCTATGTAATGCAATATTGTAATTTTCACCATTTTTGTTTGTTGTTTTTTCATCATATCGGAAGGAATCTCTTCAAAATTTTTTTCTTTTATGTTCTGTAAGTACTGGAGCGTCGTTCTAAAGTCGGATTTGGTAAACTCCAAAGCGTTAAATCACGACCCAGGACTAGTAAACCATCTTAACATGCTCCATATTTTACTCATCATGGTAAAAATAAGTGGTTACTCACATAATCACATTCCTTGTGTACAGTAGTTTTCAATTTTTCTCAAATGTTAAAAAATTGATGGCGTCCTACCCGAGCTCTTTGCTAACAAATTGGATTTTGACACGTCCATTTTGAAATCATATGTATACAAATAAAGGAAAAGCCTTTAAATTGGTCTTTCCACCCTTATACAAATCTTCTTGGGCCCGTTTCAACTAAAGTACGTAAAACCAAATACTCGGTCTTTTGTTGTTATAAGAAGTCCTCGATTTGTCCCTCTTCACAACATGTATGTCTTGTATTACATGCCTCAACCCTGACGGAAAAGGTTAATAAAACCTAACGGCAGCCCTGTTTTCCGTACATAAATAACCGCAGTTTAACGTAAATCATCAATGTTTTGTTTGATCATCGTTTTGCAAACATAGACATTCAACTCTTGTTTCGCCATTTAACCAAGTATTTGCAACCTAAATTGCACATAACCCGGTATGATGTAACTGCACAAAAGGTATGTAAAACCACAATTGGTCCCTTTTGTTTGTCCCCACCGAAGTTGCTACAATAGACAGTATGTAAAACCATATAGGTCTGTCTTTGTTTGTCACATGGTGTAAACAGAAATGTACTCTGTCATCACCCCGCCTTTATAACATACGAAGTTACATTAAATTGTTTACCTCCTTGTTATTCTATCGTACTCTCCTGGGCTACGGAGTTAGTTAATCTAACAAATCTTCATATACTGTGTTAAAACAAGCATTGTTAACGTTTATTGTGTTGTATTTAAACGCAACCCTGTTACATTACAGGAGGGATCCTTAAAATACCTGCCACAATACGAGAAGTTCGTCATAATCACTTTTGCTCATAGCTAAATGTTATTGAGTTGGTCGTGTGACATATTTGTCATGAGTACCGTTTCGTACATTCTATTTTGGTCGTGTGACATATTTGCCATGAGTACCACCCTTTTGTATAACCTGTTCTGGTCGTGCGTCATTTATTTGCCGTGAGCACCGCTTTTATGTATAATTGTGTATAAACTCTGTACACTACACGTGGAGACGTTAAAACACTTACCGTGATTCGTGTGAACGACATAATATCGGCTTTGCCATCTTCTTTAAGATGCATTGTATAAACTCTTTGACTTCTGTCTATAATTGAGTTATATCTTGTGTGTACTTACATATTTTGTACATTATACGTGGAGACGTTAAAACACTTACCATGAGTCGTGCGAACGAAATAATATCAAACCTTTTGTGTGCGATCTACGAAATGTAGTCCACAACCCTTTGTTGTCATTCAACGCCGATGCCCGTGGACTTCCTGTTTTTTACTTCTTTGCAAAAGGAAAGAAGCCCAGGAATATCTACTATCCCAAAAGGACTAGTTTTCAGCTTCACTGTCAATTATGGGGCATAGTGCTGTGGGAGTTAATCGATTGAGCACAAAACCACCTAACTCGTTGTCTGGAGAACGAATAAGAAAACCCCCAGGTTTGTGAAATTGGAGCAAGGGTCTGTCTTTTCTCACAATCATGTAGAAGTTTTAAAATGACCCCTAATCTTTTGCCCAATACACGCGAAAGATTAGCCTCTTTGTTATAATGTGTATTCAAATTTCTCCTCACCCTTTTCTGATAAATGTAAAGAGTCAGGAAATCTGCTGGTTGATTATGTTTCATTTTCACATAGAGTTTGAATTGGAAATTAGTCCAGTCTCTAGCAAATTTCGTAACTCGTCTCCCTTCTCCCCTCCTCCCCCCATTCCCCCATGTTCTCAGATTATGTTATGAAGTGAAAAATCTGTCGTTGACCATATTTCGCCCTCACTTGGAGTTCGAATAGGTAACTGTCCGGTTATCTACAGGTTTTCCCCCTCAATCTCTGCATATGTCTCACCTTTTTTCTCTTTCTCAATTCTACGAAACACATTCATGAATGTTGGATATGTACGATATGCACTTGGCGTAACGTCTGTCTCCTTTTTGACAACCTTTATTCATGAATTGGTTTCCCTTTGCCGTGACTAGTTCACGATTCTTTGTCTTGTTCTTTGAAATTCTACGAAAATGTTACCATCTTATGTTAACATAGGCCATAGAGGGCCGGTTGTTTTTTAACCAAGACATATTGTCACTCTGCAAGCGCCAAGTCATCCTGGAAAAGGAAAATGTTCATGTAATCACAATTTAGTTAGGAATCTCTCTTCGTCACTCTCTGAGTCGGTGGTTAAAATTTCGTTTATTTCATTCTCTGGACACATTTTGTTTATCTCCAAACCTTTTTTTCATTGGTCCCTAGGCAGGTAAACTTCAAGAATTTTGCTCTAATAATAATTTCTCCCGGATTTAAAAAGAAGCCCAGGCGGATGTCATCACCAACAGCCAAGCTGAGCTTCACTTCCTGACAGCACGCGCTGTGGTTACAAGGTCCCTCCTGCTGCCATTTTCTACGTATTTGTTCCTGAAAGCACAGACCATACCGCTCACATGTATGTTGTCTTGTCGTGCCACAGCAAGCTGAGTTGTCCCACCATACATTATGACACTCTAAACTACCTTTTGGGCACGCTAGCTCCTAGGTTTGTTCTTACTCTTGCTATCAATGCCAACCTTGCCGTCTCTTGCTCTGTCATGCAGTGACGCATATATCGTCATGTGTAAACCATCATTACCTTGACCCACCAGTATTCGCTGAATGCGTACCAATACAAGTTATCTTGAGCTACATTATGCTTCAATAACCATTATATACGATCCGTGTTTACCATAATAACACTTAGGATTCGTACTGGCATGTCTGCAGATACTGGATTCTTCTCTTCAATGGCCTCTGTAACCATAGTCGCGGCACAGCAACCACAGTCTCCACTTCGTGAACTTCAACGTCTTCGACCAAACCAGGTGTTTTCTAAGGCCTAAGTGTACTCTTGAGTGTTATCTCAAATGGGTCTGATTGCAGTGATAATGTAATCCTTAGAATCTGTGAAACCACGTCCTTTTCTTCGAAATTCTCCGAAACCAAACAAATCCACGCTTCGCAAACTTAGCTCCCAGACCAATGAAACCTTAGAATCACACTTTTTCTCTTCTCTTGTACAAATGTATTGTCATTCTTTCAATTGCATAACCATGTGTATTGTCATTTTTTTCAATTGCATAACCATGTGTATTGTTATTTTCAATTGCATAACCTTGTATGTTGTTTTACACCATGTACTCTCCCCAAAGTTGTCTTTTCCAAACATTCTATGTACCCCCATCCATTCCCTACAAACATTGTGACCTAAACTATAGCATAAACTGTATGTTCTAGCTAGGCAATCTCTCAAGCAACGAATCTCTCAAAAACCCCGATGGAAGCATAAGAGGATTTTTTTTTCCTACAGCTCCATTGCCACGTCGCTTTTTTTCCAAGCGCGGGGGGAAGTGTTATGGTACGCCCTAAACGACAGAATTCGAGTCCATAAGAACACCGCCGTAGACAGCAACACCCCGCTCCCCCCTGTTTCCTGCTTCCTACCTCCTCTCCCCTCTGCACGCCCGCGCGCACCAAAGCGCCCCGGCAGTCGAGAATTGCAAGCCGCTTCGGGAACACGTTACGCTCCTCGGATCGAACACCGAGTTCGCGGCTAATTTCTGTCGATCAATTTGAACGCAATTACATCTGCGATGTTAATTGAAGTACATACGGGTTTTAGCGCTGGTATTCTGCCATGCCTGTGTGAACTTCGGGTCCTGTCCTAGACTCGGGAAGTGCCCCTGCTGAACCCGGAAGGCGTAGATCCCCGAACATCATGTAAGCTGTACAATTATTCCCTCTTCTGTTTGTGTCCTATAACGATAGACTGTAAACCCTCGCGAAAAGCCATCACTCAGAGAGTTTCGTTTTAGAGATCATGAGGTATAAACACGATAGCTAGGTTTGTGTAATATGCATTTCTTGTATTGAATTGTACTGTAATAACCTATGTACTGTGTTTTGAATTTGCAATACATGAATCTATTTAACTCAATCCTGTTGTTAATCTGCCTCGGCAGGAGCATTTCCTAGAGTGTATTTCCCGGACGACCGTGGGGGAGAGAGAGAGTTCCGAAGCATTCATGCGACCTGCCCCTGGAATAGAGGGTACTTTTGTCTCTGCTGTGAGCTGGCCTGGGACATGTTAGGGCCCATCATAACAACATGTCACACTAAAAAAGACAATGCAACTTTTTAAAACTAAAGCTATCAATAGTTATTATTTATTTTTAATGACCTTCCCTTTGAATTTGTTTTATAAACTGTTTTCGTATAGATTTTACATCCCGATTAATATTACCCAATTTTGTCTTATAGTGATATCTTAAAGCAAAATATTTTTCCACGACCAATCTTATTAAATTAACTTGATGCAGAAGACCGTAAATATAATCGGTTTTTACTTCGAAATAATTATCGGGAAAATTTAATTTGAAGAACAGGCAACCCTGTAAACATGGCGTCAATACATGGCGTCAAATGGCGTTGTCCAAGACCAAATTACAGTATTAAAACTGAATTGTTTCTTTAACTAAATGGTTATTTAAAGGTAACTAACCGATGATAGGTAACATTTTTAGTTGTTTTCAATCGTCCTATGTAATTCCAGCACACTGATATAGCGCAAATCGTCATTTTCAAATGTCACACAACACGTGTTTACCGTACAACGATAGTGTCGCCACTGAGCGGACAGGCCGAGCTTATCTGCCAACATTTGGCGGATATTTTTTTTGGCGCTTCGTCACTCGAGTGCTATATCTAGACATTTATATAATCAAAGTTATAACCATAGATTTATATATTAAACTAGCTGACCCTACGAACTTCGTACCGCCTCAGAATCAATAACTGTTGTGTTAACCTATTAGCTGAATTAAATTCAGCTTTTTTATTAAGTTAAAAATTACACGATGAAGCAATTGTCGACGCGCAACTATCTGTTTTTTGTTTTTGTCAGTATCAGGGATGGCGTTGTGCACGAATTTATATAGGGTGGTCCAATCATAACGCACGATGTTAATTGTGAGCCACACCTTAATGTCAAGTTTTTTGCCCAATTTTGTTTCAGTCTTTGACAAATTGAACCATGGATGAGCAGCGCGTTAAGATTGTTGAAGCATTTTATGAAAATGGGCGTTCAAATCAAAGAAAATCGTCTTCAGCGATGAGGCACACTTTCACCTCAGTGGATTCGTTAACAAGCAGAATTGCCACATTTGGGCAAATGAGAATCCACGAGTGATTGTTGAAAAGCCAATGCATCCACAAAGAGTGACTGTTGCGGTTTATGGGCTGGCGGCGTCATCGGGCCGTACTTCTACGAAACTGAGGTCGGCCAAGTAGTCCAGTCAAGTTAAACATGAAAAGGGGGTTGTGCTTGCAAAAAGTCCAGTCATTCTGAATTTTTTAATGTTATTAGGACCTAAACAACATTAAAAAAAAACAGATTTGCAATTTCCAAAGTACTGAGCGAGCGGCGATGGACCCAAAAAAACATGAAATTTTTGGACTCTTTTCAGTTTTTGCTCAATATCTCAGTGAAGGAAGGGTCTGACCGGTAAAGTCAGCATAAACACCTTTAAAGTAGATTAAACTTGCTACAATTTGAAATTTAAGCAAGCTACATACAGCCATTGGTTATCAAGTTACGGTTCTTTGAAAATATGCAATTTTTTTCCAAAAATTTAAATTTTTTCGAAATGATCACTTATTTTGTGAAATATATTCTAAAATACGCATCCCACGCTAAATATTTTATGAAATAAAGTTATAGTAAATTTAATTAACTTTCATTAGAGACCAGATAGATATCTGTAGGCCTACCGGTTCTCTCAAAAATGGCAGATAACCAAAAACAGTCATTAGTGGGTTTTGGGGGGAAATGCAAATAAACTGTTCTCACGTCTTTTTATGGTTTTATTTATCAAACAGTTACAATTTCTTTATTTTTGTTATTTTTCACAAATTGTTTGATTTAAAAAAGAAAAAGGTAATACATCTATCGGGAATTACGTCGTCATCAAACATTGTTTTATGAACCTACATACTAAAATGCTTGTATTTTTTCTTCTCTTCCGGCAGATCCGGTAGACATCTGCATCTGTCTTGATGGTGGACACTGCAACGCTGTCCTAAACGTTGGCTAAAGAAGGAGGTAGCGCAACAGGGCATAACATCCCAAAAACAAATAACGAAAAAAAAATTTAAAGTAGTTTTCTTATACTCTAATACTCTGATTTAATATTTGCATTAAATCAGAGTATTTTCTAATTATCAACACATTTGCTTCGTTACAACTCATCCAGTTCAACATCCCTTACCGTAGACTCTGAAATAATGAATCGCTGCTCCTCAAACAACATTCTACTAATCATGGATACCATTCTCCTTTGCCCAGAATGTCGAGAATGGTCAACTCAAGTTGAATTGAATTTTTTGGTGTAAGCCTTAAATGACTTTCGGCAGTCGATACACAATGCGTAATTTTCAAAGTCTTTTAAACCTTCTACGTGCTTTGGCTTGTAGTTATCTTCTATATGTACTTTTTCTATTATATTTATACTGTTATTGCTCTTCATTTATATGTGCTCTCCTTTCACTGTCATCTCTTTTTCTTATTTTGGGTATTATTATATTATTAATAGACCATTTGTCCGTAAATAAATAAATAAATAACTTCAAATAACACCAATGTTTTACGTTTTATGTTTTACCAATGACCAATGTTTTACGTACTTATTATTACAGATTTCTCTAAAAAAATGAAGGGATGTGCAATGGTCCTTGCTACCAAGAAACAAGTGTAAGAATTTCACTTCAATAAAAAACAGCACTGCGTGTATTTTGTGGAAGAAGATTTTATGCAGACTGGTGGACTGCTTCAGAGCGTTTAACCAGCCAGTGGACGAAAATCCACATTTCGTCGAAAGTTGTTCTTACGATCGTGCAAAGCGGTTACAACGAGAAAGATTAATTATTCTCTGTACCAGCTTTTTAAAATTGTAACTCAATATCGAATTTATATCAATCCAAATTAGCTTTAATTTATACCTTCATCCAAAAATGCTGAAAGGCGTGATGATAAAACTAATAAAATAATGTACTTTTTGTAATTATTTTTTGATAATAAGTATTTATCATTTTTCAATAATTTCTAAATTTAAAAAGAATGTTAAAAAAATCTGAAATATATTTGTATATATAAATCTGTTTGTAAGTGCGCAAATAAATATACAAATGGACCAATTTTCGTCAAGAAACATGTGTAGGTACATATTTTTTAATGATTTTATTGAAACTAAAATTAAAATTCTAAAACATGCGTTTGCTAGACAATATATTGATTTATTTTACTGCAATATTAAATTATTTGAAATGGGTGTGGTATAATACAAAATCTTTTTTGAAAATTTAACAAATCTGCCAACAACCTATGGTATAACCTACTAAATACTAAATACTAAAAATAAACATTTTTTCTCAAAATTTAAAAAATGCGAATGCTAGATAAAAGAACAATTTTTCGAAATCCATTTTTAATTTTTTTTGAAAGAGTCAATAGGTCTGAAATCTGATTTAAAAAAAATGGAATAAAATTATTATTCTAAAAATTAAAAATTTTCTCCAAATTTATTACATGCGAATGCTAGATAAAAGAACAATCTTTCGAAATCCATTGATAATTTTTTGTGGAAAAGAGTCAATTCTTCTAAAATCTGATTTGAAAATGACATATTTCTGGTTTTCTCTGGTAATGCCCTCTTCAGGTTTGAGTGCGCGGACTCAAACCTGAAGCAGTCCTTTCAAAGTTTGATTTTCCAGAGCATTTAATGCCCCGTGCAATAAAAACAAGAACTCATTGTTTAAAAAAATATGTTTATCTAACAAACAATTTATCAGATACAGTTCAAGTGATTGAAGAGGTAATAAGTGATTATGAATAATTTTATTTATTTATTTTTAATGCAAATATCTTTAAATAATATTCCAACAAATGTTACATAACATAGTTTTTACAAATAGGGCGAGTTTATCGTGGTATCGTCATTACACCCACCTAACCTACATTTTTATTTTTGAATAACATAATTGGGTACCTACCTAATATTTTTTTAGTTGTGTTTAATTCATTTTCCCTTTGTCCTTGCATTGTTATTTTCTCCCTATGCCCTTCTCCTTACTAGACGAAGTCGAAAAGCCCTACCTACTTACTAGACGAAGTCGAAAAGCCCTACCTACTTACTAGACGAAGAGGAAGATGATGCATACCTACTCGGAACACATTTTTGTATAAAATAAAAAAAATTACCCACATTAATTCAGTTGAAAAATCGTTTTGAAATCGTTCACACCTCGCTCTTGAAATCTCGGTTGATAGTTTCATAAAATATTAATTAATATACAAAAAAGTGACTGTTGATGCAACTATGTATACCTATCTATATACCTTGTTCCATTTCTCTACCCATCCTTTTTTTACCACAATTACCTGTCCCTACTGACAATATTACCTACCGTACAACAATAAAATCAATATGTCAGTCAGTCTGTTAAAAGAAACTGTGCAACGAACACCATTATTCTCTCAGTTTTATATAACATCGACCAGTTTATGGAAGCTTGTGCAGTGAGTGATTTAGTGCTACCTCAGACCCATAATATTGAGCAGAACATTAACCATAAGGGGTAAGTCAGTTTCCTTCCCCATTCATCTGTTTACCATTCCCCATAGTTGTGTCAAAGTATTCACAAGCATAACATTTTTTTTTAATATATTGATACAGTCCACTACACGTGTCGCATTTGCGATACCAGTGACGGTAAATTGTGACCACCTTTGTGTCATCAAGGGCGGATTGAGGGGAGGGGGGGGGTCATGGGTGTCATGACCCCCCCTGGGATGGGTTCAGGACGTAGGTGGACCACTAATTAAAATTGTTAACATAATATTTTTATATATTTTTTGTCATTTTTAAGTACAGTACTTACATTTATTAATAAAATACCTACTTTTTACATATGTATCTATTATTATCAAAATTAAATTATAACTTCTCGTGACTTGACGACGACTATGTGACCCCCCTCCCCCTGGCTCGAAAGCTGGATCCGCCCTTGTGTGCCATCATCGTGGAAGAGCAGCCACCACCATCATAGCATATGAACCCAGCAAAGGTAGGGGCTTTCTCCTTTCCAATTGCCAATTCCTGTGATGTGACTTTAAAAAACGCCGTCAACTATCTTGCATCACACAAATATAGATTTACAGTCCATCCTCTCTCTTGTCACGATATTGTTCGTTGCAAAGTTGTATATAGGATTTTAAAATTTTATAGCGTTATATTTATATAACAACATAGTAATAGTACAATTCTTACATTTAATAGTAATGATTGTAAATCATTGTTAGCGAGTTGTATATAATTCCCTTTCACCGACCTCATTATACTAAATATGATATTTTATCCTCTCTAAGACATTATATTATAATTTTATTATTATATCAGATGTGTTGAGTTATTTTGAATTGTATTTAACTATGTAATGATTGTTATGTAATAAGTTGTCGGGGTGAGGCGAGCGAGCAGAGGGAATTTTGTCGCCATCGGGCGCTTTCACTAGATTCTCGGAACCGGCCCCGGTGGCCAACGGCTTTTAATGGGTTCTACGAATCCTCCCTAGGTATAACGGCCCAGCAATGGCATAGCAACGGCAGGGTACTACCGTGACCTAATAAATAGGGGCTAGAAGTCCTTCCAAACCAGTTCTCAACTAATCATCGTCGTGACGACTTCTCTCTCTTCTCGCTCGCTGACCTTGCTCCGGCCTACCATCTACTCGCCTCTTTTTCTTTATTGACCATCGCCTGAACCTGGACTACGGAATACCTACTACTCTACGGACCAGACACAACTACGTTATAAGGAAGGAGCCACTAGATCCTCGGACAACTACAGCGCCAGCGAATATCACGTGGTGAACGAACCGACATCTGGCGCCTCCGTGGACTGCGACCAGCAACCAGTCTTGTGTGCCTCACCCTGTGTGGTACAATTATAATTAATTTTTATTTCAGCCTGTCGGTGTACCACCTAAAATGTAAAAAAGATCAATCTACGCAGACTGATAACTCACCTCCGTTGAAATTGAAATGTCTTCGGCGAAAAATTAAACTTGTTCAGCAACGTCTAAAGATATGTTTACTTTTTTAAAAATTATTTCTTCCATATATTATGACTGTTATTTTTTCTTGCTTATCGATAGATTTACTGTCGGTATGTTATTGGCACATGATATTATATATATTACACATCTTCGTTATTTGTTTTGGTGTTATGCCGTGTTGCGCTACCTCCTTCTTTTACACATCATATATTCCGATAATAAATATTGTAATTCTGTAATAAAGAAAAATGGGACACCCTATTAAATCCTCCAGTTTTTTCTGTTTCTCAACATATTATGTTACTTACTCCACTTACACCAGTGTTACTGGTCTAAGACAATGTACGATTACCACAATAGTTGTAATACAATGTAGAACTGCATTGCTTGTGATGTCCTGAATGAAGTTTCAGTATTGAAATTTACATCGAATTAAATCTTCCATAATTAGGTCAATCTTAGATTTACAGACTCTGACAAGCGTATACTTTGCCATTTTCCAATCCATGGCAACATACGGTATAGCGGGATGGGGTGGTTGTGCTGAATCAATTATGAAGATGCTTGAGTAAAGCGAAACTGGTCGGTATTATAAAAATTTAACAAAATCGTGGTTACAAACAAAGTTACTGTTTTATTTCATCCAATTATTATTGTTCAGAAACTAATTCTGAGAATTATATTTAAATGTCATCCTACCCATCCCTTAAATAAACTCTTTGCCAAAATCAGGGTCTTAAATATTCGATAGCTATTTACTAAGATAAGCATTTGTTATATATGAAAAAACCTACTAATGGCTCCACAACATCAAGCACACACCCGCTTTCATTAAACCTTGGTTGCGTGGTCCCTAAGACTAATACCTCATTCACTCAACGACAATTCTGGTTCATCGCTCCTAAAACATATAATGCTCTGAGTAAAATAAAATAATATTAATAAATTTGGACTACTTATATAGCGCTGTTTTTGCGAAAAATCGCCTCAAGAGCGCTGTACAAATTAGCATGGATTTTACATTAGGATTTACTTAACTTAGGAGGCTAGATAACAACTCGTCTTGCAGCTATCAAGCGCATGGATTGTTGGAATTCTAGCCCCCCGATAAATTAAATAAAATATATTTTTATATGTACGTATTTCAATTTACTTTACTATGTAGGAGGCTAGATAACCACTCGTCTTGCAGCTATCAAGCGCATGGATTGTTGGAATTCTAGCCTCCCAATAAATTATTGTAATACTGTAATAGTACTGACGTAAAGTCAAGTAATTCTAAATCATTTTATATAGCACGTGTATAATATTGGATATTCGAAAGGGGACGAGCGTACTTCAAAGAATACATGAGTTCTTAAAACTACATTTAAATTATTAATTTTACATTCAAATTTTTTATTTCTATTTTTCTTAAACTTTTATTTTTTTTCTCTCTTAATTTTTCAACCTAATTTATATACATATATATACATGTTTTAATTTATATATTTGTATAGAATACATGAGATTAAAATTTTAATTTCAAATTTTTTTCAAAATATGATTTTTTTCCTTATTTTTCACTTACATTTCTTTCTTCATATAAAAATAAATAAAGTTGTTCCAAGGATCCTATTTTTACAAAATATTGCGATTTATTTATGCGAAATATAGTCTCTTTATCTCAGTTTTATTTTATTTCAATTCATTATGCAACCCAACTGAAAACAGAAACTTGAGATTCGCGAGTTCTCCCTAAGAAGTTCCTTGAGTTCTCATATCTTTTGCCCTTTTTAAAGATGGCGGCCAACGAAACCCGAAGATCGGCCATCCAGCCAGATCATTCTCGAATGTTCGGGAATAGTCTGGAACATTCAGGAACATCCGGAACATCACAGATCATTGTGGAACATTCCAGAACACTCTCGAATGCTGTGGAATGTTCTGAAACATTGTGGACCATTCGAAGTCTTTTTTGTATGGTCAGGGCTACCCATTGGTAGAGATATATAAGGCAATATTAAAACAGCCATAATTTTGA
Source organism: Limnephilus marmoratus (assembly GCA_917880885.1). Classification (NCBI taxonomy): domain Eukaryota; kingdom Metazoa; phylum Arthropoda; class Insecta; order Trichoptera; family Limnephilidae; genus Limnephilus; species Limnephilus marmoratus. The sequence goes on from OU862926.1 coordinate 40,562,137, forward strand.
AATACTGTTTGAACACACAGAGAGGCGAAATACAAATGTGTTGAGTTGAACCAGAAACTTCACATCTCGATGACAATTTTTTTTGCCAACATTATTCAGGCCGGTAAGTACCACAAAATTGAAAAAATCGAGTAAGAAGGTTTAAATAGACAAAACGAATTCACAATTGAAAAAAGAATCTTTACTAATGAATGAATTTTGAAAAGGAAGTGACACATACAAACCAATTTTAAGAGAGGCAAAATACAAAAGTGTTGAGTTAAACCAGGACTTCGCTGCGTTCAGACAAATATAAACATGACAATAAATTATATGGAATTATGATTTGATATATTTTTAAAATGATGGAAACTGTCCATGGTCGTTCCGACGTTTGATAAATAAAATTGTGCTAAAATTATCAAATATGTAGTGGCCGCCCCCAGCATCTGAAAAAATCATACTATTAATTATATATTTTATATTTTTATGTTGAATTTATTTTAAATGGCTGACATCAAAGTGACTTACAGTAAATATCAATTTGTTGTTTACATTTAAGTATCCACAGGCAGTATAAATGGGTTTCCTGTGTAATAGAATTAAATAGAATTGATTAATCTGGAAATAAAAAAAAACAGGCTAATTAAATTATCATTGGACAACAGTTTATCCCTATGTATTTTAAACTACACTTTTCCTAAAATCAAGTTTAGAAAGTTTTTCAAGAAAGTCTAGAAATTTAATAAAATATACACTGATTTTGGAAAAAAGTATTTATTTTTTATTGTAATATAACAAATATGAGTTACATATGAACATATAAATTTTACAAAATATTAAATTAAAGGTCGTTTTTGGTCATGTCAGAGTGGAAGATACTTTCAGTATCGCCCTGATGTGAGACCACCATTCAGAATTGAAACGTTGCTTGAAATGGCGTTAGCCGTGTTTGGTGACCAGATCTGAATAGCCAGGAACTTCCCCACCTTCCTCTTCCCTATCTCCTTCCCCTCCCCACTACCTTAAGCCTCACAACATACCCCAATTGGGGATGCCATAGTCTCACTGGCTTCAGACGGGAGCAGTTGGGACTCTTGTGCGGTATTCACGTAATTTTTTTTTACCTTATCAGAAAAGAGGAGCTCTTGTGCCTGATAAGGGAGCCACGATTCTTACTTAGGTTTAAGTTGTAATATGTTTTATATAAAATATTAACTTTTTGCTGTAAGTTTTTTTTTGAAAAATTATTTAATTTTATTTATTTATTCCGATTGGTTGATGATACAGCGTAATTCAGAAGGGAGCTTATTATAGTTTTTTATTGCTTGGATAATATAATGATTTTGCATTTCAGTTGTTTTAAAATTAGGTGTAAAAAATTGATTTCCATTTCTTATTAATTTGTTAAATTCTTAATATTCTTTATTATTTATTTCTTTACACATTTTTATAATGGAAGCTTGCTTGAATATGTCATCGTCATTTGGTACTGGAAACGATGATTCTTCGTGAAACTTTTACTGAGTTTCGATTGTTTTGTAAGATCCTCCCCAACCTATAATTCCGTAAATAAGTAAAGAATGAACAAGGGCACGGTACAAATATTTCTTAAGTTTGACGGAATAGCTTTTTATTTAATATTTTAATTTTATTTTGCTAAAAGTGTGTTTTTTTCGCGTTACGCACCGTTCGATGTCGGTGTGACAAACCATAGTGTTTTTTTAAGCTAAATTATTTTTCCTTTGAAGCATCTTTGTATTATTTTATAATTTGTTTAATGTTATATGATAGACTGCGTCCGTTCACTGCACACACGAACAGAACTATACAAAAATACAACTATTTGTTATTTCAAAATACGAGAGCTGTCAGTTAAATAAGGTCTCCAGGTGCTGCAGTCGCGAGGAACGATTTTATGCGCAATCTTGCAATACTGGCATGTAGCCTAGTTTCCTCTTGCCAAATCCCCATCACGTTGCACCTTCTGTGATGTCGAGTCTCGGCGTGGCAGCCGTTCGCAATGGAGCTTTCACTCGCCACACCCGCCATCCAGGTGTGTGTTTGTTTTTAAACTTGGATTCGGCAAATGCGAATGACGCCGCTGGGATTGATCCTTTGTATCTGGTGTCGTGTAGTGAATCCGGGTCTCGTCCTTAGTCATAATTGAGTCCAAGAATTCTTCGCCACTGATTTCGCAGCACTCAAGGAATCCGCGGGCTGCTTCAACCCTTTGTTGTTTGTGATTTTTGGTGAGCATTTCGGGACCCACCTTGGGCAGACTTTGTGGTCACTCAAATTTCTGTCAAAATCTTGTCAATAATGGTCTTACTGACATCAGGGATCATATCACAGAGCTCCCGAACCGTCACCCGTCGATGTGATTTCATTGTTTTTTACACTTTAGCATTTTTTTCGTCTGAAACCGATGGCCTTCAGGCATGCTTTTAAATTCTTTGCACCATTTGCGCACGTTATCGCACTCATACACGGTTTTCCATACACGTCAAGTAGCTGAGAATGAATTTCTACCAGGCTTTGTGATTAAAAAAAATTATAGAGCGTAATTCACACATGGCGGATGCGGCGAGCGAAAGCGTCGTCGCGAACAGCTGCCACGCCGAAACTAAGTGTCGCAAAGAGTGTGGCGTGGTAGGAATTTGGCGTACGGAAACCAGGATACACGCCAGTGTTTCCAGATCTCGCATAAAATTGTTCCTCGTGACCGCAGCAACTTGAAGACCTTTTTGGAAAAAATTCAGTTTATGGGCGAAATTCCTAAAAAATAAAACTAGTTATTTTTATACTAATATTGGGTCGGGGAATCCGAATCTGAAAGAATTAGGTGGGGGCAAGCAAATATAAACTGAATAACACGACTTAAAAATTTTCAATTCATACCCACTTTACAGGCCATTTTGACGTTTTTGAATGCCATAGAAAAAACCAAAGATATTTTATGTTCAACCACACAAAATTAAGTGTTGCCATAAGCAATAATATCCACAACGTAAAACTTTCAGACACGATACTTCCATATGAATCAATGTGAATAGATATTCCCGTCCTTTGCCTCTTAATCCTATTCCTATGTTCCTCCTCACTCCCCCCTCCCCTTTTTATATTTTGTAACTAAAAAATAAAACTTACATATCACACTTTATTATTATAATTATCATCAGTGGAAAGTTCATAATTGGCATAAATAACATCCTATTATTTTATTATTTTGTAATTTATGATCTGCTGTTAACTTTCTCCAAAATAAATAAAATAAAAAAAATAAAAATAAAATAGATAACAGAAGAAAAACATACCTTATAAATCGAACAAGTCTTCTTCGTCCGTTGTAATTAAATCAAAAACGCATCAAGGCAAGAAAACATCCCAGTTTTCAAGTAGTTTAGCGGCTAGGTTTGTGTAACATGGTTTGTGAAGAAAAGAAAGTGCCCCCTTCGTAGCGCCTACTCGCGTCACGGCAAAAAACATCCCAGTTTTCAAGTAGTTTAGCGGCTACCTAGGTTTGTGTAACATGGTTTGTGATACAAAAGTGAATAAAATTTATAAAAAATAATTACTGAAATTATAAACATGTTTTTTTACGTTATTGATATTATTGCTTAATGGCAACACTTAATTTTATGTGGTAATATGTTATCTTTTGTTTTTTTCTATGATCTTTATTCTGTGTAACTTCAAAATTGTACAGTCGTTTAACTCAGTTAATATTGCCGAGTGTAACCTAATTCTTTCAGATTCGGATTTCCCAGCCCAAAGTTAGTATAAAGATAATTAAATTTCTTCTTTCGGAGTATCGCCTATAAAAAGATGTGTCATTAATTTATTGAAGATTGTTTGTGTATCGAAAATTTTTAAGTCGTGTTATTCAGTTTATATTTGCTTGCCCCCACCTAATTCTTTCAGATTCGGATTCCCCGACCCAAAATTAGTATAAAAATAACTAGTTTTATTTTTTAGGAATTTCGCCCATAAACCGAACTTTACCCACCTTTTTTTACTGACAGCCCTCGTAACAGTCAACACAGTTATGATTGCCTTAAAAATAAAGTGAAAGACATTTTACGCATTTTTCTGTTGTTCACTTGTAGTTACAGGTTATTTTTCATAACTTTAAAAGGTATGTCTTTTTGTCACATTTTGCCAGTTGACATGGAACTCAATTCACCAAATAGAAACAAAATTACAAAACTTAGTATTCATTTAAAATTATTTTATACAGTATTCATCAAAAAAGTTAACCAGGGTGACACTAATACAGAGACATTTTTTATATGGCTATTGAAAACTTCAAATGTTGAAAATATCCAGAGGTAAGTTATTTAACATCATCATAACCCGTGTCATGCCGCGCTGAGCCAACATATCCATTCGGCCTTGCGTATGCATAGCAGATCGTGGTGCCAGGAGGTATAGACTATCTATCAAATTACGGATAATTTTATATTACTGCAAGGACCCCACTCCCTTTCGACGAGCAAATTGTTGTCATTTAAAAGCATTAACTCATTTTTTTCTAGACTTTCACGACAATCTGAATATTACTAAAGTGGCGACCTATATTCAGATAAAAAGCTTATTTTTAAATATAGAAAAGGGCTAACTTATATCTCTTGCGGTATTCCCAGAATAACATGGTTTAATACCTATAAAAAACGACTTTTGACGAAGTTTTTGCCATAAAATAGTTAGTTCGATAATTTACCTACCTTTGTTTGGATTTTTTCATCGGTTTCATCAATTGTTAATTTTCCTACCAAGGCAGCACACTCAGAAGCCTGAAAAATTATAAGTTGGTATTAAATAAAGAATGGAACCACACAAAACAATTATATGAAAACACATACAAAAATGTTTTTAAAAAGAGAACATGGTGTTTTATAAAGTAGTGTAGTCGAATACTCACTTCATTTTCGCAGTTATCACAAACCTTGGTTAAGGTGAACATGTTGATTGCATGTATTACAAACGTATGAACACAATATCCCAAAAAGAATATTTTCCTTGAAGTGAATTCATTTGTACAGATCATCGTACTTAAGATATTCATAAACAGAAACGTATATACAACCATAAATATAAAAGCCATTGAAACTATTATCAAAATTTGGGCACCAAAATCGTCACTCATCTCTTTAGACAAATCGCAAATCTTGCAATAAGTTTTGATTACGTTTGTTAGTCTTTTGGTCAACATCTTGTTTCTTATGTTTAAGTTACATTGATTCATTTTTAATTCATACTTTAGCTTTGGTGTGATTTCTTGCATCTTCTGCAGCATCTTTGAGAGTTCTTTGTTTATTTCTTTTAAATTTTGTGTGGACATCGCCACAATTCTCACGAACATCATTAAGATCCCTGAAGCGAAGTAAGTTGGGATACCCGTTGTGATCACCAAGGCATAACTAGAATAAAGCTTTTTGCCCCAATGTGCAAAGTAAAACACACTAACACAGAAATGGAACCCGTGGATGATTTGATGGAGACACCCCACAGATATATGAAAGATCTTCAAATCAGTGTAATTCTTGCTCAAGCCTAATAGTCCAAGATCTTTATCGATGTCACATAAGGCTTCCACTTTCCTCCTGTAGTTATCTTTCTGCTTGTAGATTGTTATAAACAGACAAAGCATGAACAGTACCTCGATGTATATTCTGAGGTGTTCGCTGAATCTTATGAAAGGAACATCGTTGAACAATTCTACAAGAGTGTCACCGCTGGAGACGGAAAATACTATGCAGACCACGTACCAGAAACGAATCCAGATGGCTAGAAAAAACAAGTAAGGGGTGGAAATAACACTCTTTATGCTCCCTTTATCTGATATAACACGGTAAGGGGATATTCCTGAAATGTTCGTAAAGAAAATCAAAGGACTTAACGCATCTAGTGCACTCTTAGCAACAACATGCTTTCTTATGTAGTTCATTATCTTGTCTTTCGAACAAATTAATATATTTTTTTGCACTGTACGGAAAGTAATACTCTTTTCGTGTTACACGTTAGCCAGTTGCTTTCTTCTGATAGAAACTGGAATAATGATATCAATTAATCATCCTGTTTGATAGGCATTCAGGGCTGCTTTCATCTTTTCAACTTGGAAGGCTTTGAAGAATTTTTTTCAGAATGTAAAACTTAAACGTAGGCCGTCATTGATAATAAAATATTACACCGAAAGCATTATCTAAAATACATGTGAGTACTAGAATTTTAATAAATAAAATATTATTGATGTTACTGCATAATTTTCTTAAAGTGGATTGTATTTTTAAGGAAAGCCGCAAACGTAAAAAAAAAATTTCGACTTTATCGTCTATGAAACCTTTTGGACAACGCCTTCTCTATAATGCCGTGCTATTGGATATTTGGCAACGTTGCGTGTAGTCGTACAATTCTGACTTTCCCGCATGACATGTGCGTTTACATTGTGATGGAGGTTTTGACTGAAAATATTGCGATTCTGTTATCATTGTTAAATAAAATATAAAAGACACATGCGTACACACTTTTTTACAGTAAATATAATACTTAAAATGGCTTATACTGTCGTTTTACACATTTCAAGTGTCAACGCATAACCTATAATGTTGTTTTCTTTCAGATTCCTTACGAAATACACGTGCTTTATGATACAAAATATTCCGAATATTGCGAAACTGAGAACAGAATCGCAATATTTTCAATCAAAAGCACCATCATAATGTAAACAACGTTCACATATCTTACAATTATTTTTATTATTTATCAGTTTTCGGGAAATCGACATCCATTTATTTCAGTTTGTACATAATATTAAATAGACAAAATAAAACCAATTACGGATTTCCTCCTTGTGACTTTACTTCTATTGAGACAGCATAATAAGAATAAGTAAATTAATTTTCCAAAAAAATAATATGAATCCAAAAATTATATAAAAAAATATAATAAAACTTTTTTTTTTACAATAAATGAAAAATTACAAAACAAAAAAATCTATCTATGCATTGGTAGCCATAGAGACAGGTTGTTATAAATCAAATCATAACAGAAATATAAACAATAAAAACATAACATTTTTCACGAAACATCAGAGAAATAATATTATTTTATGGACCTCTTATATTTGGTAAGTTCGCAATTGAAAATGTCCACATTGTTTAATACGCTATTTATAACTATTGCATAATCTGTTCAGGCAAGAATTGCGTTTGTTTACAGTTTGTCTAGCATTGATCCACCCTGAACAGTACAGAAGAGCGTGTTGAACGTGCAGGTACATTGCGTTGATTTATATTTAGCAACTCTGGGCATTGAATATTATTATTGACTACTTTATACAGGAATAGTGTATCCATATGAAGCCCCTGTACGCTCAATGAACCGATTTTAAAGTGTGAAGCTGCCTCTGCATAATTATTAAATCTTACAAATGACTTGTAACAAAGATATTTTAGGAATTTGTTTTGAACTGCCTCGATTGTGTTTATGTGGATTTTGTAAAATGGAGATCAAACAACTGATGCAAACTCCAGATGACTTCGTACATAGGCAAAGTAGAGTTGCTTAATGATATTGATGCTATTAAAAAGTTTTGTGTTTTTTATGATGAAACCTAACATTTTTGCAGCTTAATTAATTAATTTATTTATTTATTTGAGACACAAACAGGATATTTATACAACATTTTTGTGGGTAGTAAATAATAAATTAAAATACAAATATAAGTATTCCTAGATTAATGTGCCTGCATTAATTACATATGCATTTTCACAGAAGCAAACTCTTGAAAAACAATGCAAGTATTATTTAAACATAACTTGAAAACTTAAATACAAAATTGAAATACATAATAATAACAAGTCTAGTATACAATATTTATTAAGTATTTACTGAAAAGTATTACACAAGTATTTGTGATTTGTTATTAAGGGCTTACGAGAAAGTCAGAATTGTACGACTACATGCAAAGTTGCCAAACATTTAAAAGGACGGCATTATAGATAAGGTGTTGTCTTGGATCATATTTGCGGCAGTCGCATACGAGGTACGCATTCAAACTCTCCTATTTGATACAAGCGCGTTTATGAGGTTAACATATTTTTTGCAATATTACCAAGTAGATAATTAGTTGCTTACCGTAAAAATCGCTCAATTCAGCAAAGTTCCTTGATAGTAACCTTTTGCCCCTCTGGGTGTTAGCAAAAGAGCAAAATTAACTTGTTACATAGGTACCTTTCATTAAAAATTGAAAAAAATGTTTGTGAATGCTTAAGGAAGTTATTTATGTACACCGTATAACTTCGTTCATTTGAAATTCACCAGACGAATGAAAATCAATTTCTATTAAGTAACAATTGACAAAAAATTCGAGATTCTCCTCCATAACTTCCCCTTTACCAATTTTCAACCCAATCTGTTTGAGAGATCTAAAATTAAAGAAAACCTGTATACATATAGATCAAAATATTTTTGCTCGGGGATATATGAGTATATTTCGACTGGTCGGTGGTTGAGTGGGCATAGCGCTTGGATCCTATCCGGGCGTCGCGTGTTCAATTCCTCGGCTGGCTAAGTCCTCCATCACAACACAAGCAACATTTTCGGATTTTTGTGGTGGTAGCAATGACGTTATATAAATAGACTTGCCATAGTCTCACAAACTCAAGTTATAATGTGGCAATTATTAATCTAAACTATTTTGTTTTCAGCGATTTTCAATAATTTCTTAATTCAAAAGTTATTCGTGTATGATAAAGATAGACGCTTAAAAGAATATGTGCATATGGACGAAACAAAAGATAGAACGCGGGCGGCATTTTCGTATTCAAAATTCAAAAGTTCCGTCGAATACTGTCTCAAGGCCGATTAAAGTAGGAGGCCTGGGCACCAGTCGAATTTTGAGGTGTCAAATAGCTATTATGAACAACGATAGTTTGCAAATGGCGTTGATTGTTATTGTATTTGTTGTTTCTGCTGATTTGTATGTTGTTTTACCGCAGGCAAGTAAATAAAGAATCATTAGATTATTATTATAAAAAGTAAATTTTACTTAGCTACGGCATGGCATCGACTTTGTAATTTGGCTGTTGCGCATCCAGACCTGTACTTTAGTAGGCCTTGAGTTCTCTAATGACGCATAAAATCTTTGGGCGGAAAGCAACTGTATTATTTTTATAATCGATAATAATAAGTAATTTGCATGTATTTACAAATGAAATGTTATTCCTTCGCTTTTACGACTGTTTACCGTGCAATGGAAACATTTTCTCATCACACAGGAGGGAATTTTGGCGCTTTTTAATGCAATTTACTTACTAGTAGGGCACGACCTTACTCGACGCGTGGCAGTTTAGTACTAAAGTACTAGAAATCGAGTACTCTACAATTGTCTTGTTGTTGGCTTCCCATTTTGAGATTTCTACCCCGCGTCTAAAGTATGTAACGTCTTTGGGTGGTAGTAGGAGATTTTCAAACATTGTTGGGTTATTCGTAACCCGGGAATGTTTGTCTTTCTTAAAAAAAAAAATAAATGAGATATTATCTACGTATTGCTAGGTTTTTTTATTTCAAACATTTCCTATGCTTAATAAAGCATAGGAAATGTTTGAAGCTTTCAAAATACCTTTAAGCCTCCGTGAAGGTTTCTGGATTATTACAACCACATGATAATACATTTGAAAAGTTTTTCATCATTACAAAAACTTTTGAAAAATTGACAAAAATGTCAAAATTTGAGAATGACATTTTGCAAAACAATGATCGTTAAATCAAAATTAAATTTTCGAAACTTTTTAAATTAATGAATTTATTTGAAGTACCTACTCGTCTTCTACTTTAAAAATTATAGATATTTTAAATAGGTATCAATGTTAGGTACCAAATTTGATTGATTATTCTTATAATATACAAAAATGAATATTTGTAATATATGAAAAATTAAAATTCAAGTAAAAAATTGTAAAACGTGGCACGCGAGCTGTTTGAAAACTGAATGTACTTCTTCTTCTTTCGTATGGTGGGGGTCAGAGGGGGACATCTAGGTCTGCGAGCCAGTCTAGGGCCTCAGGCGTTGCTTTGTGGACCTCATCAATCCCGCCGGGGAATGAATGGAGCGGGCATTCGCTGACCACATGTTCGGTGGTCTGCACCGCACCGCATTTACACATCGCCGACTCTTTAAGGCCCATGTATGCATCATCTGAGCACAACCGCTATGGGAGCACCTTATCCTATTGATGGCAGTTCAGAGCTTGCGAGGCAATGAGAACCCAGCTGTCTCTCAGTGGGGTTTTGAACGAGATGGGCGTTTTTGACGTTATTATTTATCAATTATTTTTGACGTTATTTACTGAATGCACTGGGAATGTACCAATATATGGAACGCGGAAGGGGGTTGGCGAGTCTGGGGAGAGGGAGAGGGAAGTGGGAAGGAGGGGAAGGTGGAAGGGGAACGCTGGGGGGAGGAGTGAACGGACGCACGGAAAAGGACACGTTGCCAGAAACAATTTATTTCAGTGAAAATGGCATTGCAACGCGTGCCGGGAATCAGTTATTAATTTTGTCATTCACAGGCACAGCTCAAATTTTCGAATTTTACAAAGCCAAAAGGAACCGAATCTAAAAATAGCAACTTCCTCGGAAAAATAGCAGCAGTCAACGGGACAAACAAAGCGTGACAGGAATATCGTCGTGCATGAAGTTGGGTTCGTAAGTTAAATGTTTTTCTTTGGAAAACGTTATGATTGGTTAGATATTTATCTTTTTAATTTTTCTTATTAGAAGTTTCGAAACTTTCAAGTGTTCATTTTATATTTATGAAAAAATTTCGTAAAAATCGGAAAATTGGCGGGGAAATTTTTACGTTTCTGAAAAAAAAAATCTTTTGGGAAAATTGGAAAATCGACAAAAATTTTCCTACAAAATTGGTCGGAAAATGAGTCGTGAATTTTGTTATAATTAAATTTACATATTTATCTTTTTGATTTTGTTATCGGAAGATGGACACTATTCATAGGTCACCCCTCTGCCATAGGTCACCCCAAGTGGTTCGCTACGTTTGGTGATTTAGCAGGGGTGCCCGGGTTCATGGGGTGAGGTTTGTCTAGGTCTTGGAGGCGGATGACCAAGACACACTGAACCCCAGATTCCTACCCACCCCTTAAACCCTTTTCCTTCCCAGAACTCTCCTCTCCTTCCTTTCCTTAAAAAAACCCTCCACACAGCATCCCCAAAGATGACATAGGCCCTGAGGGAAATTGTTTTCCTCAGGGCCTCCTGTGTGGAGCTCACGTAAAAAAAAAAAGAAAAATTTTTCATACTGGAAATTTTAATTTTTCTGAAAAAATTCTTCCAGGACAAATCTGAAAATTATAGAGGAATTTTTTAAAAGACTTCATCTTTTTTATATCATGTTAAGTTTGGAAATGTTCTATTTTGATAAATTATATATTATCTGAAAAATATTGTAAAATCGGAAAATTTTTGCTCGGCAAATGAGACGGGAAATTAAATTTTAATAAAACATTTATACTCTGATATTTTGAATGATGCAAAACCACAACCCTGCCTGGAATTGAAAACGCTATTACCAAATTGAAATGTTTCATCACAACAACGCACATGGGGAAGGGTATCACATTACAAATTGATATTAAAACGTCAATAAAAGGTATTTGATTTCGAGATTAGGTTGTAACGTATAAAAAGGTACCTACTTAGTTTAAGGTTCAGTTGATGTTTAATTATCTGCAAGCGATTGCTTTACCCGGCAATTATTACAAATTAAAACACAAACAAGGTTGAATAATCTGATAGTATTAATACCCTAGCGACTGAACGGTTGAAATTTAAAAATCCGACTCCGAGCATAACTCTGATGCTGCACCATATGAAACTACTGTGAACGTGAAGTTTGTGACTCAGGGCCTATGTCATCTTTGGGGATGCTGTGTGGAGGGTTTTTTTTAAGGAAAGGAAGGAGAGGAGAGTTCTGGGAAGGAAAAGGGTTTAAGGGGTGGGTAGGAATCTGGGGTTCAGTGGGTCTTGGTCATCCGCCTCCAAGACCTAGACAAACTTCACCCCATGAACCCGGGCACCCCTGCTAAATCACCAAACGTAGCGAACCACTTGGGGTGACCTATGGCAGAGGTGTTGGTTATCCAATAAAGGTTCCTGGGGCGGCGGTACCCATTCCCGCCTCCCAAATTGACTAAGCTGTGTGCAGGGCTGGGCAGTATTTGAATTACTTGTAATTGAAATACGTATTTGAAATACATATACAAAATGCGTATTACTTACTATTATATAATTATAATACTAATATTACAAAATACATTTTTAGGAAGTCTATACTTCCTAAAAATGTATTTTATAATTGGTTTTAATTACCTGATGCTGAAGTATTTAGTAATTTGTATTTCAAATACTTACGGCTTCAAAATACATTTAGCGACCTTAATAATGATAGTGAAAAATAAACTGACATAGGTAATACGTAAAGAATCCAGAGCATATATCACGTATGTTAATATTTAGAGTTGGCAACACGTCCTGTGCTATAATAGTACTGTTATTGTACATTTTCTATCATATTTGTATCATATTATATTATGGGTACTTGTCATTGCTTTGTATAGTACATTTTTGTGTCATCAAGCAGATCAAGCACTATAGGAATAATTTGACTGAATACAAGATTATTTTTAAGTTAATTATAGTATAGCGCACTTGAAGTGAAATAACACAAAACTGCGCTAAACAAATGTATTGTATTTTGTCTTGGGTTATATACCACAAAACTTTACAAGTGGAGCGGAGATGAGATGTGTCTTTTGAGCAATATGATTGGTCAATTTTTGCACGTCTCTGTTTCACTCTCCTCAACTTTGCTTCACCCTTAGATAAGGACACTTACGACAAAGGTTCTACCAAAACCGAATGTATTTTGTAATTTGTATTTGAAATAAATAAATGGTTAAAATACTGTATTTTGTATTTCAAATACACGACTTGAAAGTATTTTGTATTTCGTATTTTAAATATATGCGAAAAAGTATTTTGTAATTTGTATTTTAATTACAGCAAAGTATGTATTGTGTTGTATGCTAGTACTTAATAATTATCCATCTGCTTTCTAGCGCTTCATGATTCTAGCCACCTGACGATCGTAAAGCCCTATTATGCAATTAAATCATAACTTGAATACTCTTTAAACGCATCTTTCTAGCTATTAATTACAATGTAACAGTTCTGCAGCTGAGATCACCATTGAAATATGTTAGTTGGAGAGATTACAAAGGGGCTATCAGCGGTGTGTTTTTGCGAGAATTTTATAGTTTTGTCATATTCAAAATTTTTCTAATTTTATCACATTCAAAACCAGTGGTGGTTTGCGGAATTGGATAGTAGAGAGACACACGTTTTTAAAGTAAGCTCTATGTTTAAAAATGCTCTAATCTAATTTAATGGAAAAAATGAATACCTTACAGACCAACACACCTACACTACAAGGACAAAATCCTCAAATCTACATCCCAAAATTAAATCAAACTAAACATCCCAAAATTAAATACACATTTTGGCCAGAAAAGCCACAATTTTCAAAGCCACAAAATTATATGATGCCCTTCCAAATGAAATTGAAAACACTATAGAGATGAAAGATTGAAAACAATATCAAAATATGGTTAAGTAAATACGAAGATGAGGATATCATAAAAAATACCTGCACAACCTACAGTTAAAAAATGTGAAAGTTTTTATTTTATTTTATTTAATATTTATTTTGTAGAAATACCTACACAACAATCTACAGTTCGCCTCTGATAAGGAATCTCTAGTGAGGAAGACTGCGAATAAACTTCTTTACTGTGTATTTAAAAATAATCAACAATGACTACAGCCGTGTTTGGTGAAGAGATCTCAATAATCAGATTCTCATCAATTTTTCTCTTCATTTATTTTCTTTCCCCTTCCTTCAGTCTCACAAAATACCATAATTGGGGCTGCTCTGGGCAGACTAGTTCCAGAATGTAGGGAGCAGATGGGACTCTGGTGCGATATTCACTTAATCTAAAAATTAAACAGTTGTAGCCTTGAAAAGATAATACTTATAAATCTAAACGAAACATGAAACAGAACAAGACACAGAAAAATAAAAAGGTAACTGTCGTGGTAATTATTGATTTATAATAAATACATTGGAAAGATAATTTTATCTAGATTTTAGAACAAGTTTTCTTTTATCAAAGTGATTAAAAATAACCAACGAACAGGTGTGTTTACAAATGGAATATCGAAATTTAAATATTTTGAAATTGAATAATTAATTGCTAATATACACATAGGAAAGATTGTTTTATCTAGATTTTACAGGTTGTGGAAATGCGCAACCGGGACACCGTGCCTTAACAAACTCGGTCATTAGGACCTGTGTTTTTCGGTCATTTTTGTCGGTCTCATATTTCTAATTCAGAATTAACAATATTATTGGAAACTAATTTTCAATGAGTAACTTTCAAAAGTTATTCCAATAAAAAAATTATGTGTTTTAGACTTTTTAATAAAATTAACTGGTGGCCCATATAAATAAAATCAGAAATATTTAAATAAATGAAGACAATATAAGCGAAACTCAATCGAAAATCTGGAAACAGAAAAATCAGAAAAACATATTGACACCTCTGGGACTTGAACCTAAAACCTCTTGCTTTCCGCGCAAACGCGCTAACCACTGCGCCACGGTGTCGATATGAAATTCGGTCATTTTTAACTGTACCATACTTCGACTAAGAACCACCTACATTATCTTCATTTTCTTTAACGCATACATTATTGGCAACTATCTTTATGTATGATTGAGTTTCGATAGATTTTCGATTGAGTTTCGCTTATATTGTCTTCATTTATTTAAATATTACAATTTGAGGTTTTACTCAGAAAGTTAAAATAAAAATAAAAAAAAATCAGAAATGTTTATCCCACTAACACTATCTAGGTAACATATAGTACAGCTTTTGCAAAAACATAAATGGTTCAACCGGTTAGTGGCTGAGTTGACAAATGCCAAACCCACGACCCCTGTTTCCCACCCAAGGGTGGTGGGTTCAATTCCTCTTCTATCTAAGTCCTCTTGCATTGCATTTAACTAAAACTAACTTAACTAACTTAAAAAAAAAGTATTTAAAAATAGGTACTACAGAAAATGCTTACATATTGTCGTGATTTACCCATTATCGAGTTATGGTTGTTATAATCTTATCGGCAAACGTTGTTTTATGACGTGAACGAAATTCGTTGAAACCGGTTATTGCCAGGGAGGGCGATTTTACTATTTTTTTAGGATTGCATGTTTTAGATGGCGCTCACTCCAATTTTGTTTCCTAAAAGTTATTTAATAAAAAAAAACTTAAGATTGTTACCCGGTGATAATTTGGTTATCTACCTACCTACGAGTATTATTACTAATATATTATTATTCATACATTTTTCGTGCCTTTGGGGACGTCGCTAATGAAGTTTGGAGTTACTGTTGTAATATAGATAGTTCCTCTGTAGGTCATCTGTAAAATAAGGTGCTTAACGGCAAAAAAAAGTTTTAATTCAAATATCATTAAAAATGACCCCACTGATTTTTTAAAAATTATTTTTTTTTATGTGAATAGTGCACATGTCCCAACCGTCAGGGGCCAGTGAGACTATGTAAACATAAATGAAAACTTCAATAATAATATTATCGAACCTTCCCAAACTTGTTCACTGCTGGGAATACAACTAGATGCAAATATAAACTGGAAAGAACATGTATCCAAAATAGTAGCCAAAATCAGTAGCTTTTCTTTTGTTCTAGGTACACTGAGAAATATATTAAACATCGAATCGGTAATGGCCGCATACTATGGTTATGTATATTCAATAATAAAATACGGAATTATCTTTTGGGGAAACTCAGTAAACGTTAAAGATGTTTTTATCATCCAAAAAAGATGTATAAGAAAAATGACAAACTCTGCTAATCGGGATTAATGTAGACCTATATTTAAAAATTTGAAAATTCTTTCAGTCACCGACATATTATAATGGAGTTATGCATATTAGTGCGATCATCTCCAGAAAAGTTTCCACAAAAAAACTCTACACATAAACACGCTACAAGGTTTACAGAAAATTTATTAATACCAAAAGCAAACAAAACAATTTTCCAAAAGGACCCTTTTACATGGCCATTAAAGTATACAACAACCTTCCACATTATATTAAACAAATACAAGATACACTCAGATTTAAGTCATCCCTAAAAACATTCCTTCTGAACAGGTCTCATTACACATTAAGTGAATATCTCACATAGGTACAACTGTTTTTATATTTATGTTTATGTAATAAATTAAAACAAATTATTATTACACCACTTTTGTATTTATATTTCATTTGTGTTAATATCTGAATAACATGTTAGGTTAACTGGAAGAAATAGGATATAGGTAGGTACCTATAAGTTATACCTTTTGTATTAAATGAAAATTTTGTACAATAAATGATTTTGATTTTGATTTTGATTTATGGCATCCCCGATTAGAGTATATTGTGAGGAAGAAGATGGTGGGAAGGAGAAGGAAATGGGGAAGAGAAAGGTTGGGAAGCATCAGGCTATTTAGATTTTATCGCCAAACACGGCTAAAGATATTTCAAGCGAGATTTCAATTCTGAGTGGTGGTCTTACACCAGGGTGATACTGGGAGTTTTTTCCACTCTGGAAGATGCGCAAAAACACAACGTATTTTTTTATTAATTGTGAAATAACACAAATAAATTATATTAAATATACTCCCGACCACGGGGCAAAACCTAGGATGAATTTTCTTAATTTCTTAATTTACTTTTTAAGTTCTTCGTTAATTTTTTCGACGTGAACTGTTGTTTGTAGGTTAGCGAATGCTGTTCTAGAACGATTATAAATTATCGACATTATTGATAAATCTTTTATCGATCGACAGCGTTAGATACCCAAGAATGGAAAAACAAAAACCTTTAAATGGCCAGTCCTGTACTGGGTGCTCCACCCGATACAACAATGCAATTTATTAATATTTTGAGGTGTCTTCATTTCGTCGGTGCACAGTTTGTTGACCTTTTGCGTTGGCAGACCATTCGTGTGAACCGTGATGTGTTTTGAATAAATTAATCGAGATCATTAAACGCCTATAATAAGATTGTCTGCGAAATTTAATAACGGTTTTAAGCCGTGCGTCGCGTAAATCAAAGACAAACCTGATTGTGTTACGTTTTAAATAAATGTGCCAAGTGTCATGTTTTGTATTAAGTAACTATGCAATAAGGAACTCCAGTGAAAAATATTATGGCTTTAAAAAAATATGTTCATTCAGACCAATGAACGCTGATTCCGAATATATAAGTTTTATTTCGTAATATTAAATGTAGAGTTCTAAAAAAAGTTATTAAAAAGGGCATTTTTAAACCTCTCGTCAAAACACACCGTAAAGTTGGCATCACTGAATGGATAGTGTTGACGTCACGCGTCACCAGTCATTGTATTAAAACTTTGATTATGTAGGTATGACAAAAGCCATCGGTATTAACAACTTTTCATGTTATTCGTTATTTCATACTGTTTACAGAGATTTAGTTGTTGTGTTTATTGAAACAATATTTAAGCCTAAATAATTCAGCATCAAAAATAGAGGTATCTCTATTAGTTCATCTCTATCATTTAAAATATTGAAAAACTTTAAACTGTACGAAAAAAATCGTATAAATATACTATATCATAATGCTACATAGGCCAAAATTTGACCGTGGAGTAGAATCAAAATGGCCGCAATCGATCAGCTGTTATCGTTTGCCTACACTTTTGTGGGTGATTCTTCGTTTTTGATAAAATTGATTTTAAAAGCTAAAAAAAATAATGCTTTAAAACAATTTTTATACCACTCTCCCGTAATAATATTCAACAATATAATAATATAATATAATGAATAAATAATTCCACCTAAATAATGTTTTAACTTATCGAATAGTGTCATCTTTCTTACGTATAATTATCATTCAAAATTACAACACCTGTTGAAAGTAAATAAAACTATCGATGGGTGATGACGTCACACAATCCGCCATAGATACGGTGATTTTCAGGGGGTCTTGAAAAATTAAAACTTTGACAATTATTTTAACTATTAAAACTTATTATAAAAATAAAAATAAATATGCAGTTATTTAAGTTTGAAGTTATTTAAGTTTTCATAAAAAAAAATTGGACTGGAGTTCTCTATTTGTAACAGTCATTTGGATTTATTGACATTTTGGCATAATAGAAAATGTTATTGTGAATACCTCAGTAAAACAAGAAGCGTCCAACCCTCGATCTTGGGTGTCTCTCACGGTCAAGTATAAAAAATTTTTCGATAATGTCGATAACTTTTAATAGTTCCCTAAACATAAACTAACGTCACCTATTGAACCAAATTGTATTTTTTTTAGTCTCATAAATCTCTCTTAAAAATTTCGGAAGATAATTTGCACTTTGTTAGTCTATCCTATCAGGTGACTAGAAAGTTGATCCCCCGACAGTTCACCCTTCGAAATTCTAATTATCAAAAAATATAATTTTTTGTGCATTATTTGCCAATTTCAAATCAAAAATGCATTTAATAATAAGTTGGTTGGCATTTAATAAAATTGTTTTTTTCTTTGCATCACTTAGTTTAAAAAATGGAAAACTTGAAATATCACGTTATTTACGAGTACGAGTTCCACCGTGGCACCAGTGCTGCAGAAACGGCTCGAAGGATTAATGATGTGTATGACGACGGTGCCGCAAAAGAAAACAGAGTGCGTTTTTGGTTCCAACGTTTTCGTTCTGGAAATTTCGACCTGCAGAACAAGCCCCGTGGACGGCCTGAGACCAAAGTTGATAATGAAGAATTGTGGCTATTGTGGAAGCGGATCCATCGCAAACCACGTCCGAGTTAGCTGCAGGCTGCGGTGTTAGTGATAAAACTGTTTTAATCCACTTGAAGCAAATTGAAAAGGTGAAAAAGCTTGAAAGATGGGTACCTCACGAATTGAGTGAAGCAAATCAACCAACGCGCGTTAGAACGCTAGATCACACACTGCACAACAGACGGCTACCAAATTAGAGGAGCTTCAATTGGAATGTCTAAGACATCCACCGTACTCTCCGGACCTTGCCCCAACAGATTACCATTTTTTTCGAAATTTGGATTCTTGCAAGGGAAAAAATTCAACTCCGATGGGGCAGTCCAAACCCCTTTCAAAGATTTTATTGATTCCCGTCCGAATGGTTTTTTAGTAAAGGGATCGATGAACTACCTATGAGATGGCAAAAGTGCATAGATAGCAATGGTACATACTTTGATTAAATAAATATATTATATAAAAAAAAAATCGGCTTTATGTTCCTCCCATACAAAACGCCAATTTCATATGTAAGGACCTAATATTTGTGATTAAAATCATTAGAATACATTGCCTATATATTAACTATAACAAATTGCCTGAAGAATTAAGACAGGTATACGCCTCTAACAAACCTCGAAACGATATATTGAAATCTTATTTTTTCAAATTTTATTTTTGGAAAACGAGTCATAAGTAGGTACAAACTCTGTTCTGATAGCTTTCCTGATTATCTCCAAGTACCATACTTTGTACATCCAGATATGATGGGCGCAGTTCATATCTGTTTTAAATCTTGTTATGTATTTTGGATGTAAACATCTTGTATTAGGTCTGTATATTTTTGAGCCCATACCTTTTATTGTGTTTCCCTGATTTTGTTTTTTTAATGCATTTCGATAGTCCATCATAGAGGATACTTTATTTTAACTTTTTGACACCAACAGTAAATAAATCAAATGAGTGGTTATAATAATTCATAAAATCTGATAAGATATGCAACAAGGATAAAACTACTCGACTATATACTGTGTATAAAAGCGTATAAGTACGAAAAATCGACACTGCGTTTGATGTCCTGTCCATACCAACTTATTATTAGTAATGGCATTTTTGAAGTCGATTTTAGGTTTGAATTTAGTAAAAAAATGGACAAAAATAACATATTTATATTTCGGGGGGCCAACTGTCAGGAGATCAACTGTCGAGGCATCGTACATTACATATTCAAGTGATTTTTTTTTACATAAACTCCACACAGAAGGCCCCGAGGAAAATGATTTCCCTAAGGGCCTATGTCATCTGGGATGCTGTGTGGAGGGTTTTTTAAGAAAAAGGAAAGAGAAGAAGATATATTTTTTTATTTTTTTATTTTTTTATTTTTTTTATTTTTTTATTTTTTTTTACATGAGCTCCACACAGGAGGCCCTGAGGAAAATAATGTCCCTGAGGGCCTATGTCATCTTTGGGGATGCTGTGTGGGGGTTATTTTTAGGGAGAGGAAGGAGAGGACAGTTATGGGAAGGAAAGGGGTTTAAGAGGTGGGTAGGAATCTGGGGTTCAGTGTGTCCTGGTCATCAGACGTAGACAAACCTCATCCCATTAACCCGGGCACCCCTGCTTAATCACCAAACGTAGCGAACCACTTGGGGTGATATGGGAAGGAAAAGGGTATGAGGGGTGGGTAGGAATCTGGGGGTCAGTGTGGCCAGGAGTGACGGACGTATGAATCTATTCCTCACAAGGGTCGAATCCGGCTGGAGAGGTCAAAAGGCCTCCCTTAATCAGTCTCCTCCGATCCAGCCCACCACGCATTGGTTGGGCAAACGTATCCGCCACCAAGACCTAGACAAACCTTATACCATGAACCCGGGCACCCCTGCTAAGTTACCAAACGTAGCGAACCACTTGGGGTGACCTGTGGCAGGGGTGTTGGTTGTCCAATAAATGGTCCCCGGGCGGCAGTACCCATACCCGCCTCCCAAATTAAGAATAATTAAATAAAGTTTAACGACAGATTTTGTTGGAATTAAATTAATTTGTTCTAAAAAAAAAACATTTTTATTTTTATACAACACTCACTCGTTTAGTTCAATAAGGAAAAATAATTGTAAATAAATATTTATGTGCTTAACAATATGATGAATAGGTTAAATCCAACGAAATTATAAAATGTATTTTCATTACTACCACCTTATTTGTAAGAGCAAACTAATGAACTGCCCCTTTCCATGTATCGGTGTGTTTTAAATGAAAAATGCTTCTTATTTACAAAACGTCGACCGGTTTTTTACAATCAGGTGGATGACTCGTCTTCAGGTCATCGACTCAAGATCTGACGGAAGAAAATCGAAAGATATTGTCGTCTCTTTCTAACGCATTGAAAGTCCCATTACAGATGGAAAGAGACAGGTGATAACGCAACGGTACAATTTGATTTATTATGCGAAGACTGACATTTAGAGAGAGAAAGATGACCAGCATTTTTGTCTCCTTTACTCCGAAAATTAAAACAATGGAGTTTCGTGTTTCTATTGTTTGTTGTTCTATTTTAATATGTGTAGTGGATAGAACTCATTATGAAAATCATTTTAATTGTGATTTTTGGTTCACCTGATCATGCAATGTATTATAAAGGTAGATATGCATATGAAAAGGACTCCATATTGTTTTTCACTGGACGTTTTTATTTTTTGGATGAATTTCTGATATTGAAAAAAAGCAATGTCAAGGACTTGAAATATTATCAGGTGATGTAAGCCTAAAAAGAGATGGAAGTATCATATTGGCTGAAGAAGTCTTGAGAGGGAGAGGGACGGATATACATTTTTATCACAGGTAATTACGCGGTACCGGCTGGCCAGAAAACGTAAAACATATTTTACTTCAGGCATATATTTTTTTTGTAATTAGATTGTAAGAGTTTTTGATAATGAAGTTATTGGATTATTAAAAATAGAGATATGAAAAGTTTAACACACCTTTTGGTATTATTTATGGACAATAAAATTTAAGTGTAAGTCTAACCCCTCAGGCTAAATCGTGCACTTTTATGAACGAATTATATTGGTCTCGCAGAAATCGTTGATTCTTCCTTTTTTTTACATGAATACCGCACAAGAGACCCAACTGCTTCCGTCTGGAGCCATTGGGACTATTTCATCCCCAATTGGGGTATGTTGTGAGGTGAAGGTAGTGGGGAGGGGAAGGAGATAGGGAATAGGAAGGTGGGGAAGTACCTTGCTATTCAGATCTGGTCACCAAACACGGCTAAAGCCATTTCAAGCAACGTTTCAATTCTGAATGGTGGTCTTACACCAGGGCGATACTGAGAGTATCTTCCACTCTCTTACTATCATAGTGAGAATTATGATTTAAACGGTTTTGGAAAGAGAAAATACCATGCTTTATATTAAAAACTAACAACAACTTAATTCAAATGAACACCTTTTGAAAACCAAAGTTTTCAATACCAATTTGAATTTTTTTTTATGAAAGTTAGTGATTTTTTTATGAATTATTTTTACACGATTTGGGAGGCGGTATGGGTACCGTCGTACGGAACCATTTATTGGATTATAAACACTTCTGCCATAGGTCACCCCAAGGGGTTCGCTACGTTTGGTGATTTAGCAGGGGTGCCCGGGTTCACGGGGTGAGGTTTTTCCGGGTTTTGACTGTGGATGCATCTGCCCACTAGCTGCATGGCAGTCCGGATCGGGAGAGAATGGTTGAACTTCTCCAGCCTCATACCATTTTCCTTCCCAGAACTCATCCCCAAAGATGAAATAGACCCCGAGGGGAATTATTTTCTTCAATTCCTCTTGTGTGGAACTAATGTTAAAAAACGACAAAAAAAGTGAGGTGATTGTAATGTTTATAACAATTTTTTTTCTTTATCAGTAATTTAATTCTTAAAAATGAGGAGCGAGCCATTTTCAAAACTTTTTTACGTTTGCATTAGGAAAACAATGAATGTTTAAAAAATGATGGGTTTATTTCTAATAATAAAGTCGGCGCATTTTTCCGCTTTTCTAAAACAGTTTTTAGTTTTCGGATACGTTCAGAAATATTTCATTTATTTGGATTTTATTGTAATATACTGATCTACTGTGCAGGCTTGAGGCTTGATCAGACAACCTTGACTATCCTTTGTCCTGCCTCTGACTACCCAACGCTGAATTTTCTTTTAGTCTTTGGGTATTTTACCCCAAATATTCAGTTAACATTCTTTGAGGCTTCACTGAGTGGTTGGCTAAGGGACACGGAAACAAAGTGTAGTTTATGGTCAGACCGAAAGCCATTCACATTTTTGGTTGATACTTGCCAATTAATTTGAGATTTATTGTATTACTTATGTTCTCTATTTTATGAAGGTGCTTGCAGGTTTTTACAGATGCAATGCCGCCTCATGGAGCCTCATGAATAAGTTTTTCTTTTGCCCTGTTTAATTTATCTTTGTCTTACTAACCTATTTTTTTTGCATTTTGTTTTTCCTGTTAAGCACTTGCATACTGTTTACTAAAAACGTATGCAAGGACACTGGAGGTCTAGATTCGTTCAAAATAAATAAATGTAGCTTCGTTTAACAAAAAAAATTTGAATCTTGCGAGAGCCTTGAAGGAGTAATCATCAGTTACTTATACCAGGGCGGGTAAGAGGTGGATAACCTCCACTGACCTACTGACAGAATGTTCCCGAGGCCCAAGGGGATAATATATTATTAAAAAAAACATAGTATGCAATTCACAAGAGGTAGAAGTAAAACCTTTAGAAAACTAAAGTAGACAAGAGTAGGGAGGCTACAAATCACCGCACAAAGAGGAGACTTAGACCTCTCTCGCAGGCTAAATCCTGTAGATGCACGCGTTTGTCTTTTTTAGGATCGTTATCGAGTTTCAAATCATTACAGCGCTAAAGAAGTTTTCATTCTAGTTCAAGGATGTATGTGCTTGTCTCTTTTTGGGGTCGCTATTTTGCGTTTCATCGAATTTTAAATCACAACGGCGCTAAAAAAGTTTTCATTCTAGTTCAAGGATGTATGTGCTTGTCTCTTTTTGGTGTCGCTATTTTGCGTTTCATCGAATTTCAAATCACAACGGCGCTAAAGAAGTTTTCATTCTAGTTCAAGGATGTATGTGCTTGTCTCTTTTTGGTGTCGCTATTTTGCGTTTCATCGAGTTTCAAATCACAACGGTACTAAAGAAGTTTTCATTCATTTCCTGACAAATCGGCAATCGCGAGCATTTACTTGAAACCGGCCATTACTTTGGATTTGTTCCTGAAGTCCTGGGAAGACCCGAAACTTATAGAGCACGCCTAAATACAGAGGCAATTGAAATTCATAAAAAATCCCATTAAAATTAATAGAGACGACGGAACTAAGCTAAATAGTTCTTGGTATCCGGTAATTGACGGCTACACCAAAGCTAAATGCAGAAAACCAACTTGAAGTATACTGTAATGCCAGCTCTTAGTGGAGTGGAGCTGGCAACACGGTATTGCTTCTAAGTACTTAAGTACACATTTCACCACTAACATTTACACATCTGTCCTGATACTCCTGATGATGGACACTGTAACGCTGTCTGAAACGTTGGCTGAAGTAGGAGGCAATACGGCATAATACCCAAACAAATAACAAAAATACTTTTGGCCGTGAAAATCTAAAATCATATCCAGTTTTCATTCTAGTTCAAGAATAAATTGGATTTTCATTATTTTCGTTAATTTAACAAAAGTATAGATTATATTGGGCCACCGGTTACCGGTGCCTATAACAGTAATCTTCCAAGCCGGCAACTCGCTGCGTCAACCCTCAATACTAAATACTGTACCGTCAGGTCAGGAGCGAAACCCGAGCTCCGTTCCACGTACAAAATTCTAAACCCATTCAAACAATCGCACTCAACAAGCGTCCCGAATTCAAAAGCCATTAAAAATATCGCTAACTCAACAAATTTCATAAACATTCTGCCAATTGTTGATAAATTAGCAAATAATTCTGATTCAACGCGATTGTAGTAATTTTAAAGTGTGGATTCAGTGATTTTTTAATTGTACTGTGATTATTATTATTGTGGTTTTGACAGTTATTTTTTGTTTCACGGATGTGTTTGGATTAACAGGTATGTACCGTTATCATTTTTTTTTCATTAATGACTATTTAATTACAGGTTTAATGAGAATTACAAGATATGATAATGTATATAAATATTTCATCTGTTTGTTCTTAGTCCTCATCAGTAGGTGGTCCTGTGCTGAGGCGGACTGGTAGATTTCTTTGATTTTCAGTTATTTAGTTTCTATGATGTTTTTAATACATTCTCTAGAATGTCTGCATTAATTTCTTTCACCCATTTTTTGATTTTTTCCTTAAACTTATTTATCTTTTCTCTCTTTTCAAACTTGGAGGAAGGATGTTGTAAAGTTTGGTTGCCGGATATATGTGGTTTCTTTGGCCAAAACTTGTCTTGAATTTTGGAACATCTCATATATCCTTTTTTGAGGCTTTTGTGTCATGTATCCGAGTTTCATCAGGAGATTTTCTGTTTTTAAAATGATTTTATTTATTTATTTATTTATTTACGCCCTTTTACG
The DNA here is from genome assembly GCA_917880885.1 of Limnephilus marmoratus. Classification (NCBI taxonomy): domain Eukaryota; kingdom Metazoa; phylum Arthropoda; class Insecta; order Trichoptera; family Limnephilidae; genus Limnephilus; species Limnephilus marmoratus. The sequence continues at coordinate 40,587,652 of OU862926.1, forward strand.
GGGCTTTTACATAAGTATGAAATTTACAAATTACACTATGATTAAATAATATATTTATAAATACTACTTCTTTAACAAAGAAATATAATAGGTTTTTGCAACGCAATATATAGTATTTATTGTACATAACTGAACTGCCTCAGTAATAGTATTTTGTATTTGTTTAAAGATAAATTGAAGATGTCCACTGACTTGGTATAATTATTTCCCTCCATTAGTATTTTGGGCAAAGAGGAAAACATATGGTAGTTAGTTCCAGAATTTCTGCACTAAAATAAATCCTGACTTCTGGTATTACGTAGTGGAATCCGGAAACTTATCAATTCTAGCAATATCGGACCATCAATTAAATCATTTAGAATTTTATATAGAAATACCAAGTCAGTGAAAATTCTTCTGTCGGACAATTTGAGCATATTCATATCATTTAAAATAGTGTTGTAGTTGAACATAATTGCTGGAATACCCATTTTAAAATTTAGAAAACGTAAGAATTTGTTTTGTATTCTTTCAACAGCTTATACATGTATACTATAATGTGGATTCCAGACGGGAGAATTGTACTGATAAGAATGATGTGTAAGAATATTCTTGGCATATATTTGTTATATAATTTGGCATACGATTATTATCAAATAAATGATTTGTTTAGCACGGAATGTAATTTCACCGTAAATTATGTGACAAATCTCTTTCAAAAACACTTTTTTGAGATTAAGGAGGTATTTCACCATCCTTCTCGTTGGTTATCCATACGATAACGTACATTTTCGATTAATTAAACACGATTTATTTATTTAAAAGGACTGAGTTTACCATTTGGTACTTGATCCAATGAATAGTGGCTATACATAAGATAAGTTAGCCTAGTTTCTTTTTTACCTATTGCGAGTATTTTTTTTATTTTTATTTTTTTATTAATATTTGTTATTATATGAATAAGCTTTCAGGAGGCTGGTGAAATACCTCCTAAGAGTGATATGTAAATTTATTTTGAAACTAACTGGTTCCTGGCATACGTTGCTATGCTTTATAAAAAAATTGTTTCTCCCTGCGTGTCCTTTCCCATTCGCCTCCCCTTCCTCTCCCGCGTCCCCTTCCCCTCTCGCGTTCCCACCCGCACCCCCCTCCCGAATTCCCCTCCCCCTTCCGAGTTCCCCTCCTCCCGCACGGGTTCCCCCCCTATCTGAGTTTCCCTCCCCCTTCCATTCATACATCGATACATTCAGTCCCGGTACATTAAGTTTTCAAACAGCTGACGTGCCACCTATTGCAATTTTTAATACAAATTTCATAATGTCAGAGCTCACCAGTAATTTTATTCAAACCATGTTCTGATAAAAATGAACACAACAAAAAAAGAATTATCTCATTTGGTGCAGTCGTTCGGAAGTCATGCGCGTACATACATTTCGGCGGTTCATTTTTATTTATAGAGATTTATAGAGATATGTGTGAATTTTTTTAAATATGTTAAAGAAGTGTAACTCCATTAATGGAGGACTGACTGCCATTGGCGCCAACAAAAAAACTGTCCAAAAAGGCGAAGCTAGCAGTCCACAATGGAATGCTGGTACCTACCCTGATGTAAGGCAGTGCTGGTAAAGAAAGGATGAAATGTAGAAATAGATTGGATGCTGTACAAATGAGATTCACTACCGTATGTGTGGTAAAACCTTGCATGATCGTGTGAGAAATATACGGAAAGAAATTGCAAGGCTGATGTAAGCGTAATGAGTAAGATTAAGAAAGGGATGGTTTGGGCAAGTAGAGCAAATGAATGAAGAAAGGAATGCACGGAGAATGTATGACGCAAATGTGAATGATAGAAAAAGTCGGGGACGCCCGAGAAAGACACGTCACGATCAAGTGAATCAGATACTTGAGTCGGGCCAGGTCAGTAGTCAGAATTTTAGCAGAGAATGATTAATTGTAACAATGTGAATGAGGCAGAGAATGTGTGCTAAGATCGAGTTGTTTGGCGGTCCATCCACTCTGCCTACTTCTGTTAGTTATTTTTGTTTCTGACAACGTCTTAGGAGCTTAGGACGGACCAACCTTTAATTTTTCAGTAAAAGATAACATCCTGCATCCTTATTTGATACCTTCTTTTAAGTTCTTGCTTTACTATGATATATAAATGAATTTTTTGTACGTTGTATCTTTATGTAATACTAACTGATACCCGGCATGCGTTGCTATGCCATTCAAAGAAGAAAAAAATGATTCTCCCTGCATGTCCTTTCCCGTGCAGCCCCGTTCCCTTCCACCTTCCCCCTCCCCCGTGTCTTCCCTCTCCGTAAACCCCACCTTCCCCCTGCCTTTCGTTCCTGCCGCTAAAATGTATAAATACACACATTTTCATTTATACAAATTTCACAACGCCAGAGCTTACCATTATATACAGCCTTGTTATTCGCTGATAATGTAGCTTTCTATTGGTGAAAGAATTTTTCAAATCGGTTCAGTAGTTTCGGAGCTTATTCAATGCAAACAAACATTCAAATCTTTCCTCTTCATAGTATTTGTAGATAGACTTTTATTATGTGTTAATGATTGGTTGATAGTACCGTTGCTTGCGTTGGTAAATGCACGTATGTCAAAGCTAAAAGTTATAAATAATTTACAGCCTACTCCTACGGGGATATTGACTTCTGGTCCTTGTTTAGCGATAACTCACGTTTTACGCATTATTACGTGAGATAGTTTTGAGGTCAGCTATTCCGTTACACCATAAAATGTTATGTTTTATTTCATCATAAATTTACCGGTGACTTTATGTAATATTGATGTGAATTGATATAAAAAGCAAACAATTTATGTTTATTGAATATTAGAACAGATTTTTTGGTTAGGTACGTATTATTTTGATGGCCTTGTGATCAAGAGGTAAGGCTCTCGACTAGAAATCCGTAGATCGCGGGTGCGAATCCCGTCGTGCGCAAGTACATTTTAACTGATTGATTAACACAATTTTATTCATTTTATTATTTATTAAAAGAAAATAACTTAGTTTACATCACTTTATTTTTTATATTTTATACTATCAACATGTTTCGTGAACCATGTTCACTTCTTCAGGAATAAAAGTATACTAAAGTTAAAAAATTAATTATAGATTACATATGGAGAGAAGAAATTGAAGGAGGGGGAAGGGTTGACAATGGTGGGAGTTTCGAAAAATTGGGGATTACCAAGCTATTAGAAAGGCTGGTTAAGTGTGAAGATATTTAAAACAGGGTTAACAAAATATTTTTGCTTATTAATTATGTTAGCTTTGGAATTTACATTTTTTCTTATTTCTAAAATTTCTAAATTATTGATTTGCGATGTTTTATATCCTGTATGTAATATTTGAAGACCTGAATTTATGTCAAAGCTATGATCATATTTTAATAAATGGTCTGCGAATTCAGAATCGCTATTGCCATTTAGTGCTCTGAGGTGCTCTTTAACCCTAATCTCAAAGTTTCTATAAGTTCTACCTATATAAAACGAACTACAATCATTACAATTGAGTTTGTAAACCCCTGATTTTTTGGATTAATTTCGCTATCTTTATTGTTGAGTATATATTTCTTCAATTTGTTATTTGTGTAAAACGCTGGTTGAATAGTACCGGGAATATTTTTACTAATAATTTTTGACGTATAAACTAAGTTATTTTCTTTTAATAAATAAATAATGACATCACAAAGTAACAACCTTTTAAAAGAAGTTTTCTTCGAAAAATTAATATATAGCATTTTTGTGGAATGTTCCAGAGTAGAAGATACTCTCAGTATCGCCCTGGTGTAAGAGCATCATTCGGATTAGAAAAATTGCTTGAAATGGCTTTAGCCGTGTTTGGTGACCTGATCAGAATATCCAGGTACTCTACCATATCCCTCTTCCCCATCTTCTTCCCATATCCACTATCTTCAATCTCACAACATATTCCAACTGACATACTCCAGACATGAGCACTCGGGATTCTTGTGCGGTATTCAATTAAGCAAAAAGAAATTAGTATGTTTCCATATATGTATATGTGATCGGGCAAATCTATACCTACACCCATGTATTCCTCCCGTCTTACCTACCTATCCTGATATATTCATCTTGCCATTGTCACCGGTTCAAGATTGATTCGTAACCGCGAAATCAGTGCAATTTCTACACCGCGCGGTACTGGCAGCCAAATACTTTGGTCTCGTCGCTTTATATTCGAAACCCGGATTCGCGCAAGATACGTGTTTTCAACCGTGGAGTTTTCTTGAGTGCATGAGTGTGGGACCCCGGGACATCACCAGCACGGTAGGGTCATCTTGTTTTCGGTGGACATCCAATTTTTTCCCCTTCATCCCTTTCATTCCAACAGTGGTAGGTAGAGATAACGAACTCCGCGGAAGAAAATAACAACTTCCAATAGCTATCGAAACAATATGTTCATTTTATACGTATGTTTATTTTTAAAACGTTCGAGAGTAGAAGATACTCTCAGTATCGCCCTGGTAATAATGAAGACCATAATTCTGAAATAAAACGTTGCTTGAAATGGCTTTACCCAAATGGTGATAAGATCTTGATAGCCAGGTACTTCCCCACATTCGTCTTCCCCACCTCCTTTACCTCCGTACTGTCTTCATCCTCACACCACACACCGATTGGGGATGCCATAGTCATACTGTCTCCAGACGGGAACAGTTGAAACTCCTGTGAGGTATTCGCATTGAAAAAAATATTGTAAAGTTACTTATATTTTGTTTCCAGCATTTTCCTTCGATTTCAAAACTTGGCATTTCGAATGGAAAATCTTCAATCGTTCTACATAATAAATGCAATATTACATTATTATGTTTTAAGATCGAAATTGCAGGAAAAATAGATAAAACTTCATGATTGAAATAATGAAAACATTCTGAATTATTGCTTGATCAGAAGAGTCAGGCACATCCCAACTAAGGGTCGACCGAGACAAGTTTTTCGTTCTCGGCCGAGACCGAGACTAAATTAAAATCTCGGCCGAGACCGAGATAAATTGAGAAAAAAAATGAAAATGCGCTATTTTTGCATAGATAGCAACAGTAAAATATTATACCTATTTAGTAAATACATTAATTCGACGACCTCCGTAGTCCAGTGGGTAAGACTCTTGACTCACAGTCCGGAGGTCGCGGGTTCGAACCCGGCATGCGCAAATAAATTTTATTTGATTAATTTGTGTTATTTCACAATTAATTCATTAAAAATAATATAAAGTATATTTGCGGCATGTTCCAGAGTGGAAGATACTATCAGTATCGCCCTGGTGTAAGACCACCATTCAGAATTGAAACGTTGCTTGAAAATGGCTTTAGCCGTGTTTAGTGACCAGATCTGAATAGCCAGGTACTTCCCAACCCTCCTCTTCCCCACCTCCTTCCCCTCCCCGCTACCTTCAGCCTCACAACATACCCAATTGGGGATGCCATAGTCTCACTGGCTCCAGACGGGAGCAGTTGAGATTCTTGTGCGGTTATTCACTGTAAAAAAAAATCGAAATAACATCGACAGCTCTCTCACGCACTGACACTAAGTGACGAATGTGGACGCGCGCGGTAGATTTGACTCCCATTATCCTATACCTTACCTACTTACAACGGTGTCGGTTATGACCGAGAATCGAGACAGAGTTCTCGGTAGAATTTGTACCCGAGATTGCCGAGACCAAGACCGAGACCCTTAATCCCAACCTTCATCTACTCCATCTCATTCTCCTCCCCACTCCTAAAAGCCTCACAATTTTACCCACCGAGGATACCATCGTATCTGACGGTTGGGAGCAGTAAGAACACTTGCGCGGTAAAGCCAATTTTATTGAATCTAACAATTTGTGTGCGATCATTCAGAAGGACATCTTTTTTACGTAAACTTGTAAACTTATTGAACTCCTTCGTACAACTTTACATAATAATGAAACTACATACCTACTTGTATTTTTTTTTTACTTTTTGACATATTGACTTACAGAGAACCGGGCCAAAAAGCCCCTTTCTCTTTCACCATGACTTTAAAAAATGGTTGTTGGAAAAATAGAAGTACCTACTTAAATTAAGTTGTGTTAAATTTTTTTTGCAAGGGTACACGGCTGCAAAATGGAGAGATTTAGACTCAACGAAGGATTTTTTCGGGTTTTCATCGTACCTGGCGTGGCAGTTAATGGACGCGTTTTCATGGGTGGCAATATTAATTAAGATGTAATCTTTGAGGAGAGGGTCCCGGTGGAGTTGGTAAACCCTTATCCATTCGGGGGCTCCCATTGTTATTCTGATGGCTTTATTTTGAAATGTTTGCAATTTTTTCAAAGACCAGTATTAGGTTTATGTAAGTTGGTTTTGGCCTTATCGTTGATTTGTATATAAGTATTCTACTTATATACAAATCAACGAGCAGTTATGCTTACATCTTTCATTTTCAGTTTGACATATGACATAGGCCCTGAGGGAAATTACTTTTCTCAAGGCCTCCTGTGTGGAGCTCATGTAAAAAAAAAATGCTACTAAAATATTTATACATACACTAAAGCCTTCAAGGCGTTAATAAATAAATAATAAGAATAAAAAATAAATAGAATGACAGCCGTGATGTCACTTTAATGGAAAAATCAGGATTCAGACAAGAATATATTTTTTGTCATGCGACGGGAATTGAATTTGATTCCAAAGCTATTCTTAGATTCCGCACTATGTCATTTAATCGTCTTCTGACGCATGATTCGCTTGTTGGATAAATGGAACACTGACGTGGTCTACAGACCATGCATGCGGATTTCGTCAGTCAGAAATTTCAAACAAAAGATTTTTTTCTAGCTGACCCATTTCATAGCTGAGGTGGTTGACAACACTTATTAAACCATTGCACTATTTTGTTGTGCGCGAAGATGATGGACATTCTTCCATTATACTATTTATTTATTCTTCTCCGAATAGAAATGGTGAAAGAACTCCATTCAAAATTGAATAACGTTGCTTTAAACAGCTTTTGCCGTGATGGGTGATCAAATTTAAATAAACGGCCTAATCTAATCGACGGCATCCGTGGTTGGGGGGTAAGGCTCTCGACTAGCAATCTGTAGGTCGGGGGTTCAAATCCCGGCGTGCGCAAGCTATTTTTCTTTGTTTGCTTTTCGTTGTTTCACAATTTGATCATTTAAAAATGGAATAAGATACATTTAAGGTACGTTTCAGAGTGGGAGATACCGTGAGTTTTTTTTTTACATGAGCTCCACACAGGAGGCCCTGAGGAAAATAATTTCCTTCGGGACCTATGCCATCTTTGGGGATACTGTGTGGAGGGGTTTTTTAAGGAAAGGAAGGAGAAGGAAAAGGGAAGTAAAAGGGTTTAAGGGGTGGGTAGGAATCTGGGGTTCAGTGTGTCCTGGTCATCCGCCTCCAAGACCTAGACAAACTTCATCCCATGAACCCGGGCACCCCTGTTAAATCACCAAACGTAGCGGACCACTTGGGGCGATCTATGGCAGAGGTGTTGGTTATCCAATAAAGGTTCCCGGGGCGGCGGTATCCATTCCCGCCTCCCAAATTGAGTGTCTCCCTGGTGTAGAAAACCACCATTAAGAATTCAACCTTTCAATTGAAAGGTTGCCTGAAATGGCTTTGCCATATTTGGTGACTAGATCTGAATAGCCAGGTACTTCCCCACCTTCCTCTTCCCAATCTGCTTTCTCTAATTTTACTAACACATTAACTTCAGTCTCACAACATACCCCAATTGGAGATACCATGGTCTCACTGGCTTCAGACGGTTGGGAGCAGTTGGGACTCTTGTACGGTTTCACATTAAAAACAACGCAGCGAACCAATTAAAGTGACCTATTGCAGAGGTGTTGATAATCCAATAATTGGTTTCCGAGGCGGCGGTACCCATTCCCGCCTCTCAAATTGGTTCTTGGGACGTCCTGAACTTCTGCCATCTACATATTTGGTTGTTGTAATGTATTTTCTGACAGTTTTGCATCTATCCATCCAACTAAAGCATCTAAACTATCTAAGGTTCTCTTTAATCTCTTCTAAAATCATGAATAATTGTCCCCCTAATTTTTTTTACGTAAGTGTGTAATAATAGTCATGTACCTCTAAAACTACGAAAGTTGGTCTATAAAAAATACAATGGAGTAGACAACGTACAATTTAGAGGCATTTGCAAATAGTTCCGGCTTTCCAATAACAGTATACGAGATACAGATGATGAAAAAATTCTCTGAATTCAGCAGGTAAAACTATTACCTGGTATGAGTCACGATTCTACATAACTTCTAATGGCTACCTAGGTTCCAATTGATACCGTGTTCCACCTAATGTACCCGTTTCTTAACCGTTCTAATATTTCGGTTTCTTCTTTCTATTAACCTAAATTAGAATAGTGTACTTAGGCTCGCATATTATTAAACAACCGTTGTTTTCTAAGAATAATTGTTTGATAACCGTTTGTATTTATACTATGGAGGGAGAGGTATGGTGTGGTGTATTATTTTGTTGGACTTTATCTTGCAGAATGGTTTGCAGCAATATTAATAGTGAACATTATTGGAAGATCGTTTTTTTTTTCAAAACTTTGTATGTTTATGTCTGTTTGTAAAAGTGTGTATCATTTTAATGGCAGTGTGCCTCAGGGTCGAATTTTGAGTCCTTTTTATATGTTTTCCAGAAAGTTTCAGTCACAATTATTTTATGGTGATTCGACAGTCGATCCCCTGGCAGTTGACCCCTCAAAACAATATTTATTTTAAAACTAGCTGGTTCCCGGCATGCGTTGCTTTGCCATTTAAAAAATAAATTGTTTCTCCCTGCGTGACCTTTCCCCTCGTCCGGTTCCCCTTCCGCGGCCTCTTAACTGTCCCCACTGCACTCCCTCCCTTCCCCCGTTCCGCTCCCCCCGGGAACCCCTTACCCGGGTCAGTGGCGGCTCGTGACTTTTGGGTGTGCTAGGGTGCTAATATTAACAAAATGGCATCATGGATGTTGTCGTATGCGAAAAATAATATTTTTTTTTTCAAAAATTGGTGTTTTGTATGAAGATTTTTCAGGAAATCGGTGCAGCACACCGCCATAATGAAACTTTCTGAATTTTTTCATACAAAAAACTGATTTAAAAAAAAAAAAATTTTTTTCGGTTACAACAACATCAATAATGCCATTTTTTATATCAACACTCTAGTACACCCAAAATTCACGAGCCGCCACTGACCCGGGTTACCCTTCCCCCTCCCCCCGCCCGCATTTCATACATTCAGTCCTTGTATATTCAGTTTTCAAAGAGCTCGCGTTCCACCTATTTCATAATCCCAGAGCTCACCAGTAGTTTATTAAAAACCTTGTCCTGATAATAACGAATACAAAAAAAAAGAATTATCCATTTTGGTGCAGCCGTTCGGAAATTAAGCGCATACATACATTTCGTTGATTCATTTTTATTTATATACATATAGATAGATTATAATTGTTTGTGCATTATTTACTAATTTCTAACCTAAAATCGACCTACGAAAATACACAAATAATAAGTTGATACGGATATCAAACGAATCAATTTACAGCGACATTTTTCTATACTTATACACCTGTGTATCAATAATATGGTTTATTTAGACAAGTAGTTTTTTCCTTGATGCATTTGAATGAAAATATGTTTTATGCTTTTGTTATTCGGCAGTACATCCTCTTTGCACACCCCTTCGGGGACAACTATGTAAGGAGGTATACCGTATCTTCCCTAAACTGACTGCATATTATATATAAGTAAGCCAAGGGGCCAACTGTCAGGGGATCAACTGTCATGGAGCCTTATTTTATAGACAATTCTTTCCATTCCTCAAACTTTCTGATCCTTGCAACAATCTTCTTCCATGCATTCAGTCTACCGCTTCTTCCATTTGTCCCTGGGTCTTTCCCACTGGGACACTCACAGGGTCAAATTTTTTGCTTGTCTTTTGCGTGAAGTATGTATTTTAACCCAGTTTTCTAATAACATAATGTACCACATTTAAAGGTGCAGTTCACGGAGGAAGGAATTCTTTCCTCCGTGGTGCAGTTATGTTCATAAGATTATTTGTCCAGTTTCCGTACGGATCATCTTTTTGTATGGATTCGGGATTAAAAAAGGACGAGTTCCATTTTGGTATACATCTTCGGTATAATAATATTTATAAGCATGAGGTCATTTCAAGTAATTGAACCGCATTTTCTAATAACAAACCACATTTAACGGTGCAGTTATGTTCATACGATATTTTTTTCGCCCAGTTTCCGTACGGATCATCTTTTTGTATGGATTTGGGATTAAAAAAGGACGAGTTCTATTTTGGAACCCATCTTCGTAATAATAATATTCATAAGCATGAGGTAATTTCAAGTAATTGAACCGCATTTTCTAATAACAAACCACATTTAACGGTGCAGTTATGTTCATACGATATTTTTATCGCCCAGTTTCCGTACGGATCATCTTTTTGTACGGATTCGGGATTAAAAAAGGACGAGTTCTATTTTGGTACCCATCTTCGTAATAATAATGTTCATAAGCATGAGGTAATTTCAAGTAATTGAACCGCATTTTCTAATAACAAATCACATTTAACGGTGCAGTTATGTTCATACGATATTTTTTTCGCCCAGTTTCCGTACGGATCATCTTTTTGTATGGATTCGGGATTAAAAAAGGACGAGTTCTATTTTGGTACCCATCTTCGTAATAATAATATTTATAAGCATGAGGTCATTTCAAGTAATTGAACCGCATTTTCTAATAACAAACCACATTTAACGGTGCAGTTATGTTCATACGATATTTTTTTCGCCCAGTTTCCGTACGGATCATCTTTTTGTATGGATTCGGGATTAAAAAAGGACGAGGTATATTTTGGTACCCATCTTTGTAATAACAATTTTCATAAGCGTGAGGTCATTTCAAGTATTTGAAGCCAGTTACATAAAAATAAACCACACTTAAAGGTGCAGTTATGTTCGTAAACTGTCAAAACGACATTCAGTGCATTAACTGCAAAAAAATGAATGAGAAATTAAAATTACAATTGCCAACTGACCATTATGCTTGGAGTAATGAATGCTCGGTACATTTGAGGAAAATTGAAGCTGAAAAGAAGAAAATTGATTTTTTATGCCATTAAAAAACTCCTCTAAAAAACACCAAACAAAAAATTGCCAGCTGTACTACCAAAATGTCAGAGGCCTTAAAACAAAATTAAGTCTACTTCAATCTACACTACCAATGTTTGGGCACGAGTTTCTTCTACTTTCTGAAACATGGTTAGAACCTAATATTCATTCTAGTGAATTAGGTTTTATAAATCATAATGTGTATAGATTAGACAGAAATACATTGACAAGTGCTAAAAGCAGAGGTGGCGGGGTTTTAATCGCTATCAGCAAGAAATACAAATCAAACTTAATTAAAACTAAACACAAACTTCTTGAACAAATCTTCGTGCAAGTGAATGTTGCCAGGAATAAAAAGATTATTGTTGGTTGTATTTATATCCCACCAAATTCAAGCAATGAAGTATACAGGTGCCATAGTGAGGAAGTGGAAGTTATATTAAAAAAGCATGCTAATGCAACATTTTTGCTTGCTGGTGATTATAATCTTCCAAATGTGAATTGGGTGAACAGGGACAATAATATCAGTGTGAGTGAGTCTGAACGCATTATTCTAGACATGGCGTTATTTCTAGGCCTGAATCAGGCAAATACTTTATCAAATGTAAATAATCGTACTCTAGACTTATGTTTTTCTAACTTAGAGTCACTAGTAATTGAAGAATGTAGTGAACCGCTGGTGCCCATTGATGGTTATCATCCTCCACTGGAAGTTATTATTTCTAATGTACATGATAATACCTGTAAACTGTCTTTCAGTTACCAAAATTTTTTCAAAACTGATTACGAGAAAATATGTAATTATCTCCTCTCTTTTGATTGGTCATCTGTGCAATATGATGATATTAACACAGCTACAAATAAATTTTATTCTGTTTTGGGAAAGGCTATTAGCATCTATGTTCCAACCGTAATATGTAATCCAAACACCTATCCAAAATGGTACACCAAAGAACTTGTAAATCTACTTATCACCAAAAAACTTAAACATAAAGAATATAAATTATATAAAAAAAATTCTGATTACAGTGAATTTAAATATTTAAGAACTTTGTGTAAAAAAATGTCTATGACTTGCTACCGTAACCATATAAATGAAATTCAAAATTCCATAATAAACAATGTTAATTATTTTTGGAAATATTCGAAATCTCTTAAAGAAGATGATTCTGAATTCCCCAGCATTATGCACCTAAATGGCAGCCATAGCAATAATACTGATGGTATTGTTAACTTGTTTGCAAAATTTTTTAAAAGTGTTTATTCAACAGACGCAAATAATGCTCCTCTTCCATCAACAACTCTAGATGAAACTCTTGATATTTCGCAATGTACCATAAGTCTCTCTGATGTAGTAACTAAAGTTAAATCATTAGATATCAACAAATCTGCAGGACCGGATAATATCCCCACAATATTTATCAAAGAATGTATCAAAGTAATTGCTCTTCCATTAACCAAACTTTTTAATTTATCTTTATCCAGTGGAATTTTTCCCGATATGTGGAAACATAGTTATTTGACTCCAATTTTCAAAAAGGGCGATAAAAGTGATGTTTGTAATTATAGACCAATATGCATTCAATCCACCATACCGAAACTATTTGAAAGCCTAATACTTGACAAACTTTTTTCCCAAATAAAACCTGTAATATCACCTTACCAGTTTGGATTTATGCCAGGTAGAAGTACACTTTCTAACTTGATTATTTATGAAAATTTTATAACCAATGCTTTTAAAGAAAAAAAACAAGTAGACTCTGTCTATACTGATTTTAGTAAAGCCTTTGATTCAGTTTCCCATAAAATTCTCATTTGGAAATTAGAAAAGCTTGGTATACGTGGCAGTATATTAGCCTGGTTTGAAAGCTATCTTACTGGAAGACAACAAATTGTTAGAATAAAATCCTCATTGTCGGAAAAAATTTATGCAACAAGTGGAGTTCCACAGGGTTCACACCTTGGCCCAATATTATTTATCTTGTTTATAAATGATCTTACAAAAATATTTCATGATGTATTTATCTTACTTTTTGCTGATGACCTCAAAATTTTTAGAATAATTCAAAATATTTATCATTGCAACATTCTTCAAGATAATATCAACAAATTGTTAATTTGGTGTAATGAAAATAGACTTTACTTAAATATCTCAAAATGTCATATAGTTAGATTTTCTCGAATAAAAAATCCAGTGATCTTCAATTACAACATTGATAACAATACTCTGGAGACATTAACACAAATTAAAGACTTGGGCATCACTTTTCAATCTAATCTTTCATTTGTTAACCACATAACAGAAATCTCTAATAAGGCCTTAAAAATGTTGGGATTTATAACTAGGCTAACTAGAAATTTTAACAATATTAAGTGTATAAAACTGTTATATTTTGCATATGTTAGAAGTCAACTTGAATACAATTCTCCCGTCTGGAACCCATATTACAATATACATGTACAAGCTGTTGAAAGAATACAAAACAAATTCTTACGTTTTCTTAATTTTAAAATGGGTATTCCAGCAGTTATGTTGAACTACAATACTATTTTGAATGATATGAATATGCTGAAATTGTCAGACAGAAGAACTTTCACTGACTTGGTATTTCTGTATAAAATTCTAAATGATTTAGTTGACAGTCCGATATTGCTCGAATTGATAAGCTTCCGGATTCCAATACGTAATACTAGAAGTCAGGATTTATTTCAGTGCAGTAATTCTGGAACTAACTATCATATGTATTCCTCTTTGCCCAGAATACTAATGGAGGGAAACAATTATACCAAGTCAGTGGACATCTTCAATTTATCTTTAAACAAATATAAAATATTGTTACGAAGGCAGTTCAGTTATGTACAATAAATACTGTGTATTTCTTACTATTCATATGTAAAAGCCCCGAAAAAGGGCGTTAATAAATAAATAAATAAATAAATAAATATGATATTTTTTTTCGCCCAGTTTCCGTATGGGTCGTCTTTTTATATGGATTCGGGATTGAAAAACGATGTGTTTAATTTTGGTACCAATTTTCCTACACTTTATTATTGTGGATATTATCTGTTATTGATTTACGTAACTGTATTATGTGGAATTGTACCATGTTAATTTTGTTTCACAATTAAAACATATATTGAAAAATATTCTAATACGTAGGTACTAGGTACCAATGTGTTTATTACTGAAATTGTGAACCTGTATTATTGTTCGGTATTGTGAGTTTCGCGTATATATTTGATAATTATATTAATATAAAAATAAGATAATATCACTGAGTTGATACTTAATATCTATATATTTTCATCTGTAATACTCTAATTTCTAATTTCCTAGTATCTCACCACACTTGCCTCAATGTCATGCTATATATTTTGAAACATAAAAAATGCTTCGTGGTTATAATATATTTTTTCTCTTGGCAATGAAATAATGCATGTCAATCCCTCGAGCCTTGGCCATATATTGTCAGAGGAGCAAAATATTTCCGTTTTGTAATAAAATCCAAATAAATGAAATACTTCTGCTTCTGAATGTATCCGAAAACAAAAAACTGTTTTTCAAAACTAAAAACAGTTAAATAAAAATAAAATTTAAAGTCATATTTATCTATGGGAAAGCATAATACTATTTATTTTAATGAGAGAAACGTTTATTTAGTTGGAAAATATAGTAAAATCAAAAATATTTTCGTACGTCGTCCATTACATTATACATTTTTATAACATCAGGGAGAAAAAAACATTTCTTTCAATATTACTAGCTGTCCTAGGAAAACTACATAGGATATGTACATATTTTTTTATAAATATATAAAGACATTATCTGGTAAGGTAAGACGATACAATTCACAAAATCATCATTTTGCAATTTTTTGCACATGATGATTTTGTGAATTGCGTAAGTAACTTATTACGAAAATGGTGTCAGCATACTAAAGGTTAATAAATGATCACTCTTGTGACCCTAAAATGAAAGATAATTTAACTTATGTTAAAATCCCCTCCTCTGCAATGACAGTATCAGCTTAAAACTAAGGCAGAGAATGCTAAAATGTTATGTGTGGTCGGTCTTGCTCTATGGATGTGAAACATGGACCTCGAAAGTCAATACCATGAACAGGTTAGAGGCTTTTGAAATGTGGCTTCACCGGAGCATGCTCAAGGTCCCATGGACCGACATGATCACCAACACAGAAATTCTCAGGCGGGCTAGAGCAGATAGAGAACTGCTTATTTTAATAAAAATCCGGAAAATTTCATGTCTGGGTCATATACTTCGAGGGGAGAAGTATCACTTGCTCCATTTAATATTGAAAGGCAAGATAGAGAGTCGCCGAGGGCCTGGCAGGAGACAAATGTCTTGGCTGCGAAATATACGAGAGTGGACCGGCTTTAGAAGTGTGGAGGAGCTATTCCGGGCAGCGCAAGACAGAGAGACATTTTCAAGAGTGATCGCCAACGTCGGGGGGATCTGATACGGCACACAAAGAAGACGAATGTTAAAATGTATGCCATTTCATTGCTATTATTAGAATGACATTGTATGTAACTGTACATGAAATGTCCAGCATTAACATTGAAGAAATATAACTGCATAGAATTGTTCACAATTCACATTTGCGGCGTCTGTCATGCCTTTTGTTGTTTGTATCAAATATATTCTTCGTATAGAAAAAGTTTATTGAATGGTTGATGTTGTGTTGTTTCTGTTGACCTGCATTTTTTATTCAACACGTTATCTTGTAGGACAGATGTTCTTAAAACTGTTTAATATAGAAATACTTATACTCGTCGTTCTTATTTTATTTTTAATTGGAAACACATGCCATTGAAATTTGAGATCGTTTACAGATATCTATACTTACTTATGTTAAACAGTTATGCAAAATCAAATTATGATCCAAGTTCATTACCTCAGATGTATTGTGTGAAATGTTATTCATAAGCGTTCAGATGCTTTGGCGATAGAATTTTTTCAAACACAGTTGCATCGGTTCGTTAGTTACAACAACGGGACTTGGATGCAGCGAAATAGCGCAACCTGCCATACTTCCAGAGGGAGTATAACCGTGTTTAAGGCGATCCAACAGTCCAGGAAAAAATCGAAATCGGGATTCACGCCCCTTTATGGGAGGAGTTTAAAAATATTTGAGAAAAAGCTTTTGGAAAGGTTGGAAAAGGTATTTGAGATTTTTTTCTTACAAGTTGATTTCGTAAAGGCCTGTTAAAAACATTAACTCCTTTTTAACGAATTATTTATTGTAATAAAACGGTAAATAAAAATTGATTTCACTGAACAAACCGACGCGGAGCCTAACGTCCGTTCCCCGCTTCGTCCGGGGCGTAACTGATAAAAATGCATGCGACAAGTATGTGATCCTTCGGTGGACGGCACAGGGTTCACTTTGAAAAACCCACCTCGCCGACTAGCAGCCGTATTGTAAAATAATTATTTTACTATATTTTGTAGAGTTCGTGTGTAAATATCAATTTTTTATAGCGATTATTATAAAAGAAACTGAATTTGCCACATTATTCAATAAAACCACATCAGAAAAGGGTTTTATAAATAGGAGAGTTTGGACTTGAAAGTATTTTTTAAAGACCTTATACTTTATTTTTTTATAGGTTTATTAAAAGACTTATAAAAAAATTGACCGACATTTTTAAGGGCCAAGGTATGTTCTACCCGCGGTATTTAA
Organism: Limnephilus marmoratus; assembly: GCA_917880885.1. Lineage (NCBI taxonomy): Eukaryota > Metazoa > Arthropoda > Insecta > Trichoptera > Limnephilidae > Limnephilus > Limnephilus marmoratus. The sequence goes on from OU862926.1 coordinate 40,604,510, forward strand.
TTGAAGCATCTATAATAATTCTAAGCGATCATATTTTCAAAACTAAAACACATGATTTTGCCTGATTTTGCATTATTTAGTATGGCTTCATCTTAAATAAATTTTATCTAACAAGCGAGATGGCGGCTATTTTGACGTAATTATTTTTACGAAATAGTTTTCCAGCATATTTTAGTTTTTATAATAATTCTTTAATTAAATACAATCTGTATTTTTTTTCATGGTTATTTCAAAAGTGCAAAAAATTACAACGCTGTCTACTGGATGGTTACCCAACCTTTTAACTTACACCGCCATCTGCTAAATTGCATACAAATCAAATCAATTGGTCGCTCGGTATGCGTTGCTATGCCACTTAATGAAGACATTGTTTCTCCCTGCTTGTTCTTTCCCATTGGTCCCGTTCCCCTTCCGCCTCCCCTTCTTCTCCCGCGTCCCCTTCCCCTCTCTTGTTTCCACTCCCCCTTCCCTCCCCACTTCCCTTGCCCGCTTCCCCCGTCCCGCGAACCTCCCTCCCGAGTTTCCCTCCTCTCTTCCAAGTTCCCCTTCCGTATTCCATTCATTCCGTCCCGGTACATCCAGTTTTCAAACAGCTCGCATGCCACCTATTGCCCTTTTTTATACAAATTTAATAATGCCAGAGCTTACCAGTATATATAGAAACCTTCGAGGGCATGCACATATCAAATTCTCAAAGTTTGAATGAAAGTCGTTCGGAAGTTATGCGCGGACATACATTTTGGCAGGAAAGTAGGTAGAACAGTTTATAATGGTAAAATGAAATTGTTGTTTTTACTATCTTCCTCACAATTTTTCCATATTTTCTCAGCGCTTAGACCTTCCCTGGACTATGATAAATATTTCAAAACCAAAATCAGCTAAATCGGCCCAGCCGTTCTCGAGTTTTAGCGAGACAAACGAACAGAACTTGATTTTTATGTATATAGTTAGATTAGATTTAAAAAAGAGGTTTTCGAATAGTTTTTCTTGTTCATAATCTATTTGCGGAAGAAATTATACGAATTGAAGTAGTTATTATATTGTATGAAGCGTAATTATTTAACATGAAGCGCATGGCTATGTAAGAAGCGTGTAATTACGTGTCACGCAATGAACATGCAATATGTCAAAAGTAGGCGTGCAATACAAATTAAACATGACAGTGTATGGCATAGCGAGGTATCCGAGTTGAACGCAGTAATCAACCTAACCTCTCATTCTAACCATTCAGTGTTTCTCTGCATAGTTAGGCGGAATGTTCATACACATAATTCTATCTTGGCACAAACTAAAAATACTTGCAGAAGTTCGTGTTAGATGGGAAATAGCGTAAGGCGATGCAACTGTCCATGAAACATTCAGAAGGGGCGTGGCGTATTGGAAGGAATTATAGAATACTTGATACGACTTATATTTGACATTACAACCAATACAAAGAAAGCACGGGTGTTTAGGTGTTTAACTCTTAAAATTTGTTAAAAAAATCAAAATAGAATGAAACCATGAATTTGCATTAATTCGCATTGCATTAACCTAAAATATTTATTCTTGCATTCAATGACTGCCAACGGTAAACTAACTTATCAGTTGTTGAGGGTGGAAGACACTTTAAGCCATTCAGGTTTAATGCCGCTTGCGGTTGCTTCGTTCTTTTCCCATAATTCTTTCTTATTATGTGATTAAGTAGCCTAAGACGTTTTATGTGTTTTTGTGATTTCATGACAGTTGATCTGCATACTTACGTATAACAAGAAAATTCGGTATACCTATTAATACAAAAAATAACCATGTGTCTGCAGAGAGGATATACCGCCGAATAACAAAAGTATAAAACATATTTCCATTCTAATGCATCAAAAAAACTACTTGTCTACATAATGTGTATATGTACAAAAAAGATAAAAGTATTTTTATAATCGATTTTAGGTTTGATATTGGTAAATAGTTAGTATATTTGCGGCATGTTCCAGAGTGGAAGATACTATCAGTATCGCCCTGGTGTAAGACCACCATTCAGAATTGAAACGTTGCTTGAAAACGGCTTTAGCCGTGTTTAGTGACCAGATCTGAATAGCCAGGTACTTCCCAACCTTCCTCTTCCCCACTTCCTTTCCCTCCCCACTACCTTCAGCCTCACAACATACCCCAATTGGGGATGCCATAGTCTCACTGTCTCCAGACGGGAGCAGTTGAGATTCTTGTGCGGTATTCAATGTAAAAAAAAAAAAAAAAAAAAAAAAAAAAAAAAAAAAAAAAAAAAAAAAAAAAAAAAAAAAAAAAAAAAAAAAAAAAAAAAAAAATGTAAAAAAAAAAATTATATATTTTTTTATAATTACCATTATTTTGTGATTATTGTAAATAATTTAAACAAAATGACTGGCTTTTTCCCCCGTTCATTTAAATAATGGGGGTTTTGCCCTTGGCTTGAATTGAACACAATGAAAAAGTCGTTTTCTCAACAAATAAACAGATAAAACGATTGTCTGCTTTATAGTTAAGATGATCATTTTGTCGTATTGAAGAACATACATATATTTATATAGTGCTGTGGGCTCAAAACTATTAAACTCCAGTTAATTGATAAGTTATATAAATAATACAAAGTAGTTTGATTTGAATACCGCGCCCGGAGCACAAAAAACGTTCGGTTAACAGTTAGTTAGGACCGACATAACGGAGCGGTCAAGGACGCACAGGATATGCGGAGTTACCTGACCGGTTCGAAGGCTTTGTAGCTGTTGGAAGGCTTCACGGGTCACTGTAGTCACGCGCTGGGATACGGACCATCTCAATTCTTACACCCACACTTAGTTTATCGAGAATTATCACGGAAATGTGAATAAGGAACTCCAGTGAAAAATATTCTAGCTTTAAAAAAATATGTTCACAAAGACCAATAAACGCTGATTCGGAATATATAAGTTTTATTTAATAACATTAAACGCAGAGTTTTTAAAAAATTATTAAAAAGTCCATTTTTAATCGGGTCGTAAAAACATGCCGTTAAGGTGACGTCACTGTTCTCTATTATTGAAAATATTCAAAAACTACTGCACAAAAAAAATAGTAATGCTATTTCTAGGGAGAATACTTCGAACAACGGAATTCAAAATGGCGGCAGTAGATCAGCTGATTGCCCGATCCTATACTAATTTTTCAGGAGTGATGACGTCACACGATTCACCATACATACGGTGGTTTTCGGGGGGTCTTGAAAAATTAAAACTTTGACAATTTTTTTAACTATTAAAACTAACTCTAAAAATAAAAATCAAAATGCAGTTAAATAAGTTAGAAGGTCATTAAACAAAATAAAAAAAAATTAGACTGGAGTTCTCTATTCATGTGAACATTTTTTTTAAGTGAAAACTTTTTTAGCCCGTTGTGATTTGAATCTCTATGAAACGAAAAAGTGACACTAAAAAGAGACAAACACTTATCTATGTGGAGGGGAAGGAGATGGAGAAGAAGAAGAAGAGGGAAGTACCTGTCTGTTCAGATCTGGTCACCAAAAACGGCTAAATCCTATTCAAGCAACGTTTAAATTCTGAATGGCTGTCTTACACCAGGGTGATACAATACTGAATGTATTTTCCACTCTGGAACGTGCCGCAAATGTACCCTATATTATTTTAAACAATTAATATGTATTTAAAGTGAAATTTTTAAGTGATATAAATCAAACCTTTTTTTTTTACAAACCGGGATTTGAATCTGCGACCTTCGGATTTAGGTCTGTGATGTGTTCGAAACTAAAATTTGCTATGTCGATTTCAAATTTGGAAACAATCCTGTATAGAACAAATCAGAAAAGCAATACTGTAGGTATGATAATTAATAATTATTCTATATTTAAAACGTGTATTTCTTTTGTTAACTATTTTGACAGGTCTAAATCAGAATAATGAATTTTCAAACTACTAACGGTGTTCAATCGAATGGTAGATTATATGGTAGGTTTTTCTCTATTTTGTGAAAATTCGAAGTCAATCCGGAGGAAGAAGATGATATTTATATGTTATGAAAAAAAATACTTGATTTTATATTTTCATTTAACACTCTTTTATCACTATTAGACAAAAAAAATTCCATACAGTCGTGACGCACCCTAGTATTTTTTTATTTTTTTTATTATATGCATCTATATAAAAAGGTTTACATTTTTTTGGCCTTGCCTGTCTCACTAGGAAATCCTGTGTCGAGACAGACTAGTTTACAAATATTTTATAAATATTAAATAAAGTACATTTTTCAATTCAAGCAAAAATATTTGACTAAAATTTTCAGGTTGGTAGGTAGTGGTAACAATAATGAGATAGAGGATTACATTTGGGTAAGGTGACTAATTATTGCACGATCTTTTTCGATGATCCATTGTTTGATCAGGATTTTGTATTGTAATGATATTGTGCAGTACGTATAAATGTTTCCCTATTTTTTGTATAGAGTGAAAGATTGTTGAATTGCCTCGTATTTTTTAATCTTTCTTCAAAGCTTGTGTTTACCGTCGGAGTTTTTATGTTTTTGTGTACGCTTTTCTAATACTAGCAACACTTTTAAAGTAAATCAATGCCAAGGGTTTTGTTTGTTACTGTTTCAATCAAATATGTAATCCTCTCTTTGTCATTTCAGCTTTCAAAAATCCTGAAGAATTATACAGGGTTTCCGGGGGTAAAGTGAATTAACTTCGGGGGGTGATTCTACATGATAGTATGAGTAAAAAAGATAAATAACTTTTTTCGAAATTCCCACTTTTAGGGGTAGTTTTGTGGTAAAAAGATAAAATTAGACCGGCGTGTGTGGGCAGCATTATTATTTTCCGCCGTTGCCAAATAACCGCCGCCTGCGTTCGGGTTCTCCAATTCTGTCAATGTCAGTGTTGAATTTCAATGTAACAATTTTATTCGCGTAGGTAGCAGTACTTTACTTTAAAAACTATTTTGTTAATGAAAACTTGTTGATTTAATGCGTCTTTATCTAGTGTGTATTTAAGACTGGCTTAAAAGAACAACTTTATTCAGTGCGTGTTTTCTTCAGACTTACTTTTGTTTATTTAGTTGTAGACTTGCCTAACTGTAAAAATTGTGTTTATTTGTGCGTAATTTTGTGATTGAATTATTGTGTCAATGCCGCGTTATTTTGTTATTAAATTATTATTTCAATGCCTGGTTTACCAACGCAGAACGGGCAGACATTTATTAATGAGATACGCTAAAACGTACGAATTGATAATAATATTACTTTACGTTTGCGTGCTTGCTTACAAGCTGAAGGTGGACATTTTGAAATTCGATAAACTTGTAAAAAGCTATGACATTAGTTAAGTGTTTAATTAGTTTATAACAATTTAATCGTTAAAAGAGTGCCTTCAATTGTTATTTAAGTGCAGTTATCTTTTTAAATTTGGTTTAAAATATACGATTTTGTATAAACGTCAAATTCTCGATCTTGTCGTTGTTTACAAACGGTTTCCATAGATACAGGCCAAATCACAACCAAGCAACGTTGCAATAATCGCGCCCGAGTTGCAATGTCGGCTAAGTTCTACCTTACACTAAGGATTTTTTGTAGGTATGTCTTTTTGTATGGGAAAAAAAAAGTTGGAATTTCAGTAAAGTTATCAATCTTTTTTACTCCTACTATAATGTAGAATCACCTCCCGAAGTTAATGAACATTACCCCCGGACACCCTGTATATTAATGGTAAGGTACAGTTTTTATTAATCTAATATATAAATAACTTGCATTTCTTGTGCGGCATGGAAATAAAAAAGTTATCGTAGTTATGGGTTCGCCGGAAATGATTAAAATATGAGTTTTGAGGATTGTGTACCGCCAAAAAACATTATGAATTCCGCACATTAAAAATCACAGTTACTTATCACCAGTTCACCGGCAATATAACGAACGCAAGAATAATAAATTAAAATCTATACATATTTAACGTACAAGGATTTCAAAACTATGTAACCCGTTTTTCAACGACAAAGTTAGCGGTAAGCACTAGATTTTATTTTTCTAGACGATGTATTAATAATATCGGAAGAACAACATGAAGACACATTTTAAATATTTGTAGCACGTTCTTCAGAATTAATTAAAATGAAAGCGGCAGAAAGGTCGAATCTCCAGGCCTGCTAGGGTGAATTCGACCGTACGTTCGTACAATACGCCGCCGTGCCGCCACGTATATTTGTTTACACGCTTTCTTCACTTACGTCGTTAAGATTCCCACATTCTTTATCTTCTTCTTCTTTTCTTTGATTCGGCAAATTCGACAGTAGATCCGTTCAATGCAGGGGTCGCGAGTCGCAATTTGTATACACGGCTTCTTTACTTACGTCGTTAAGATTCTGAATATATTTTAGAGTATATTGACGTCTTAACCCCACTTCGAAGGCCCTGAGGAAAATAATTTCCCTCTTTGTGTCATCTTTGGAGATTTTTTAATTATTTTTATTTATAAACAGAAACCAACAGTACATTATTTACAGTGGTGAAAACAATTTACAATTATTAAGTATATTTCATGGTGGGTACCTATGATGCGTTTCTTTGTAGTGTCTTATTTAGTGTATAACTAGCTGGGTTACCCGGCTTCGCTCAGGAAAACATTCGAGAGTGTTCTGGAATGTTTCACATTGATGTTCTCGTTTCCCAATTCTCGAACATTCCACAATTTTCCAGAAGGTTCCGGAATGTTCTGGAACTTTGTGGAATGCTCTCAAATACTCTGACTGGGGTGTCCGACATCGATCATGGAGTTGATGTGAGATTGAATTTAGGTTCGAATCCACGACGGATTTTGCTTTATATACCCCATATGGGTCGCCCATTACAAAAAAATTTTCAAATGTTCCAGAATAATATTCCAGACCATTCCACAACATTCAGGAGTGTTCTGAATGGAGTGTTCTGAGTGTTTAGGAGTGTTCTGAACAACATTCAGAATGTTCCATAATAATCTGGGCTGTTCCGGTATGTTCCAGAACGTTCTATCCTATTCCCGAACATTCCAGAATGATGTTCTGTTCTGGAATGTGGTGGAATGCTCAAGAACACTCTGGAATTTTTTGAACTATTCTAGAAATTTCAACGGGGCGAAACTTCCAGCCCTTATATCTTTAAAAGAACGCTCTTCAGGTAAGAACGGGAACTTTCTTCATGGATGGAGGATAGAGGGCTACCAAACATATAACCGTTATCGTACAGGGACTCGTCTTTGAGTTTTAGCGGCATGCAAATTGTTTTTTTTTTAAATAATATAATTATCCAAACTTCTAGAACTTTCTCGGAACCTTCGGAACCTTCTATAGTCACCGACATACTCCGCCATTCCTTTCAGAACTTTGTACAGCCCTATTGAACCTTCTAGGACTTCCTACAGCTTTATGAAACCTTCTAGAATTTTCGGGACCTTTTAGACACACTCCTCCACTCCTATCAGAACTTACTACAGTTTTATGGAACCTTCTAGAACTTTCTACGGTTTTATCGAACCTTGTAGAACATTCCGGAAACTTCTTAACCCACCGACATATTCCACCATTCCTTTCAGAACTTTGTACAACTTTATCGAACCTTCTAGAACTTTCCGGAACCTTCTAGACTCACTGACTTTCTCCGCCACTCCTTTCAGAACTTTGTAAAGCTTTAAGGAACCTTCCTGAACCTTCTACAGTTTTATCGAACCTTCTAGAACTTTCCGGAAACTTCTAAACCCACTGACTTACTCCGCCACTCCTTCCAGAACTTTGTACAGCTTTATCGAACCTTCTAGAACTTCCTACAGCTTTGTGAAATCTTCAAGAATTTTCTGGAACCTTCTACACACACCGACACAGTCCTCCACTACTTTTAGAACTTTCTACAGATTTATCAGGACTTCTAGAACTTTCCGGAACCTTATAGGTACACCGACACACTCCTCCACTCCTATCAGAACTTTCTACAGCTTTACAGAACCTTCTAGACCTTTCTACAGTTTTATCGAACATTGTAGAACATTCCGGAAACTTCTAAACCCACCGACATATTCCACCATTCCTTTCAGATCTTTGTACAACTTTATCGAACCTTCTAGAACTTTCCGGAACCTTCTAGATTCACCGACTCACTCCGCCACTCCTTCCAGAACTTTGTACAGCTTTATTTAACGTTCTAGAACTTCCTACCGCTTTTTGGAATCTTCAAGAATTTTCCGGAACCTTCTATAGACACCAACACACTCCTCTACTCCTTTCAGAACTTTTTACAACCTTACGGAACCTTCTAGAATTTTCCGGAACCTTCTAGACCCACCGACATATTCCGCTACTCCTTTCAGAACTTTGTACAGCTTTATCGAACCTTCTGGAACTTCAGAAATCTTCTAGACTCACCGCCTATTGTTCCTGAAAGCATCTAAAACTTTCTCCTTCCAAAATTTTCTAAAGCATTCGTGAACCATCAGAACCTTCTACTCTCACCGAAATACTCCGCCACACTGTCCAGATTTTTCTACAGCTTTATCGAACCTTCTAGAACTTTCCGGAACCATCTAGACTTACCGACATACTCCACCACTCCTTCCAGAAATTTGTACAGCCCTATCGAACCTTCTAGGACTTCATACAGCTTTAAGAAACCTTCTAGAATTTTCCGGAACCTTCTGGACACACCGACACACTCCTCCACTCCTTTCAGAATTTTCTACAGCTTTATCGGACTTTCCGGAACCTTCTAGACTCGCTGACATACTCCTCCATTTCTTCCAGAACATTCCAAAGATTTATCGAATTTTCTAGAACTTTCCAGAATCTTCCAGACTCTTCTTGAAATTTCTAGAGTCTTCTTAGAACTTTCAGCCCTTATATCTTCAAACGCAAGCCCTTTAGGTTAAACCGAATACCCTTATTCCCTAGGGGGGATAGAGATCTGCCATACCATATAACTCTCGTATCGTACGGGCGCTCGTTTCTGAGTTTTTGCGTTCCGCACGCTTTTTTGGACTTTCTTTCATAATATTTATTGATTGATTAAGTAATTACCGGATTATGTGTACACGTACACAGGCAATATAAATGTGAATAAATAGTTTTACATTTGTAACATAGAGATTCTAATGAATTTCTGTGAATTTTCGTGAATCATGCTTTGAGAGAAAGTTTGGAACGGAAGTTATTCCAATAATTACGTGGTTTCTGTGAATCAGCATTTCGTTCATAAGTAGGGCATACCAACATTTATGGTTTATGTCAACACTGAGATCAACTTATAATTCTAGGAAAAGAGCAATCAGTTAATTGTTCATTGGAAATGCTCTGGTATTTAAAATTAATTGAGAGTCTGCATTTGTGTAAGATGTTTTGCTTACGAGGCTTCTTTCGGATTTAGTTTATTGTAATGGCTGATTAAGTTCTTTAAAGTACGATTGGAAAACACTTTAAACATTTTTGAAAACCTTTTATGCTAACGATTCTGATATTTTTTGTATGCCTCTACTGAAGTATAAAGCTGTACTAATTAAACAATTTAGCAGTACGTTTTTTTTAACAAGGTCACCATATACAAGTATTTTCTGTTTGCTTCTTCTTCACTGCTTTCAATAACTTTGTATTAATATGTATTATTTTTCTTTTGGTTTATTTATAATTAATAGGTATTATTTTTCTCATGTATTATTTTTCTTTTGGTAGAATGTATTATTTTTATTTTGGTAATATGTATTATTTTTCTTTTGGTTTATTTACAAGTAAACTTATAATTTTACATTTCTTTCTTTTTTCTATATTGAAAAAAAAAACATGTACGTAAAGGACACTTGTGCATAATTATAAATAATTAATAATAACTAAATTAGTAAATAATTAAATTATGCATACATTATAAATAATTAAATATTTTTGCCTGAACTTTAGTAAATAAGATAAAGTTTTTTGGCGATGATTTGTTGATTTGTGTCCCAAATTGGTAATTTCTAAATTAAATTTACGCCTATCAAAATGTTTGTCATTTGACTGTCCTAGAACGGGAGACCTTCCTAGTTAGACAGTCAAAGCTTCTTTGTATTGATGTATTCTCTATAACAAATAAACGTTTTATTATGATTATTATTATTATTATTGCTTGGTATACGACTTGGATTGCCGGAAGCCATAAATAAAGGATATCGCAGAAAACAATAGGTTGTCACTGGGACAGATTCACGACTAGATACCATTATACCATCGAACCGGAATGTCGGAGGTAAAGCTTGTTTACTGTTACAACTTGTTTAAAATATCAGCAAAAAGATTACAAACACATAACTACAGGAATTTTGAGATGAAACCTAAAATTGTTTCCAGATAATTTAGCACCAGTAGGGTGTTTAGGGACGTTCTTGACTTACTTTAACCAGTGATTTCTATCATTATTAGGAGTAAAAAATGTAAAAAAAATCAGTAGATTTTCGGGAGGCGTCTACTAATATCTACAGGAATTTCAAAAACTGAACAAATCGGACTAATATCTATGAGAACCAAAGTGAGGACGAATATCTACAGCTCAAACTACTGATTAATATCTATGAGAACCAAAGTGTTGACGAATATCTACAGCACTGGTAGAGGTTGGGTTAGGTTAGGTTAGTTATTACGTAATTGAAGTAATTTATGCTTTTCCGTACAACCTCTTGCTCAGCTGCCATGTGTAGATATTAGTCCAACCTACGTTCCATAGATATTAGTCACCACTGGGATCATCATAGATATTCGTCCGACCTTAGCTCGGTAGATATTAGTCCTCACTCTGAAGTTCGTAAGGGGTCGTCCATTAATCACGTGATGTTTTTTTAGCAACTTTTTAACCCTTTAACCCCCCCCCCCCGGTGATATGTGGCGAGGTTTTAGACTAACCCCCCCCCCCCCCCCCCCAAAATCACGTGTATTTTTTTTTAGTACAAAGTATTTTGAAAATTTCAGAATATTATCACGTAAAATAAATACACGTGATATCTCATTTAACCCCCCCCCCCCCCCTTTGGAGCCTCACGTGATTAATGGACGACCCCTAATGAGTCCAACACATGAGCTGTAGATATTCGTCTACTTTTTATAATGTTTTTTCGTGTTGGGTACGTATTCAGGCATGTGTAGAAATAATAATGTTAGTTTACATTAGTATGAACATATATTTTTGAAAATTATTTCTAAAATGGATTTTTTTTTCAGTTAGTTAGCTATTCTACTTACGATACATGTTATATCCATGTTTAATAAGATGTGTTATTATATCTGGTAAACATGAAACAACAGCAAAAAAACAATTGGTGTGTTTTTATACCGATTTTTGACCAGAAATCATCAAGGTAATGTTATCCCACGTTCAATAGATGACCTATGATGTATACTACATATGGGTGTCATTGAAATGCTGTAGTAGGAAAAGGTTCAATTTAGAGACATTACAATGCATTTTTCACTGTGTAAGCTGAAAATTTCATGTTTGCGATTGCGTGAATTCTAATATTAACATTAAGATTTAAGAAACGAAGAAATGAAACCATGAAAATCCCGGTAAATTATAAAAATTGAAGAAGGGCAGTGATCACGCATTTATACAATGCTATAATAATAATAATTTAAAAATTTAAACTGAGAAAAATATATGTTCTTCTTTATTTTATGTAATGAACAAGGAGTGATTCAGTAGGGACCTCAAAGTTTCAGGTTATTTTTATGCCGAATTTTTGTGAAAAAGATTTTATCTTTCACCGAAAGCGTTGGTATTTTGTAACAAAAGTGAATTCATGTAAACTTTTTAGTATTTTGCTGATTTTTTTTTGTCTTTTATAAATCGAAAAATGAAAAAAAAAGGTGACAGTACCGGGCGTTTTCGACTTGAAGTTAGATGCGTTCTATCAAAACCACACACAAATAAATATTTAGAATAGATCTACTAGGATGGGCTAGAACTCGGCCCCTCCTGTTCCTTATATACATAAACGAACTTCCAATTATTGCTGGCACAGAATGTTCAATGTTTGCTGATGACACTGCTTTGTTGTTTGAATGTAATGAAGACGTTGACGAATTTAATAAACATATTAACGAGACTTGTCAATCAATAGCAAATTGGCTGTTATCACAAAATCTGTCACTCAACACTAACAAAACTCAAGTTTTACAATTTTGTCCAGTGCAAGCTACACCTATAAACATAAATGTAAGGGAACGTACCCATACTACGTGACACGTTTAGGGGGGGGGGGGGGGTCTTCAAAATGTCACGCTTCATACAAATGAGCTGCGGGTTGCTTAGGATTTTGGTCACCGGGGGGGGGGGGGGGGGGTTAAAAATTGCAAAAAGTTGGTCACGTAGTATGGGTACGTTCCCTAAACTTCAATAATAATATTATCGAACTTTCCCAAACTTGTTCACTGCTGGGAATACAACTAGATGCAAATATAAACTGGAAAGAACATGTATCCAAAATAGTAAACAAAATCAGTAGCTTTTCTTTTGTTCTAGGTACACTGAGAAATATATAAAACATCGAATCGGTAATGGCCGCATACTATGGTTATGTATATTCAATAATAAAATACGGAATTATCTTTTGGGGAAACTCAGTAAACGCCAAAGATGTTTTTATCATCCAAAAAAGATGTATGTATAAGAAAAATGACAAACTCAAATGCTAATCGGGATTCATGTAGACCTATATTTAAAAATTTAAAAATTCTTACAGTCACCGACATATATATAATGGAGTTATGCATGTTAGTGCGATCATCTCCAGAAAAGTTTCCACAAAAAAACTCTACACATAAACACGCTACAAGGTTTACAGAAAATTTATTAATACCAAAAGCAAACAAAACAATTTTCCAAAAAGGACCCTTTTACATGGCCATTAAAGTATACAACAACCTTCCACATGATATTAAATAAATACAAGATACACTCAGATTTAAGTTATCACTAAAAACATTTCTTCTGAACAGGTCTCATTACACATTAAGTGAATACCTCACATAGATACAACTGTTTTTATATTTATGTTTATATAATAAATTAAAACAAATTCACTTTGTATTACACCACTTTTATATTTATATTTCATTTGTGTTAATATCTGAATAACATGTTAGGTTAACTGGAAGAAATAGGATATAGGTACCTATAAGTTATACCTTTTGTATTAAATGAAAATTTTGTACAATAAATGATTTTGATTTTGAAAAAAAAAATTATCTGCTGGGGAGATGTGTGGAATAAGCAAGGTAGAAGAAAGGTTATGCATTGTAGGATGATGAAATTAAAGCACTGGCCTGAGAAGTCATTGTTATGTATATTTCGCATTTCATCGTTCCTCAAATGTTAATGTTATAATTCGCGCAATCGCAAACATGAAATTTTCAGCTCACACAGTGAAGAATGCATTGTAATGACTCTGAATTGAACCATTTCCTACTAATGCATTTCAATGGCACCCACATGTTGTATACATCATAGGTCATCTGGAAGATCTTAAGCCAAATAGTATTGTTTCGCCTGTTGAACTTGGGATAACATTACCTTGTTGACTTCTGGTCAAAAATCGGTATAAAAACAAAGCAATTGTTTTTTGCGGTTGTTTTACGTTTACCAGATAATAGGGTCGGTCCTTGGACCTCTATTGTTCATACTCTATATTAATGACATGGTGAAAATATGTTCAAAATGCAAAGTACGACTATTTGCCGATGATACACTAATATACTTAATTGGAGATAACTATGAAGAACTAATAAATATTTTAAATAATGAGCTAAACAATGTATCAAAATGGCTAAAAATTAATAAGCTTAAATTAAATACAAAAAAAAAACAAAATGTATGGTGATTGGATACAAGAAGACATCCAGTGAAAGCAAAATTAAAATTGATGGTGAAATTATTGAAAATGTTACTGAAATGAAATATTTAGGAGTTATATTAGACTCCAAACTAACATTCAACAAGCATGCTGAATATACACAAAAGAAAATTGGGAAAAAAATATCTTTTTTGGGAAGAATTCGGCCAAAACTATCTAGTAAAACTGCAATCACTATCTACGATTCGATTATTGCTCCACATTTTAACTATTGCTCAACTATCCTTTTCCTATGTAACGAACGAGAACAAAATAAGTTTCAAATTCTCCAAAACAGGGCAATGAGATTAATATTACGGCGGAATAGATTTTCAAAAGTAAACAAAATGTTAAAGGAACTGAATTGGCTAACCGTGAAACAGATGCTGACCTTGAATACGATGATATTTATACATAAAATAATTAACAACATTTTACCAAAATACTTTTCAAATAAAATTGTGTTCAACAAGGACATTCACAGACATAACACAAGAACATGCAAAGAAATCAGGCTTCAAAAAAAGGATAAGGCGAATACGCAGAACAGTTTGCTGTACAAGGGGATGTAGTTGTATAACAAGCTACCAGAGACTTTGAAGTCCACACCAATTGGAAAGTTCAAGACGTATTGTAGGAGCTACATAAAATTACATAAAATTTAGTTTGCAATATGAAATATTATAATTAATTAGAAATTTGTAAACTTAAATGTACAAATTACTAAAATAAAATTAATAAACAAAAAAAAATAATATTATTATTCATGCATATTACATGTTAATATCGTAAGTAGAATAGTTAACTAACTAAAATAAAAAAATCTCCCATTTTAGAAACAATTTTCAAATATATATTTTCATACTAATGTAAACAGATATCATTATTTCTATACAAACCTGAATACGTAAACAACACGAAAAAACACAATTCAAAGGAGTTTTCAAAGAAATAATCACCTTGATACTCTTTTGAAAATGTAAAATATTATTTTTTTCGCCATGACAGCTGTAAAAAGTGACCATAAAATTTAATAGAACATTCATTTGAAAGCATTCAGAGTAGCTACAATGAACAAGTAAAAAGTAGCTCCCAGATTGATATTGGTGCAAGCGATTCTGAGCTTGTTTTTCATACAGTTTCATAGGGGTTAAAATCGCATTAAAAAAAAACGAGTGTGCTTTAGGCCACACGATTGAAGTAAAACTTCTTTAGCTCCATCAATATGATTAGTCCAGTAAAGGAAGGAGTTGTAGAGTGCGTGAGCAGGAACCTAAGCGATTCTTTCAGGACTTGTTTAGGGTGCTTAGGGTGTGAACATACTAAAAGTCCTGACGTCTAGGTGGTGAGCTAGGGGGGGGAGGGGGGGGGGGGGAAGGTCCCGATTTTCGGGTTTCCGTTTATATCTCAAAAACGGTGCGTCGCAGAGGAAAACTTTTTTAGAATAAGTAAAAGCTCATAAAATTATCTACAACTTTTATTCTGTACGTAATTTTGGAAATCCTAACCGTTTTTGAGTTATACGCTCCAGAAATGTCAATATTTTCGAAAAAAATCATTTTTCCTCACTTTTTTCATCAAACATTCCTTCATATCGTCTAAAATATTCATCCAAGAAAGAAATTCATTTGAAAAAAGTGGATGTGGCAAATGTGGATGCCAAAAAGCAATGCTGACCTGTTCTGCAGCGTGCCTTCACTGCCAAGGGAGATGCCTCAATAGCGTGCCTGTTGCCGAGGACGACGATGAAAACGATGTAGAGCCCTTTCAGCAAGAACTATCCACCACTGAGAATGACGATGCCATGGATGAACAACGCTTGCCAGGACCCTCACGTCCAAAGAGGATATGATAACGTGAATCCATATAAAGTTGAGAGTGTAACATGATGTTATTGAGAACAGTGCCAAGGGAAATGGGGCCAACTCATACTCAAAGAATTTCATCAAATCCTCATCTGATCGTTTGCTTATACACATCCGCTGAAACAGCAATGTTGGGTCAACTGCAACCTTTTCATCCTGAATTTTTATCGATGAGCTGACAGAAGACATTGGGAATGCCCGAACTTTGCGGGACAACTTGATGTCTGAGAATGTCAAGCCCACTATCGCATTCATTGCCTTTTCACCAACTTGAACAGCATCGTAGCACGTTATTGTAGCATCTCTGACGACTCACCTAATCACCCTTCACAATAACAATGATTATAAAATGAATTCCATTTATCATCTGTTCGAGAACAACTTACCTGCTTTCTTGCGTGCAAAAATTAATAAGGAATTTCCCATGAAGAAAAAACCCGTCTTAATAATTTGGTAAGAAAAAACAGCTTTTTCTGAAAATGACGACATTTTACGAAAAAACTTAAAATTGCTGTAAATATTTACTGGTTGGAGATTTATTTACATATGTATATATATTCTAAAAGGTAATTAAATTATTTACAACTTTTTTTAAATAAATTTCTTTCTTGGATGAATATTTTAGACGATATGAAGGAATGTTTGATGAAAAATGTGAGGAAAAATAATTTTTTTCGAAAATATTGACATTTCTGGAGCGTATAACTCAAAAACGGTTAGGATTTCCAAAATTACGTATAGAATAAAAGTTGTAGATAATTTTATGAGCTTTTACTTATTCTAAAAAAGTTTTCCTCTGCGACGCACCGTTTTTGAGATATAAACGGAAACCCGAAAATCGGGACCTTCCCCCCCCTCCCCCCCCCCCTAGCTCACCACATAGACGTCAGGACTTTTAGTATGTTCACACCCTAAGCACCCTAAACAAGTCCTGAAAGAATCGCTTAGGTTCCTGCTCACGCACTCTACACCTCCTTTTGGACCATTCGTTTACTGGACTAGATAGGAAGAGAGAAAGAAAATGTGCGCACTCTTGCTCCTACTGTGTGATACAGACAAAGATATTGAAATATAAGTAGATGTGCTATCTGCTGTTTTTACTATGTGGGTCTGCGCTTCCGGGTGTCGCCGATATTGTTTACCAATTAACAAATAAACTAAAAGAACAAATAATTAACGAATAAACCAAACGAATGTTAAACTAAATGAACGATTTCTTTCCTTATTCAAAATATATTGTTAACCAATATTAATGCACATTTTCAAATAAACAAAAATTTTAACAAAACAAAAAAACGACTTCAAAAAATGCACTAAAAAGTAAAAAAATAATTTCGTATTCTTCTACAACTTTATAATCAACTTACCTTTTCTACTCATCAAAATGTACGTACGATTGTTATTTTTGGAGTCAAAAACCATTAGAATGGGACCACACGGGAACCACCAGCTTTCAAATAAAAAAAGAATCATCAATATCGGTTCACCCTGTCGAAAGTTCTGAGGTAACAAACTTAAAAAAAAAAAAGAAAAAAAAAAAAAAAAATACAGTCGAATTGAGAACCTCCTCCTTTTCGAAGTCGTTTAAAAATCAACGAAATGAACAAATTCTTTTTGTATGAAAACTACGCTAATTAGCGCGTAGTCCGGCGACAGTTGCGCGGACACCATAGCATATCTCCTTCTGTATTTGAATATCTTTGGATACAGACAATAGCCCTGCACTGTGTCTTAGATATACGAAACGTAATTGGCTATGAGAGAAAGAGAGAAAGAAAATGTGTGCTCGCACCTCTCTCTCTTGCCCATACAGTAATATACGAAACTCTCTTTCTATCTTCACTAATTTATATCTCCCTCTCAACTACCATTCGCCTCGATTTTCGTAACGCCCTCGTCACGCATTCACCAGCTTACTCCCCAAGTCATGCGGGGGTAAAGAAGTTTTACTTTAAAAATCAAGTATTTCTTTCATCCGGACGCCGGCGGGCCAGCCACAGATAATAAAGAGGTTTATCGATCAAATTTAGAGCAAAAATCTTTTTTTATGCATACTAGGTACCTACTACATCATTTTACATTAATTACAACCGATAATGTTGCGGTTTTACGGTAAATGCTGAACAACTGAGCGTAAATTTTCTCTAATTTGTTTCTCCTACAGATTCACAGTCGTAATAGCGAGTAACGGATGTATACACGCAGTTACGTTATTCGTTATTCTCCATAACGCCCGTTAGAATGCTGAGTCGTTAGCAGCCTCAAATCGCACCTAAGAATACAATGCGTAATACGACGTAGGACTAATTTTAACGGCTTAATCTTTGATAAATATTACTTCACGCTGCGTCAATTTGGGGCGGTATTTTAGTTGCTTTTATACATTTATTTACAGTATAAATACCTTTAAATACAGAATAAAACTTTTTGTATATAAAAATGGATAAAAAAGAAACAAATATGCATAGTAAGTATATGTTAATAACTGTTTTAAATATATTTTTAGTTCGTGTGACTCTTTTAACATAATTTCATGTCAGTAATAATAAACCGGTATTTCAGCTCAACTAATGTCATTTTCTTGTCACGACTTATCAGTTATTAGACGCTAAACAAGGTGATAAACGTACGTTCCTTATCGCTATAATGCTGCAGCTCTTTCTTACCCATTAAATAATGGTGAAACAACAGATGAAACACACAAAATACGTGTGATTGTTTCCTTCAAACGACTACTTTTTGCGACGGGAATTCCGCTTCACTTTCTTTATGCGTGTGAGGGAGATATATGAAAATGATTTATGTTTCCTTTTGGGGTGCAGACATACGAGTACGTTAACCGTTTGTGTCATTTTCAATTAGTGAGCAAGAAAGAGCTGAAGCATTGTATTTCTTTTTTAACATGAGCTCCACGTGGAGCTCCACGCAGGGGGCCCTGAGGAAAATAATTTCCCTCAGGGCCTATGTCATCTTTGGGGATGCTATGTGGAGGGTTTTTTAAAGGAAATTAATGATGGTAGAGTTCTGGGAAGGAAGAGGTTTTAAGGGGTGGGTAGGAATCTGGGATTCCGTGTGTCCTGGTCATCCGCCTCCAAGACCTAGACAAACCTCACCCCATGAACCTGGGCACCCCTGCTAAATCACCAAACGTAGCGAACCACTTGGGGTGACCTATGGCAGAGGTGTAGGTTATCCAATAAAGGTTCCCGGGGCGACGGTACCCATTCCCGCCTCCCAAATTATTATTGAAAATATTCAAAAACTACTGCACAATAAAATAGTAATGCTACTTCTAGGGGGAATACTTCGAACTTTCGAACATTGAAATTCAAAATGGCGGCAGTTGATCAGCTGATTTCCCGATCTTATAGTAACTTTTCAGGAGTGATGACGTCACATGATTCACTATACATACGGTGGTTTTCGGGGATCCTGAAAAATTAGAACTTTGACAATTATTTTAACTATTAAAACTAGCTCTAAAAATAAAAATAAAAATGAAGAAGCGGTACCCATTCTCGCCTCCCAAATGATATCTATGTTTAAGAACAAAACCATCAGCGATTTTGAATTTTTGGAACTCACTAACACTTCAATATTATCCTTGTAACTATATTCCATACTTTTAAAATTAAATACGCCTATTGTAGGAGTCTACGGAGAAGTCACGGTGCGGTGTGTGAGAGAGATGCAAGAAAATCCCCTGGAGGAAACAGATCTACTCACATTGTGTAACTCATCTTTTGAAAGAGCTGCAGCATTATTGTGATAAGAAACGTACGTTTATAGCCTTTTTTAAGCCTTCATGGTACCGTAATCGTGAATCGTCGAAATGCGAAACAAGTTAGTTTCGCATTTCGTTACGAAGCTGTTTATTAAAGTATGGACTTCCGAGGTTTAATTATCGGACCATTGCCAAAGGAAACATAAACAATGATAAGGATTGTGTAAGATTTGTAAGGTAGTTATTTAGTATTAATCCCGATTAAGTGTGTAAATTAACAAAAATAAGAAAAACAAACATTTCCTGATTTCGAATAGCTCGAAAATATGTTTGAAATCAAAATAGAAAAAAACTGCAAAACGATAATGTTTCTGAGAAGCATGAGCATTCCGTAGAGATGAGATTGCATGAGAAGAAAATGGACGGTGAAGCATAGGCGAAACATGGAACCACTTAAAAAATGAATCTTTGTAAATAATAATAATAATAAAGTTTTAAGTTTTAAGTTTACAAATTTCTAATAAATTATAATATTTCATTATAATATTTCATATTCACTATATTTTTTCTAGTTTTATGTAGCTCCTACAATACATCTTGAACTTTCCAATTGGTGTGGACTTTAAAATTTCTGGTAGTGTAACTTCAGTTATGTCACTTCATTCCCTTGTATATGAATGTAAACGAGGCAAGGAATGTGTGCCAAGACCGGGATGTTTGGCGGTCCGTCCTCTCTGCCTACCCCTGCGGGGGAAACGGCGTGATGGTTAGTTAGTTAGTTAGTTTATCTATAAAAAAAAATTATAGTGTTCATTAATTGGATTTAACATTAAGAGGAACATTTGCGAAACCCATTTTGGCCCGTTTCATAAAAATTTTAATTTTCGATTTGAGGTCAAAATCCCCAACCACCTGAAAAATTATTTTTGTAATCTAAATGTATGTCAAATTCAGTTGGGTTGTTCAAGCGAGGCAAGGAGTGTGTGCCAAGATCGAGTTGTTTGGCGGTCCGTCCTCTCTGCCTACCCCTGCGGGGAAACGGCGTGATGGTTAGTTAGTTAGTTAGTTATTCCCTTGTACAGTAAACTGTTCTGCGTATTCGCTTTGTCCTTTTTTGTAGCCTAATTTTCTTGCACGTCCTTGTGTTATATCTGTGAATGTCCTTGTTGTGTACAATTTTATTTGAGAAGTATTTTGGTAATATGTTGTTCAATATTTTGTGTATAAATACCATCGTGTTCAAGGTCAGCATCTGTTTCACGGTTAACCAATTTAGTTCCTTTAACATTTTAATTATTTTTGAAAATCTGTTTCGTCGAAGTATTATTCTTATTGTCCTGCTTGGGAGAATTTGTAACTTATTTTGTTCTCTTTCGTTACATAGTAAAAGTATACTCGAGCAGTAGTTTAAGTGTGGAGCAATAATAGAATTGTAAATGGTGATTGCAGTTTTTCTAGAAATTTTTGGCCGAATTTTTCCAAAAAAAGATATCTTTTTGCCAATTTTCAAGAGAAATCGGCTAGAGATGTGTGTGGAATAATTACGTAAGGTAGGAAGAAAGGTGATGCATTGTGAATTAAATAATATAAACAATGAAAGTGCCTAGAAAAACACTGATGGCTTTCTGATTAACATTAACGACTTGTGTACATCTCAGTTCTGGATTGTATTAATAATGACTCATAGAAACAGCAATCGACATACGAATGCACTTCAAAACTCAGTGTAATGGTATTAATTTCTCGAAATATGAAAGCATTCAATAAAACATCATCATCTAAATCTTGAAAACGTCTAATAAATTAATTTCACAATTGTTTCAGGAATTCCAATAAGCCACCATGTCTGCCACCAAGAAGTACTTCATCGTGTACTTCTCTCTACTATCTCTCCTCTCTCTGGCAGCCTTCACAGCCCAGAGTCTGGACGACAATGACGTGGAAGATGAATCAGACGAGGGTGAATCCAACCCCCTGCTGGACCTGGCCTCGGGGTTCCTGCAGAACTCCCTCGCGGGCAAGGGGGATGGGGGCGGATTAGCTGCAATTGGGGGGATGTTGGGAACTCTGATGCAGGGGAATGGAGCCAAGAACCTGGGAGATGCACTAGCTGGTATGCAGGGAAAGAGGAATAACCCGACAGGAGATGTATTGTCGAGTGAGTATCTTATTTTATTAAATTTGTCCTTACTCCACTTATCGGTTAATACGGAATATTTGTTTTTCAAACAATTAGATTTAGCTTTGTTATTACGAAAAGTGAGTATTTAGGTCGAGACAAAAAATATGCATTCATTTTAATTTTGTAAAAATTAATTCCTACTACTCGTAATATAAACTCTACAACGCCATATTGATATTTACATTACTTTTCATAGACAATCATGGAAAAATTATTATTATAATATATAACAATACAATAATTATATACAATACATATAACAATAATTTATTCATGTTATGAAGTGTAATGTCCGCGACAATTACAATCTGTATTTATTAAAAAAGGTCTCGTTATACGAAAGTTGATTATTTATTATAAGTCAATTATGGAGTAGTACAATGCTTCCTCTAGTGAGGTGAAATGTGGAATGGTAGCGGCCCGGCGGCTCTGTGAGCTCCTGGCTAGCTCCCCTCCACTACCTTGTATTCGGGCGGGATCGGAAGCCTTCGGCTACGTTCGATCCCGGGTAAAGGGTACCACAGACACTACATGAAGTGAATGCATCATTGACAAGCTTGAACCTGTATTTATAACAGAAGAAGATAGAAAGAAATGTATTAGAATAATTATTACACATAACAATTAGACAAACCCTGCTTGCCATATAAACCATTAAAAACCTGGGATGTATATCTAAATGACACGCAGCTTCTGCAGCTTGAACCTCAACCCAGAACGGGTAATAATTCTAATTAGGTACTTTTGTTTTAATTTTCACAATAATTTATTTAATTAGGTTGGTAGTTAAAAATATTGTAATAAACATAATAAATAACTTTGTTTCAATTCCACTTTATTATTTCTTAATCCAACCGGTTTCGGTTCGTCCTGAACCTTCCTCAGGGGTGAATTATATTATAATATATATTTATTCACCCCTGAGGAAGGCTCAGGACGAACCGAAACCGTTTGGATTAAGAAATAATAAAGTGGAATTGAAACAAAGTTATTTAATTGTGTTTATTATAATTATGTATTCCTACAAAGTGTTTGCTACACATGAAGAAAAAATATTCTGTACTATCAGTGAAGTGGATTTTTACATTTTTACCCTTATTTTTTCCAGACAGCATTTAGAAATGTAGGTACAAATATTTTTTTTTTATGTGACTAATTATGAGAGCTCTTTAAACCCGGGAAACTATCATCATCATAGTATAAAATGAATTCGCTCAAAAGGTATGTACGCCTAGATCTTTTAAACTACGCAACGGATTTTCATGCGGTTTTTACCAATAGATAGAGTGATTCAAGAGAAAGGTTTATATGTATAATACATGCTCATTATAGTCGGTAAAAGCCGAGAAATTCAAATATTCAATTCAGACAGCGGGCAGCGGGCAAGCGGGTGGTGTGGATTTTATAAAGGTTGGGTAATGGCGTTGTGTTTCGTTAGCCACAGCAATATGTGGCCGGGTCTGCTAGTTTTATTATTAATCGAAGGAATCATAAAAGCGTAAGAAGTAACACAAACCCAACAATATACAGTCAACAAACATGAAGATGAGGAAATCAACAAAGCAGATGAGGTCTAGAAACTGAGGAAATTATTAAAAAAATAAATTTAACACCAACACTGGTGAGAAGGACTATGAATAGAGGTCGTTCAGTTGTTCAGTCAGATATCTTCGAAAAATCAAAATTTGAGTTGAGTTTGCAGTTACATGTAAAAGCGTATCAGATTACTAATAAACACAATAAAATCAATTATAATGCAGAAAAACTTGTAGTGTATTAATCAAAATTTTGATATTTTCTGGGTCATTAGTAGTATATTTCAAAATGTCGTACTAATTGACCAAACCCTAACGCTTCCCCGCGATATATTATAGCATATTTAATATATAAAACACAGACACGTGTAAATAATATATGATTTATGGTGAGCTTTCGAATATTGCTTTCCTAATTAGGGAACATACCCAAACTACGTGACCAACTTTTTGCAATTTTTAACCCCCCCCGGTGACCAAAATCCTAAGGAACCCGCTGCTCATTTGTATGGAGCGTGACCTTTTGAAGACCCCCCCCCCTAAAAGTGTCACGTAGTATGGGTACGTTCCCTTATCTCAATTGAATGGTATTTATATTGTGAGAGTGGATTGTTATGTTTGTGTAAAAAAATGATTGGCGAAGGACCTTGATTTGTGTTACCATCACTGCTTAAAAATGATAAAAATACACGTTGCATAGAAAGGAGAGGACTCACCGGAAAAGGATAAGAACTTGTAGGCTGGCAAGTCACTTGTATGCTTCCTTTCCCCATCCAACAGGCACAAAACAATAGGCGTGAGGTTCGTTTATTTTATAATACACGGCGGAGTTGGTTTAATGGCAATTGACCGATAGCGGAAGCACAATATGGCTATATGCGGCGGGAGTTTATTGCAGACTGAGTAAGATTGGCGGGTAGGCAAATAGGGATGGGTAGGAAAAGGAACTTGCAACAATATTAATACCAATTCCAAGCAGTGACAGTATGTATGCGTGCTATGTAGGTGTGTGTATGTGTAGGTATGTGTATGGGCGTAACCACATAGTATTTGGAAATGTCTGACTAATCAACTGGACGATCGATATACTATGTATCTTTAATAGTCATTAATGAATTAAAAATAAAATAAACTACTTCTTCTTACTCTTCTTCTGATGTATTACATTGATTCACTGGTCAACAATGGCTTTGTTGTCCTTGATATGAAAGTGGTTCTGAATAATTTTATGCCTTCAATTTATGAAACTGTGAATGATTTTGGAATATTGGCTCTAGTTTTTATTTAAATCTTCATTTTCTTTATATACTACAAAAATCAAAATTAAATTTCTAGTATATTCTTTAATTTCAATTTTTTATGGAAAATAATTACTAATTGTTCTGTTTTAGTGTTTAATTAATATAAGTTAAAATAAAAAGAGAGGAAACTTTATAAAGCATATGTTACACTTCCAAGAAACACCTTTTGTAAGCTTTTCTTCCATATTTTTTTTGGAGAAATCTCTTTTTAAACACCAGCAGTAATTTGCCATCGTGCATTGGTCCTATCTACCCTGATACCTTTCCTCCATCACTTTTAAGTCCTGGTAGAAGCGTTCTGCCTGTTGCTCAAAAAATTTTCCACCACCAACACAAAACCCCTCCAAGCTTCACCATCAAAATCAGTCACAACTTTTATAAAATTTTATCTTTCATTAATGTCCGAATTTGAGGACTATGGATTATTCCGGCTTTTAACTTTTCCGTACTCAGCTTAGGAAATGTTTTACAAATGTATTTAAAGCATTCCCTTTCCTTGTCCAACGCTTTAACAAACTGTTTCATCATACCTAACTTGATATATAGTGGCGGAAGTAAGATTTTTTTCTCTACTTAACAACGGCTCATTTATCACATTGGCTTTACCAACAGTTAAGGATTCGCCATATGAGGTGTGTGGGGGGGGGGGAGGTCACGTGATGTCTGTATGATCGAAATAAAGTCGCAGAAAGCGAATTTCACCAAAAAACTAAACACTTATTAAAAACTCTGGTTCTGAAGAGCCAACTTACACAGTTAATTATTTTAAACTAGCAGACCCAGCCACATGTTGCTGTGGCTAACGAAACACAACGCCATCTACTGAAAACGCCTTTACCCAACGTTTATAACAAACGCCATCTGTTAATTTGCATACATATCAAATCCACATCGCCTGCTTGCCAGCTCACTGCCCACTGCCCCCAGCCCGCTGCCACTGCCCACATATATTATATATTTCAACCAATTTACACCTTGACAAATTATATGCCTAATGAATCACTCTATCTATTGATGAAAACCGCATGAAAATCCGTTGCGTAGTTTAAAAGATCTAAGCGTACAGACAGCGGCGCCGGCTTTACTTTATACTACGTAACAGAACGTACCGATACTACGTGACCAACTTTTTGCAATTTTTAACCCTCCCCCCGCCCCCGGTGACCAAACACCTAAGCCCGCCACCGCTCATTTGTACCAAGCGTTACATTTTGAAGAATCCCCCCTAAACGTGTCACGTTGTATGGGTACGTTCCCTAATGATGATATAAGATACGCCAAAATCATAAAAACCAGAGCCAATTCAGTATTTTCATGAATATATCCGTAAACTGGGTACTTGAAAGTATAAAAATCCGCAGAGATATCCAGGGCAACAAAAAAAAAATTAAATTCAAATTAACCACCATTATCGGTTTTCACATGGAATCTACAATAATTTATAATAATAATATATACCTAATAATAAATATGGATAGATAAAAAAAATAAAATATATAAAAAATATATACATAGATAAAAAAAATATTCATGTCACAAAAAATGTAGAAAGGAAATATTGAAGTAACTGCATACAGTAGAAATAGTAAGCTTTACAAATACAAATATAACAAAAAATAAAATCTCGGGTACACGTATGTAAGATATTCTGATGGGAATAACCTTCAAAAGTTATAAAAAGAGAGTTGTTCCAATAAAAAATTAATATTCATTTAGAGTTTTACAAAAAGGGCAATAGGTATTCCATATAAATAAAATCGGAGATATTTATCCGAGACACTATCTAGGTTACAAACCAATTCTTAGAACACTTGTTTCCAATTAAATAAAAAAAAATAAAAAATCAAAGATAATATTGTTAATTTTTAAAATTTGAAATATGAAGGTCTAATCAGTGGAGGCAATGGCCGAAATGGTAAGGCGTTTGTCCCGGTAAGATGAGAGGTTCTGGGTTCGAGGCTCATTTGCGATCGTTATCTTTTTATTTTTCTGAGTCTTGTTCTCTTTCACATTTTCGTTTAGATTATTAGTCTTTAATGATATAAAATATATGCATTCGTTGGTTCGTTGGTACAGGACGAGCGTTTGCAATCGAGCGAGCAAGCCAAAAGTCTGGTTGAATTTCGAATGCACTTTAATGTAAAACGTATGTTTATACATAGGACATGTTGGTCTGTTCTAATTTATTATTTGCAGCACAATAATATTTTAATAATAATTGGGTCCCATTTAAATTCACAGAAATAAATAATGTGTATTGTTTCTTCTAGGTCTGGGTTCCCTGTTCACCAACAACGAAGGCAATCTCGATCCCAGCCTTCTTGGCTCAGTCATCAGCGCTTTCGCTGGATCAGTCGGAGGAAACGAAGAAGAAGAAGAAGTAATCAAACCAGTAAAAAAGACACAGGTGAAACAACAACCACCAAAACAGAAAAAGAAGCAACAGAAACCACAAGAAGGACTTGACTTAAGTGCCATCTTAAACGTTGCATCAGCATTCATGGGAAATATGGGTCAAAACAAGAAGAAATCGGGCAGTGGACCAACTGGAAACGTCATGGAAGATTTAGCTGGAGCTCTTCCATTGATAATGAGCACCATCAGTTCCTTCACAGGCCCAGAAGCAGAAGAAAGAGCTCACAAGCACGCAGACCACGCTTGGTTCTTGCCTCCCCTAGTTGAGAAGCTCCACGTCTTCTGGGATCACTTCATCAGCTCTGACCTTGGTAAAACCGTCTGGCAGAATGCCGGTTTGAGTGAACTGACCAAGACCTTCACGGATGAGAATGGCAGGATTGATTTTGAAGTCATTCTGAAGTCGCTGGAGAACCACTCGTTCAGGAGGAGGTGGATCAAGAGAGCTACCACTTACTTGGCTGAGTGGGCAACACATGTTGCTAATCCCGAAGTACAGCAGAGGTAACTTAGATTTTTTTACATAACTATTTAAATTGAAGAATTGTGTCAAACTTGAGCTTCATATCCGATTTTTAAACCATTTTTGCAAGGTCAAACTTAACATTCAATATGACGGTAAGCAAATTTAGCTTTGCGGAGGGCATTGAGTTTTTGTAAATAAAACTACGTTGATAATTATTGCATAACCTGGGAAAAAATCTGATCATACTCATAAGTGACGATATTTGTTAAAACCACATCATTTTACTCAATTGTGAATTGTTTTATGTAATTTATTGATTTTGGCAGATAAATTCAGTAAAAAATTTGGTAGAGCTGAGTGATACTCCACTTTTGTACAAATTTTGTAAATTGGTCAGACAGCTAATTTTTTTAATAAATGCAAGGGGTAACCTCCAATATGGCTATCTCACTTGTTGTAGGGTTGTTTTGTCGTCGATTCAATTTATTATAATATCCACGACTCGTATTTTTTTTAACACTATTTTATCGTGGGTATTTTAAGTAGTGTTTTGTTAAAGAGACAAATTTTCAAATCATACTTTTTAAAATCTAATAATCAGTTTATTTTAATTTTTTTTGGTTTACTTCTGCTAATTTCATTAAAAATTGTTTCCAGGTATCTCGCCTCTAGCCAGTTTGTCGTCAATGGTTTCCTGTCATCCCAAGGTTTCCCTAAGCATATCGTGTTCAACCCCGCCAAATTCTCCGAGTCCACTTCCACCATTGTCAACTACGTGCTAAAGAAGTATCTCAACACTCCCACAGATGTCAGCGTATATATCAAGCCGGCTGTCAAATACGTCAATGTAAGTTCCAATTTATGCATACATATAATATATTTTATCGATACGGAGAAGGTCTGCATAGATCCTGTGAGGACTCCCATGTCTTAAAGAATCCTTTTGAAAGTAGCCCAGTTTCATTAATAAAGGTCGCCAGGTTTCACAGATTGATACAGAGATGTTCTGGTGGTGCTTGCTGGCGGTAAAAGCGTGTGTCAGGGTATTATCAGTGCCTTGGCATAACAGGGCACCCCTGCTAAGTCACCAAACGTAGCGAACCACTTGAGGTAATCTATTGCAGGGGTGTTGATTATCCAATAAATGGTTCACGGGCGGCGGTACCTAGATCAGCCCCTAAATTGAGTTGTTACTGCGGAACATGAACATTTTCCACGTTCTAAAATATTTTTTATAATTCCAGGATATTCTCCAGACCGCTCAGTCCCACGGCTCCTACCTGCGTACCGCCAACAAGCACGAGTTGAGCGACAAGCTGACCGACACGCTCAATCTTGAGATCATCGAGCCCGTGTTGCGCGTGTACCGCGCCTACAGGTTCGCGCACAAGGCTCCTCACTGCCAAACACACGTGCTGTGCGTGATCAACAGGCATGATCCTGACGAGAAACTGGGTAAGAGCAACTTCTGGAATATTCTGGGTATTCCCCAAATATTAAGTGTGCATACTATAGTGTACAGGACCCGCAGATACTTTAATATACAACTGGTGACCTTGTACAAATCGCAAGTGCGCTCCACTGTTGAATTTCGTCATCTCTGATCTAATACCAAATGAGCAAAATATCTGAAAAACCCTTGATTCTATGCAGAAACGGACGATTGTTATATTCGCCCACCTTAAGCCACCGCTACCCGAATTTCTACCTATTTCTTACATATCTCTCCATCTTCTTCTTTTTGAGCGCGGATGAGGCGCCTTAACGAGCGGATTGAAATCTTTAGAGAACCGGCATCCGGTAGATAGCTGTCCATGTTCTACCGTTATTACTTATTACAATGGAATATGCTCCGAGGAACTATCGTCATTGATGCCTTCGGCGCCATTTGTACACGGTCGAAGTTTGTCACACGAGAACGGGTCGCTTCTATGACTCGTTTTTGAGTTCAACAGCACAACAGTGGAACGAATTGCCGGCCTCTATGTTCCCTCTCTTCTAAAACATTTTAGTTTTGTCGTACCTCGCAAAGACCCCTGTGCCAATTTTTTTAATTATACTAAACACTCGTGTGAGAACAATCCAGTTATTAAAAACTCAGACAATTTACAAATAGGTACATAAAATTTCAAAAACCTACGTAGTCAAAGGATACATAATGTATACATACATAAAAAAAACACAATTATGAAATTATGTAAAATGACAAGAGAAGGACAAGAGAAGAGTAACTAGTTATACAAATATACGAGTACTATAATTAGCTCAACATATTTTTGAGCAATAGCAGAACATTTTTCTATTTTTATCGTTGAAAATATCTACACTCTCTTTTATTATACAAGGTGTTACAGGACGTACTTGACTTACTTTAACAAGCGATTGAATGGTTATTTGACTGAGTGACCAGTGATGATATGTGGAAAAAAGTTTTTTTTATTTGGTTTGGAAAAAAAAAACTCAAAAAGCCACCAGAGCCCAAAATTTCCTTAACATTTTTTTACTCCAAATAATGTCAGGAATCACTGGTTAAAGTAAGTCAAGAATGTCCCTTAACGCCATAGTCGACACATTTAGGTCAGAGGATCAAAACAGGGGATATTATATTTTAAATGCATTCACTCGGAACATGCTACGAGTATAGCGCCATTGGAGACACTGGGAACATTTATTTCAATAGTGCTAAGTCGTACGAGTCATGTATATTATCTAAGATGTACTGGAATGATTCCCCCCGCGATCTTGTTGAAGTTGTAAACAGCTGATAATGATAATCTATAGGTGGATATCTTTTCAAGTTTACAATTGACGAATGATTGATTATTCTATTGATGGTGGACCAGAGATTGCGAGACAATGAGAAACCAGGCTGTCTCTCAGTGGGTTCTTCTACGAGATGGTTGAAGTTGTAAACAGCTGATAATGACAAACATTAGGTCGATATCTTTTCAAGTCTACAATTGACGAATGGTAGAGTAAAGGGTTTTGGCGTATAGATAATCTGCCTTTTAGTTTTTGTTCGCTTTTTTAAAACGATTTTATTTTGAACATTTTACCTCATTGTTAACTGTTTTTCTATGTTATTTTTCAGGTCTTCCTGGTTTCAAGGCTGGTCTAACAAAGTTCAGCAGTCTGGTAGCATCCGCAGCCCTCAGTTACCAAGGAGGGCACGGATTCTGGGACCTCTACAACGCTATCCAAGACGACAGTAATTGTCAGGTATTTATACGAGTATTTTCAATTTTTTTGGTTGGTGTTAAATTATAATTTTTATGATTTCCTCATCTTCGAGTTTGTTGAAATCCTTATATTCATGTTTGTAGACCTCACCTTCATGTTTGTTGATTGCCTCATCTACATGTTTGTGTTCTCATGTTTACTAACTGTAGGTTGTTAGGTTTATTTAATATTTTTTAATGATTTCCCCACCTTTAAGTTTAACCAATTTCTTATTGTTGTGGTCTTTTAAACTTATTATCTCCATGATATTTCTAGATCGTCCTGCAGCATCCGTCTTTTTCTGACGTGTTCTTTACACAAACTTTAAGCACCACAAATCCTACATTTATAATATCCCATGATTTCCACTGTATAATAATTAAATAAAATAAAATAAAAAAAGGCTTTTATTTTTAACAGAAAATGCTAATTTGCAAAGTTAATTAGTTTTGTTAGTATCAAAAATATTGATAGTTTGTTATTTTTATGTTAGTTGTCATAATTTTATATTAGAATTTTTGACACGTTAATAATTATTAAAGTGAAAATATTTTGTAGGAACCCCTCTGCGGGTATAGGCCTCCTCCAAACGTTCATATGATGAAAGCGTTTTAACGTTGTACATATGTCAGAATGTATAACGTATTTTGTGAGGTTGTTTCACTTTTCGGGGGGTTGTTTGGAGGGTTTTGGTCATGATCTTCCACGGTGACCAGCCGGCTTGGAAGATGTGTTTGGTATTCTGATAGTGGTTTATTTATTTATTATGAATTAACGCCCACTAACGGCTTTTACATGGGAATTGCAAAAATTTGAAAGAATATACATAGTTAAGAAGAAAAAAAAAATATAACAAAAAATTTAATAGCACATATTGAAGTGACAGTATAAAGCAAAAATAGTAAGCTATTATAAAAGAAACATGAAGAAAAAGAAAACCTCATATACCTGAATGCGTGCAAGATATTATGAACTAAAAAATTACTACCTAAAGTAAGTAGTAATAAATTTAAAAATTCCAGAAATAAACATCGACGAAGAATATAAATATACAAAGTATATTAGATTATAATCTAACTGAGAAGCGCTGACAAACAGCTTTAATTAAATAATGTTTGTATGTTGATAATCTTTCAATATTTATCATATCATCAACAACATATTTGTTACCAAGTATATGCAGGCGATTTATTATGGCATATAATTCACCATTGGTTGTTGTATGTTGACGTTGCGAGAGGGGAGGGCAGTAATTGCTACGTATTAAGGTTGTTATTTAGCTGCAGATCTGATGAGTTGCTCGTGTTTCTGTAAATCAGGTAATTCAGCATGCCCGGTTTTAAAAATACCTTCCAATAGGCTTGAAATTCTTCTTATTTGTGTTTGTGATTTGTTTTTCTTGTAAGCCTGTGTATTTGTTTCGGCTCCCTTTGTGGTTTTGTTTCAGGCGAAGTTGAAAGCATTCTTTTGTTATTTCCAGCTGTTTTGTTTTTTCAATTACTTATGACAAGTTTGTCGAATTTTATATTTACAAGGTTTCCCTTTTCCTTTTCGATTCTTACTTGTTCTTGAAGTTCTTTCCTCTTCTCTACAATATTTTGTGGGAAATCTTCCAATATATAGTAATCGGTATTATTTAGTGCACTTCTATTTTTAAACAAGTTGATTTTTGTGCCGGTTGTACAAAAAGTGACAATTATTGGTCGAGGTCTTTCCTTTTTCTTGCCTATTCTTCTAACTTCTTGAAAAGCGATCAGTTCTTGAGAGAAATGTTCTTTGATAAAGTTCACTATGAGACTTTCTAGATTAAAATATG
The DNA here is from genome assembly GCA_917880885.1 of Limnephilus marmoratus. NCBI lineage: Eukaryota > Metazoa > Arthropoda > Insecta > Trichoptera > Limnephilidae > Limnephilus > Limnephilus marmoratus. The sequence goes on from OU862926.1 coordinate 40,636,894, forward strand.
ATGTTCATTTCTTTTATTCCGAAAAGACGATGTTATTTTTTCTTGCCTGTTTTTCTATGAAATACAGTCGTTTTTCTTGGTTTTCAAATTTTTCCCTTAGATGTTCGTACTTTTCATTTAATAGTTTAAACTTATCTTCCAATATGCAGTTTATATTTTGCGTCACTTTTTCTCCACTTTTTTCTATTGCGGTTTTCAGTTCATCTAAATCGCTGCAAATTTTTCAAACTCGTGTATAATTTCCTCCATTTCTTAAACTTTCCAAATCGTTTTATAAGTTATATGGGAGTAATTGAAGTGACTGTTATGTTTCTGCTGGCGCCCTCTTGAGTTTCTGTTCCGGCTTACTAAGATAACTAATTCCTTGACAGATGATCGTAGATCGAAGATGGTTCGGACTTATATTAGTGATACGAGTAGCTTTCCACAGATGTCGCTAGTGTCTTTGTGCAATTTGCGCCACTTATTATTTCATATAATAATTATACAACACTAAATAAAAATACAACACATTATTATAGTTCACACCTATTATATATGGATGATATAAAATTATTTTCAAATTCTGAATCAAATTTAGAGAAAATGATTAAGGTAGTTAAAACTTTTTCAGATGATATTAAAATGACTTTTGGTTTAGATAAATGTAAAACGATCCATATAGAGAAAGGCAAAATTGTAGATGGAGATGAGGGTATATTTAGAAATTTCAAAATTAAAAGTATGAAAGGAGATGAGGTTTATAAATATTTAGGATACCCGCAATCGAATAGATTAGATCACACTAGTATTAAAAATGATATTAGGATTAAATTTCTAACTAGGATCAGAAATTTTTTAAAATGCAATCTATCTGCTAAAAATTTAGTAAAAGCAATAAATACTTGGGCAATACGTACTCATTTGGCATAATTAAATGGTCCAATACAGATTTAGATAGTTTAGAACGATTAATTAGAACTACGTTAACAAAATTTAATTGCCATCATCCAAATTCAGCTATAGAACGAATTAACTTACCTAGAAATTTAGGAGGTAGAGGTGTAGTCAAAATAACATCTTTGAAACACAATCAGGTAGAAATGCTTAGAATTTTTTTCCGTAGGAAAGCTAATAGCTCAGATATGCACAAAATAATTTGCAAAGCAGATAGAAATATTACACCTTTCAATTTATATGACGAGAATGCCAACATTCTTATAAATACTAAACAGGAATTATTAGATTCCTGGTCAAATAAAATTATTCACGCAAAACACTTCAATTATCTCAACCAAACGTATGTTGACAAACTTTCGTCAAACAAATGGTTGAGTATTGGAGAGTTGAGCGCAGAAATAGAAGGATTTATGCTTGCCATTCAAGATAGAGTCATTAATACTAAAAATTATAGAAAGCATATAATCAAAGATATAAATAGATTTATGTAGAAAATATTTGGCTTTTCCCGAAACTATAGAACATATTATATCGGGATGTTCTACGAGTATATTAGCGCCGTCCGAGTATACATTTAGGCACAATCAGGTTTTAAAAATAATTCACCAAAGTTTGGTAATTAAACATAACTTGATTGACTGCCGTAATATAGTACCATATTATGAATATGAACCAAATTCATTTTTAGAAAATGAAATTTATAAAATATATTATGATAAAACTATACTAACAGACAGAACAATTAGTCATAATAGACCTGATATAGTTTTACATGACAAAATTAAAAAAAATAACTTATATCATTGATGTAGCTATTCCAAATTCCTGTAATATTCAAAAAACTATTTCTGAAAAAATAAGAAAATACACAGATTTAGAAAATGAGATTAAAAGAACTTGGACTATAAAAATATTACCATTTGTTATTTCGGCCACTGGCATAATACCTAGGAATCTGATTCAAAATTTAAGCATATTAGATTTGTCAAAGAATTTGTATATAAAAATGCAAAAATCAGTAATTTTAAATACATGTAGGATTACAAAAGATTTTTTAAATATTTATATTGAGGGATCAGTAGGATTTATAGGTTCAATTAGAAATGGCACAGAGCCGAACCCTCTGATATGAAAATATCTGGAGTCGGTGAATTATATTCCCATTTGGTCTCTAGTAGGTTGACATGTTGTTCTTGTATTGTTTGTATTTATAATACTTATATAGTACAATTGCATAGCGTAGGCTGACTAGATGATCATTTGGGGAAGTGTGTGAAAGGGTTTAGTTTTTCCTGTGGGGAAAATTTAACCCGGACATTTAAATCTGGTGCGTAAAATAGTATAATAATTGTGGCGCATAGTATCCTACTTTTCCTTCTACGTTAAACGCCAACTATATATGCATTTCAGCTCTCTATCAAATTGTAATACGCTGACAAGCTTTACAACATGTTGGTAATCCCCTTCCTTTGATGACTTTCTGTGAAACAACTGGGCCTGAGATAACCTTACGCATAATAATAATCATTGCTTTTTTACTTGCAGGCGAGGTACCCGGCCGTATGCGATGAGTTCCACGAAGAAGAGGTCAATGTCACCACAGAATACTACCACAATGAGCTGTAAAAAATCACCCAAATCAAAACTTCCATTTAGGTCCATACTATTGGATTCTGCGCAAACTATTGCACCAGAAGTGATATCACAAATAATATTTGAATACATTGAAAAAATGCCACCCTACTAGATTTACACTACTTAGAACACCCTACTAGATTTATAATACCGGGGACACCCTATTACGCAATGCCTACAATAGTGTCCCCAGTAAGGTATCCTTAGTAGGATGTCTCTCAGAGTATTCTCCAGTGAGGTTTCTTTAGCAGAATGTCCCTAGATAGAAAGGTGATCTTATCTTTGGGTGGCACCAAGAGGGTGACCACTTAGCAGGGTGAACCAAGTAGGATTGCCTTCGTAGAATGACTCTAGCAGAATAGCCACGGTTTGAAAGCATTTATGGTCCATACTTTTTTGTTCCCACAGCAAAATTATGTTTTTATTTGGACAAAATGCTGAATGTTTAAAATTATGTATCGTGTGTATTATGTCTACGAATTTAAAAAAAAGGTGAGTGAAATTATACGATGAATCTTATTTTTCGCTAACTTTTAGCATGAATGAACCAGTTTTCCAGTGACGTTAATTTCTGAATTGAGTATATGTGGATCATCCATCTTTATCCTTGAATTAGAGAAACGACGCGTCCAAAAAATAAAATACGTAGCTTCTTTGGACTGGTCCGATTTTTCGCAATAAATCTGGCAATAGTAAAAATAACCACGAAACGTATGATTTTACGACAATAATTACATTATTTATAAATTGAAAAATATATTAAGAAATGTATATAATATCATAATTTACGGTAAAATAATACGATAGCAATATTACAATTGTAAGAATTATGTATTGTTCGATTCGAAATAAACTTCTATACAATAAAATAAATGTTATTTTTCCTTGCAATGAATTCCAAGTTTCCCTAAACGTGAGCTTTTCCAATTTTCGAAAATTGATATATTTATTCCTTATGAACCTATCACTAGTCTGCTGTGACGAATTGAAATGTGTATTCCGTATGAAGCTTTCACAAGTTTGTTGGGACAAATCGAAGAATGTATTGCTTATGAACCTATCACAAGACTGCTGGGACCTATTGAAATACGTATTCACAAGTCTGCTGGGAAAAATTGAAATGTATATCCCTTATGAACCTATCACAAGTCTGCTGGGACAAAATAAAGTATGTATTGCTTATGAACCTATTACAAGACTACTGGGACATATTGAAATATGTATTACTAATCAACCTATCACAAGTCTGCTGTAAAAATTGAAATGTGTTTTCCTTATGAACCCTCACAAGACGGCTGGGACATATTGAAGTATTACCGTTATTCTTAGTACGAATCCAAAATTATAGTCGGTTCAGTGACATAGGGCCAAAGTTATAACCGAACGAAAGATTTATAAAGAACGTAGAACTATGAAGAAGGATTCTTCTTTAGGAAGATTTTTTTATTAATTCGTGTACAGACCGTTATTTTTAGTACGAATCCAAAATTGTAGTCGGTTCAGTGACAAGGGGCCAAAGTAATAAACGAACGAAATATTACAAAGATCGTAGAACTATGATGAAGGATTCTTCTTTTGGAAGATTTCGTTGATTGATTCGTGTACAGACCGTTATCCTTAGTACTGTGATGAAACGCGTAGTGGAAATGAGTTTTCATATCTTTTCACCATACAATTAATTAGAATACATCAGGACAACAGAGAAAATGGTCACGTCCGCGACCTCTATTGGATGAAGTCTATTTGAGTTCATTTTATTTATTTTTTTGAATTAGGCAATTCACCCTAAAAAGAGTGCTTTGTGCCGAAAAAGTTAAGGAAAATAGTTATAATTTTGAGGATAATCTATAAAATAATAGGACAAATCAAACATTGAAGTCATTCAAGTCTATGAACTTGAATAAAACTGAAAATACGCGAGAATTGTTGAGAGATAGCAAATACGGAATACTGAGGGGAAAATGGTGGGTGATTTTAATGAGCAAACAATATATGCTTTTGAAGGAAGAATGTTTTTTACAATTAAAAAAAAACATGGTCAAGAGTCTTCCTCTTCCACTTCCACTCTTCCACACCGCACTGGTAGAGTGGACTATCGAGGACTCGAATTTTATACAAATGCGCCGCAATAGAGCAGTGACAAATTCTCATTCTCGAAATACAGGAAATAAATCTTTTTGATTTTGTTTCCGTGGAACCAAGGCTTACTTGGAATGTGTTTTTGAATTCCAGCATAGAAAGATCCAGTTCGGGTTTTCGTATCTGATCAATTTTCTTCCCAGGAACGAGACATGTTGGATTTAAAAACAGAGAAGACGTCAGAGATTGGAATTTTAAAATCTAAAGGAATAGAACCAGAGATTGTTCCAAGTTTAGCGAGAGAATCGGCTTTCACGTTGCCCTCAATTCCAAGACGACCAGGGACCCAAACAAATATTGTCTCATACTTTGATTCGTTTAGAGAATTGAGGATGTTGTTAATGTTAAAAAATAACGTAGTCTTCTGGACATAGAACGATATTTGAGAATATTTTTAATACTGCACTAAGAGAATCAGTGTACATTAAGGGTCTACGAATATTGAGAAGCTGGATTTGACTTAAAGCTTGTTCAATAGCGAAGCATTCTGCAGTAAATTTAGAAATTTCTTTAGGCAATTAAAAAGACAGATTTTTCTTCACGAATTCAAAAAATCTCCCAAAAGAAGAATTTAAAAAGAAATTATCGTTTTACGACTTGGGTTCGGTCGATTTAACACTTGGCGTCGGTCATAGTTTGTGCCTAAACCGAACCGACTGAAATTTTGGATTCTAACTACGAATCATGGTCTGTACACAACACAATCAATCAAAAAAAAAAAATCTCAAAGGAATAATTAAAAAAAAAAATAGTTTTATTACTTGGGTTCGGTCATAGATTAGGCCCCATGATTATAACTAACAATCATAATCTGTTCACGAATTCAAAAAATCTAACAAAAGAAATTTTTTAAAAGAAATTATCGTTGTATGACTTGGGTTCGGTCGTTTTTACACTTGGGGTCGGTCATAGATTTGGAAAAAATTCGGTTTACGGGAGATAGTCCTAGATAATTTTTTTTTTATACTAATTATGGGCCGGAAAATCCGAATCTGAAAGAATTAGGCGTCGGCAAGCAATATTAACTGAATTACACGACTTTAAAATTTTCTATAAACACTAAGGAAAAAACGTCATTTTTAATGCATTGACACAACAAATCATAGAAAAACAAGAAAGATGTTACACCACATAAAATTAAGTTAAATAATTTCTTTCAGATTTGGATTTTCAGGCCCATAATTAATATAAAAAAAGAAAAAAAAAATATCTAGGACTATCTCCCGTAAACCGAACTTTAGCCATAGATTTTGCCCTATGATTCTAACTAAGAATAATGTTCTGTACACGAATCAATCAAAAAATCTCCCTAAAGATGAATTTTAAAAGAAATTATCGTTGTATGTCTTAGGTTCGGTCGTTTAAAACTTGGGGTTGGTCATAGATTATGCCCCATGATTCTAACTAACAATCATGATCTGTTCACGAATTTAAAAAATCTCCCAAAAGAAGAATTTTAAAAGAAATTATCGTTTCATGACTTGGGTTCGTTCGTATTAACACTTGGAGTCGGTCATAAATTGTGCCTTATGATTCTAGCTAAGAATAATGTTCTGTACACGAATCAATCAAAACATATTCATTAAGAAGAATTTTACAAGAAATTATCGTTTGATGTCTTGGGTTCGATCGTTTTTACACTTGGGGTCGGTCATAGATTAGGCTCTAAGATTCCCTCTAACAATCTTGATCTATTCACGAAATTCAAAAAATCTTGATCAGATCATTTTAACATTTGGGGTCGGTCAAATCTTAGGACCTGTGCCACCGAACCGACTGAAATTTTGATTCTAACTAAGAAGAATACGTATAATATAGAATACTAATAAGTCTACGAATCAATCAAAAAAATCTCCGAAAGAAGAATTTTAAAAGAAGTTATCGTTTTGTAACTTGGGTTCGGTCGTTTTAACCCTTGGGGTTGGTCATAGATTGTGCCCTATGATTCTAACTAAGAATAATGTTCTGTACACGAATCAATTAAAAAATCTCCCTGAAGAAGTATTTATCTACCAAAAGATGGTTTTTAATGTTCTTCATAGTACTGTGGGTGCTTTTTAACACTTTTGATCAAAATCGCAATCACAATCATTTATTGTACAAAATTTTCATTTAGTACAAAAGGTATAACTTATAGGTAGGTACCTATATCCTATTTCTTCCAGTTAACCTAACATGTTATACAGATATGATCACAAACGAAACATAAATATAAAAGTGGTGTAATACAAAGTGAATTTGTTTAAATTTATTATATAAACATAAATATAAAAACAGTTACCTATGTGAGGTATTCACTTAATGTGTATAATGTGTATATGTGAAAGGAAGGAGTGAATACGGGTCTTGAAGAGACCCATGTTGTAGGAGGGAGAAAACACAGAGGCTGGCAAATCGTACCACAGCCGAGCTGTTGAACTCAAGAACGAATCATAGAAACTCCCCTTTCTCATGTAACTATTTTCCCCAGGGCCTCATCAAAACAAAATGTTTTATTTGGTTAGTCTCGTTATTTAATATCCACACCTCGTCACTTGTATCATTCCATGAACAATTTTTTGTTAAATCTTGACATGTAGCAAACACTTTGTGGGAATACATAATTATAATAAACACAATTAAATAACTTTGTTTCAATTCCACTTTATTATTTTTTAATCCGACCGGTTTCGGTTCGACTGAACCTTCCTCAGGGGTGAATAAAAATATATTGAACATAATACAGAAAAACATGGCGAAGTAAAATTAGAAGAGGGAGACGGAACATCAACTTAGGTGGGGGCGATGAGGGAGGTGCCTAAGAGGGAGGGTGAACGTGGGCGGGGGTAATGGAAATATTTAAAAAATCGGGGTGTTAGACAAATCTAATTGTTTATTAAGTAAATTGGTTTTATTTATTCTTAATGACTTTTTTATTTCAAGGGCTTCAAGATTATTAAGACGTAGACCTATCCCATTTTTGTTCCCGTAACTAACTAACTAACTAACCATCACGCCGTTTCCCCGCAGGGGTAGGCAGAGAGGACGGACCGCCAAACAACTCGGTCTTGGCACACACTCTTTGCCTCACTCACATTCATACATCGTCTCATACATTCTCTTCTATTATTCTGGCTTTTGACATGACCCGATTCAAGTATCTGATTCACTTGATCGTGCCATGTCTTCCTCGGGCGTCCCCGACTTCTTCTACCATTCACATTCGCGTCGTATATTCTTCTTACACTACTTCCTTCGTTCATTCGCTCTACATGCCCAAACCATCTGAGGGTCCCTTTCTTAATCTTACTCATTATGCTTACATCAGCCTTACATTCTTTGCGGATATCCACATTTCTCACACGATCATACATTGTTTTACCACACATACGTCTCAGGGATCTCATTTCAATAGCATTAAGTTTACTTTCATCCTTCCTCTGCCAGTTCCATGCCTCACTGCCATACATCAGGGTAGGTACCAGGACTCCATTGTGGACTGCTAGCTTCGCTTTTTTTGACAGATTTTTATTAGCGCCAACGGCATTCAGTCCACCATTAATGGAGTTACCGGCATTCACCCTTCTTTCAATATCTCTTTCAGCCTTCCCATCTCTCGTAAACATACTGCCCAGATACACAAACTCATCCACCTGCTCCAAGTATTCATCATTCACAACTATGTTGCATACTGTTTTCGTACTCTCTCTTTCAAACACCATGACTTTAGACTTACTTACATTCATCATTAACTCATTCTTCATACATACTTCGTTCATCCTAGATACGAGAGACTGTAGATCTTCCATAGTGTTAGAAATCAGCACCGCATCATCAGCATACAACAGGCAACATACTTTCAGATTACTCAATTTCGCGCCCAATCCCACCTCTTTCAATTCTTGCATACAATTATCCATGTATAGATTGAATAACCATGGTGACATTACGCAGCCTTGCTTGACACCTTTTGTGATGTCAAACCACCCCGTAAAACCACCGTTCACCCTAACACACGCAACGCTTCCCTCGTACAGAGACGCAATTGCCTGTATGAGATTTGTATTCACTCCATACTTGGACAAAACCTTCCATAGCTTTTTCCTGTCGACTCTGTCGTATGCTTTTTGTAGATCTACAAAGGCGCAGAAAAGTTTCTGGTTTTTCGCCAGAAACTTCTCAGTAAGCATACGCAAGGAGAAAATCTGGTCCATGCATCCCTTTCCACTCATAAAGGCACCTTGCACATCCCATATTTTATCCTTTGTTTCCATTCTTACCCTTTCAATCAATATTCTTCCGTACAGCTTGCCGACTGAACTTAGCAGGCTAATAGCCCTATGATTCCGACATTCCATACGTGACCCTTTACCTTTGTATAACGGCATGATTACAGCCCTTCTCCAATCTAATGGCGTGTAACCCTCCTCTAGACACTGGTTAAAAAGTTTGCACAACCATGTGAGAATAATATGGCTATCTCCTTTAAAGTATTCGGCAGCAATATTGTCGAAACCAACAGCCTTACCATTCTTCATGCATTTTATCGATTTTTTTATTTCATCCACGCTGATTTTGATTGAATTCACTCCGTCATCGTTCATACCCGATTCACTGCTGGCCTCACTATCACCCGGATTGCTTTCGAAAACCTCCTCAAAATATTTCATCCATCTCTCTTTTATTTCTTCCTCATTCGTCAACATTTTTCCATCTTTCGATTTTATGACTTTCAGGCTTCCGTTCTATGAACCACTCCGGGACCTTTTGACCTCCTTCCAAAACAGTTTAATGTTTTCTTGGAAGTGTTTTGTCATTTTTATTCCCTCTTCCTCTTCCAGGCGTTTCTTTCGTTCTTTCACTCCAACACTTACTCTTTTCTTACATCCCTTATAAACTTCTTTCGCTCTATCTCTCTCTTCGCTAGAATCCGTGCCAGCCGCTATCAGACGTAACCATGCTTTCTTCTTCTCTGAGACCAGTGCTTTGATCTCGTTATCCCACCATGCGTCACCTTTCTTCCTACCTTGCGTACTTATTCCACATACATCTCTAGCAGATTCACAAAGACCCACCTTTATGTGGTTCCATGTTCCCGTATTATGTTCAATATATTTTTGTTCACCCCTGAGGAAGGTTCAGTCGAACCGAAACCGGTCAGATTAAAAAATAATAAAGTGGAATTGAAACAAAGTTATTTAATTGTGTTTATTATCATTTTTTGTTAGTTTTTAATTAGTAAGGTTTTCACACACCCGCTCGTTTATCAAATGAACAAAATTTTCACGCTTTTTTTAGTAAGGCTGTTAATGTATGGTTAGATATGCATATTCTCCATAGACATATGAATATTAATAGACCTGCCCTAAGCGATAAAAGCGTATTATTTCCCCCTCCCCATACCGGTTCCATTGGAACCGGCTGGGATCGAGTAAGGCTTCGCGTGAATCTAAAAAATGTGATGTCATCATTCTTCTGCGAGCCAGCGTCGAGCACTCATCGGTGCATTTTACGAAATAACACGGCAAAAATAGTGGCTTGTGTTTTGAAAACGTGTAAAAATAGAAGTGAAAAAGAGAATAAAGCCAATTGCCGTATTACATTCCATAGGAAAGCATTATTTTACTTTATTATAAGCTTATTCAGATCACATAATATGGTCGTTTTTGTAACACACACTATCACTCGAGACACATGGCGTGTGCTCGTCGCGGTTTTGTGGGGTAAGTAAATTATGAAAAATTTGTAAAAGTGTCTTAACTAAATACGTCAACAAAATATTGGACCATGAAAATAGGCAAACTTTACTTTGCTGTAATTGGAAATTGTAAATTTCTTCATTTCGCGGCGAGCAATTCGCGCTCCCATGTAAAAAGGTCTATTCATTAAAGAGCAGAGTTTACTTTTAAGAACTAAATGGGGATATTATAATGCGAGATGCCCATATACTCTCAGATTGAGTTATTGACGAATCACATATCACCGAATTCATCTTCCCGCTCTGCGCCCCGCTGTAGTTGGTTTCTTCCCCTCACCTTTATGTTCTGGTCTATTAATATTCATATGTCTATGATATTCTCTGTATACGTGCGTAATACCCGTAATAGGTCCCAAAAACTTTTGGGATAAAACCAAGAAGCGACTTTGAGAAATACGCACTATTAAGGCTCTTCAAATTTATTAATGGTTTTAATTTTAGGAACAAATCATGCTGAGTGTGATACTTTGGAGACCTGAGACACCCTGAGGAAATCATTCATTGTAATATCACGTTTAAAAGGGTAACTCTAATATTATAAATGACCAAGGATGTTATTATTAATGTTCATATCACTATAGAGAACACCTGTGAACAGTAATGTTTTTGACATTTTTTTTCCATCCGCCAAAAAAATATGGTTCTATTGTTTATCGGGGAATGAAACAAATCTGATATAATTAGTTATTTTTATTTCTTATTAATTCTGACATCTTTTGGTGGGTTTTGGTATTACAGTATTGTTTGTACATTATCTCTGCATAATACTTTTACGAAAAATTCAAATAGATGGCGTACAACAATTTGAAAATTTAATTAAAAACTTGACAGTTGGAGGTTACGGATTGTGTGCATTTTGATGTCCAGTATTGTATCAAAATAAAGTGTTTTTTCGATGGGTTGTACCGTAATTATTTCATTTCACAAATAATGAGGTAAGTTTATGTGTTTTACATTTAAATATACTATGTATTATGTATTTTGACTGTCTAAATGTAATGAAACGTTATTATATCATATATGTAACAGTTTGCAATGAGACCATTTTTTGATATATGTACAAGGTGGGGCAAAAGTAATCATCCTATTGGAAAACGCTATAACTTTTGCAAATGGCGACAAATGTCAATTCGGTTTTGACATTTGTGAAGTAAACAAACGCAAAATACAAATCGGCAAGTCATGAATCCGTTTACTCCGCAAGAACGCGGAATAATTGGTCCCATATTTTGCGCAACAATTTGTCGGTTGTGTTGGCGCGGCATGAAATTCGTCGCAGATTTCCTGGCCGTCCGACACCAACTGGACAAACACTGCGGCGTTTGGCCACTCGCTTTGAAGAGACTGGGACAACACGAGATGTTCCCAAGGATGGCCTGCCCCGAAGCAGCCGTTTTGCTGAGAATATCGCTGCTGTTGCCCAAGATGTCGAACATGAGCCCGGAACATCGACCAGACTACGTGCCAAGCAATTGGGCATTAGCCGGCGGTCCCTACGCAGAATTTTGGTGAAAGATTTGAAGATGTTCCCTTACAAAGTGCAGACAGTGCATCAGCTGTTAGCTGTTGACCGCCAAACGCGGATAACCTATCCTCAAGTCATCCTGAATCTCAACGAAAAGGTGGACGATTTTTCATCGAAAATTGTCATGAACGATGAAGCTCATTTCGATAATAGCGGTTACGTGAATAAACAAAATAATCATTTCCGAGGCACCAAAAATCCGAGTATCACCCACGAAGAGCCATTACACCCGCTCAAAGTTACTGCGTGGTGTGCTGTTTACGCTGGAGGAGTCATCGGGCCATTTTTTTTTAGAACGCCGCGTGCCAAACGACGACTGTGGATGGCGCGCTCTACAGAGCCATGATTGCCGATTTTTTTTCTTCCTCCATTGGATGGATTGGGACTGGAGAACATGTGGTTACAACAGGACGGTGCAACGGCGTACACTGCTCGAGCCACAACCGATATTCTGAATAAAGAATTTCCGGGTCGCCTAATCTCTCATTTTGGTGATTTGCACTGGCCGGCCAGATCACCCTATTGAACCGTTCCAGACTTCTTTTTAATTTTTTTTTTAAGTCGCGGGTTTACGTCATCAAGTCTTAGACTCTTGAAGCCCTTAAGGAGAATATTCGCTAAGAATTCGAGAACCTGTCGCCCAAAGTTCTGGCAAGAGTGATGGAAAATGCCATAAAATGGGCCCATATGGTCATCAACTCTGGCGGCGGTCACTTGGCCGATATCATTTTTTCGACATGATGGAATAAATTCTAATGGATTAAATGAACAAATTTCACAACCAGAACCAAAGTTTTTCATTTAATAAAAAAATTACAGCAAAAAAACATCGGATGATTACTTTTGCCCCACCTTGTATGTAGTCATTACTAATTATATATAGCATAACGTTAGTTCAGAAAGGAGTTAGACAAAATTATTAACCGCATGTCTGACAGTGATGATGGAATGGATGACGACAATATAGCTGATGACATATATGCAGAAAAATACGATTCAGATGATCAAAGTGAACCTGAAGATATCCGATTGACATGAAAGTGAACCGGACTTGGGAGCTTTCAATTTGGGAGGCGGGAATGGGTACCGCCGCCCCGGGAACCTTTATTGGATAACCAACACCTCTGTCATAGGTCACCCCAAGTGGTTCGCTACGTTTGGTGATTTAGCAGGGGTGCCCGGGTTCATGGGGTGAGGTTTGTCTAGGTCTTGGAGGCGGATGACCAGGATGCACTGAACCCCAGATTTCTACCCACCCCTTAAACCCTTTTCCTTCCCAGAACTCTTCTCTCCTTCCTTTCCCTAAAAAAACCCCTCCACACAGCACCCCCAAGGATGATATAGGCCCTGAGGTAAAATATTTTCCTCAGGGCCTCCTGTGTGGAGCTAATGTAAAAAAAAATGTTAGGGATATATGAAGCCCGAGGGATGTACGAGTATAATAGTCCGGGCAACGAAGCAAAAATAGAGGAAATAATTCGCGTAGAAGCCAATTTCGGCACAGCTGTAGGGGAAGGTGTTCTTAGGGCCGGTATATCAGTCATTGCTAAGGAGCACATTCCTCGCTCAACTTAAACCGACCAAATCGGCCGCTTAAGCCGCAGAATAGTTCCTTTGCTAGACGCTGTGGCGCTATTGGCAATAACACATCTGTCAAATTTGACATTTGCCAATGTTTCGATTTCAATATACATCTGCTACGTACGTAAAGTAAATTACATTATGAATAAATTAACCATCAGCATGGCGTTTGAGCTTTCTTCGAGCGTTGAGGATTTAGATATCGTTTGTTTCGTAGAACATTTAAACAGACCACGCAAAGTGCGAATATATAGAAACAGGGCTGACGACTTCCTGGTTCCTGGCGTGGATGAAATTCAATTTTATTACAGGTTTCGTCTCTCCAAAAGGGTCGTAAATTGTTTGTTAGATTTGATAAGGGATGATGTCAAATCTAAAATTAACTGGTAAGTGAAAATGATTTTTAAAAGGTATAAAAAAGTAGCTAACAATATAGTACCCGTCTGCATAGTGTGCTTGTTTTCATTTCAGGAATAAAGCACTCTCCAAAACACCAGATACTTTTGACAATCAGATACCTAGCATCTGGCTCCATGCTGATTGCTGTGGGGGACTTAATCAAAGTTCACAAAACTACCGCAAGCAAGCACATTTGGATAGTTTTACAATCAATTGTATGTTTTACAATCAACTGCTTTCATTACTTTGAAAAATGATCCTGAAAGTTTGGAAGAAAAAAAGAGGGTTTTTTGCAATAGGATTCTTCGCTAAAGTGATTGGTGCTCTTGATTGCACATGCGGGTACAGTCCCCTGGTAAGTTAAACGTCATTTTATCCAAGTGCTTGTTCCAATATCAACAAACATGTCCCCCTTTGCTTGCTTACCTTATTCGACTTATGAATGTGCAGACTAATCATTAGTGAACCATTATTTTAGGTGGACGCAATGCAGAGATTCACCAGAACCGAAAAGGTTTCTTTTCTGTCATCGTGAAAGCTATTTGTGATGCCAATCTCAGATTCACCAATATCGTTTCAAGGTGGCAGGGGTTACATGTTTTATATTAGTGTAATTATTTATTTTTTGAGCTAACGTAGTTGTAAATTTACCTCAGGCCTCTTCAGCATTCAATCATACTGAAAATTAATAATATAGGTACTTATCAAAATAAAAAAAATGTCTGAGGAAGTATAACAGAGTGTTTATTTTTTAAATGTCTTTATTCAGGTGTAATATTCAAAGGAATACAAACAAATTACACAAAAGAAGAATTCTTAACAGACTTGATACTTCAAAATGAAGATATTAAGATAATGATGGATCAAAATCTGGATATATTTCAAGTGAAAGCTTTCACCGATAACATAGAAATAACCTACTTTATTTAATGGTTACTAAATTAAGCTGGTCTATATTGTCATGCGTGACAATCGGTGTAGTTATAGTAGGAGTAATATTTTTTATTTTATTTATTTCATTATTTTAATATTACATTTGATTACAGTATTGCCCATCTCACTAGGTGTGAAACGCCTGTGTTGAGATAGCAATTTACAGAGTGGTTATTATCTAGGTTTTTGTTTACATAATATGACAGTTATAAAAATAAAATAAAATCAGTATTTTTTTCTTACATTATACAATTCAAGTTTGAATGTAGAAGATTAAAGGTCTATGCCCACTACACCGTTCCATACCATGACCGTACTATGAACGTATCAGACACGAAATAAACACGCTACGCCCTACTATGCCCACTAGAACGTGCTAACACCGTATTATACCCGTAGGTCTCTGCCCACTACACCGTTCCATACTATGACCGTAACCGTAGCGGCGCATGCAAAAAAGTATTCTTTGTATCAATCAGTATGAAACGCTGCCCACTAGACCGTTCCGTTCCGTCGCGTGCCAGGCATAGAGCGGACCGGCACCTGCAAAATATTGTCATCGAGAATTCGCTGTCAGTCCGGTCATGGTATGCGACGGTGTTGGTCGGTGTCGGAACGGTCTAGTGGGCAGCGTTTCATACTGATCGATACAAAGAATACTTTTTTGCATGCGCCGCTACGGTTACGGTCATGGTATGGAACGGTGTAGTGGGCATAGATCTTAAGACAAAATAATTTTGAAGCAATTAAATTTCAGTTTAACAAAAAGGCGTAATATTATGTATATATGTTTAAATTGTAATTGAAAATTAACATCCTGTTGACAAACTGCTTAATTGCGGTTTAACGGGATTGTAACTTGAAAAACAATAAAAAAGGAAAGTATTTTAAATTGAATTATTATTTTTGTGTATAAAAGTACAAATATTACTTAATATGGAAGTAGTATTTGTATTTTAGTTTTTCCTCCTCATCAGCTCCACCCCGAGGAGGTGCTCCTGGTGTTCTTCCTGGCGTTCGGCCTTGAGGTTTTCGGCCCTGAGCAGATGTTCTTTCTCGTTTTCCTGGAGTTAAGTCTTGATGCCTTCCACCTTGAGGAGGTGCTCCTCCTGCACATTTTGGAGATTTGAAGCAAAAATTTTCATTTTAAATTCTGTCAAAGAGCTCCACTCGGTGGTTGCGGTAGTAGATTTTTTCTGCTGAAAAAGAAGAATATAATATTATAAAAAGTTGTTAACTTGCTTCATTCCACACCCATGTATTTCACAATATAACTTATATACATGTTTGCAAAATAAACCTTTTTGTCATGAAAATTCTATATTCTCTTCCTTAATGTCAACTGATCAATTTGAAAAGTTTTGATGTAGGAGTATCTAAGTTTTTGTGTTTTGATAACTAACCACCACGACATTTCCGGGGTAGAGAGGTAGGCAGAGAGGATGGACCACCAAACAACTCAGTCTTATTCATTTAAAATAATGTATATTATATTAGCAGCACAGATGTGTAAGACTGGTATAAGACCACCATTCAGAATTGAAACGTTGCTTGAAATGGCGTTAGCCGTGTTTGTAGGCCAGATCTGAATAGCCAGGTACTCCCCCATCTCTCCCTCTCCACTACCTTCAGCCTCACAACATACCCTAATTGAGGATGCCATAGTCTGACTGGCTCCAGACGGGAGCAGCTGGGACTCTTGTGGGGTACCTACTCATATAAAAAAATACATTCCTTGCCTCATTCACATTCATACATCGTCTCGTAAATACTCTTATATTATTCCGACTCTTGACATGGTCCGACTCACAATGTATTGTCAATTTCTATCATTCACATTTGCGATATATATTCTCCTAACACTCCTTTCTTCGTTCATTCGCTCTACCCGCCCATGCGTCCCTTTCTGTATTTTTTTTTTATTTTTTCTTTATTCATTGCTTTGAATGGTTACATCATTTGTGGATTTTTCGAGCACCATGCTATGAACCTGTCAAAGGCCAGGAACGTGCCCGCACACGAGACTCGAATTTCAAAAAAGAATATTAATTCAAATAATTTAAATGCGATTTTAAATTTTTTGTATAAAGAAACTGTACCAAGGAAAAGGTCAGAATAGCTTCCTCCATTCTTGTTCTTAAGGTAGGTAATTTAAAAAAGGTAAGGTAAAAAACCCTGGCCCTTGACAGAGTGGTCGGGTGGATAATTATATTATAAATAATGCAGGTTATTTTGTTACACCATACTTTCAGGTAGGATATTATCAGCATCACCTTGGTGTTGGTGATACATCCACTCAGAATCCAAATACTATTTGAAATCAGTGGCTAGTAGTAAAACAATTCCCCTCAGGGCCTATATCATCTTTGGGGATGCTGTGTGGAGGGTTTTTTTTAAGAAAGGTAGGAGAGGAGAGTACGAGGAAGGAAAAGGGTTTAAGGGGTGGGTAGGAATCTGGTAGGGTTCGGTGTGTCTTGGTCATCCACCTCCAAGACCTAGACAAACCTCACCCCATGAGCCATGAACCCGGGCACCCCTGCTAAATCACCAAACAAAGCGAACTACTTGGGGTGACTTATGGCAGAGGTGTTGGTTATCCAATAAAGGTTCCCGGGGCGGCGGTACCCACTCCCGCCTCCCAAATTGAGTATATATATATATTTTCAGTTACAACATTATCAATAATGTCACATTTTTCACTCTTACCACTCTAGCTGACGAAAAGTCTAGAACTGTCCCTGCTTGAAATGCTTTAGCCTTCTTTGGTGATCATTTCTGAATAGTCAGGTACTTCCATACCTTCCTCTGCCTTAACTCCTTCACCTATCCACCCCGTTTACCCTCACAACATATCCCACAGAAGATGCATTCTCACTGACTTCGGTTAGCAGGGAGAGGTTGGAACTCTTGTGGGATATTCACATTAATTCACACGGCAGAAATGAAAGATATGAGTTCAAATCAATTTTAAGTAAGTAACTAACCAACTGACATAATATCAGAGAATAAATCGCCAAACGTGCATACATCTTCTTTTACATGCCCTACTGTGATTTTAACGACGACGACCCCCAGGTTCTTCTACTATTCACATTCGTGCCATATATTTTCCTTGCATTCTTTCTTCGTTCATCCTCATATAGTCAATTGATATGGCATACATAACAAGTTAGTATTTCATATTACAATTAATTGATATGCATACTTAATAATAGTTACCTCTGAAGACTTGATTTTACTCCGGTCGACTGGGTGAACAACGGTCCCATTATATTTAAGTCAGCTCATCCAATTCCAATTGACCATATTGGACGCTTTATTCTCCAAAGTGAGCGAATACTTTCATGAGACCAGCTCCACCAGCAATTTCACCCCCTCTTCCGCGAAATTTAGTGTTCTAGTATTTTTGATTTCTGAAATGATTCACGTAAAGCAAGGTTAACAAAGAACTTCATACTCGTTATCCAACTAGTCAATTCTAATGATTAATCTAAATCGAAGTAAAAATAAAATAAAAACTATAATGAACAATAATAAATCGAGCTTTTAAATACACAATTGTGCGTAAAAAATGTGTAAAACTTACCAGAAAATAATAAAAAATATCGATGTTTGACATTTGACGTTTGAAGTTTGGTTTTAACCATAGAGTCCATAGATACTAACATAAATAGATTGGTTCTGCATAGAAATTATCATAGACTAAGCGTTTAAAATTGGTCAACTCTAGGATTACGACTGATATACGGATTACGTGCTAAGCCACGCTGAGCTCCACATTCCGCCAAAGCCGAGCTTAAGCTCAACTGATATACTGGCCCATAACAACATACTAAAAATATCGGGGGGTGGGGGTGGAGCTAAGGGTGGGGGGTCCCTAAAGGTCCCTTTTTTCAGTTTTTCGTTAATAACTCAAAAACTACTGCCTCTAGCGAAAAACTGTCTAACAACTAATTTATTTATATAAAATTCTCTACAGGATAGGATCAATGCTTAAGGAGATTTGGAGGGGGAAAAAGTCAAATAAAAAAATAACAGTTTTTATAGTTAAAAGTGAAAGTTTTATTGTTAAAAAATATTTTTTTATTGTTAAAAATGAAATGGAAGAGTCAGAGACATCCGGGTTCTCACAGTACTATACAATGCTTTGGTTAGGAGTAGGCTTGGGTCGGTTGTTTGGAGCCCACACCAAGTGAAGTTTTCCTTCATGTTGGAGAGGGTTCAGAAGAAATTTCTGAGATTTCTTTACTTTTTTTTTTTTTTTTTTTTTTTTTTACATGAGCTCCACACAGGAGGCCCTGAGGAAAACAATTTCCCTCAGGGCCTATGTCATCTTTGGGGATGCTGTGTGGAGGGTTTTTTTAAGGAAAGGAAGGAGAGGAGAGTTCTGGGAAGGAAAAGGGTTTAAGGGGTGGGTAGGAATCTGGGGTTCAGTGTGTCTTAGTCATCCGCCTCCAAGACCTAGACAAACCTCACCCCATGAACTTGAGGAATTATGGCTACTATTCGTGGCTCTATCCTACCCACTTTCTCTTGGGCATGCTTGGTGTAAACCTTCTACGGGTGAGAAGGGATGTGCTCGTTGTAACACATTTCTTCAGAGTCGAAAGGTTCGAAAACTCGGCTATCATGGAGAGTATTAGTTTCTATGTTCCCGATGTTTATCTCCGCAACCGACAGCATAGACTGTTTTATCTCCCGGCTTGCAGAACTAACTTACCAATGATTATGCCAGTCGATTGAATAAGTAGCTAAGAAAAATTGCAGCAGTTGCTAGATCACACTTCTGAGCGTTTAATTAAAGTTCAGCAGCATGGGATCGATTCTCTATAAATCAGCGTAAATATATAGCATTATTAGTAATGTTATTCGAAAATTTCATTTCGTTTTAATAACATTGTCTTGTGGGTTCAAAATCTACCAAAACAAGTGCAAAGACTTTTGTCTGCAAGTGGCAAAAGACTATTTAAGGCTTTACAAGTGGTATTCAGTTTGGGAAGCGGATACGAACCATTTATTTGATAACCAATACCATGGGTCACCCCAGGTGATCGCTACGTTTGGTGGCTTAGCAGGGGTGCCCGGATCCGGGTCTTTGCAGCGGATACGTCTGCATGACAGGCTGGATCGGGAGAGAATGGTTGTGGGAATCCCCTTGACTTCTCCAGCCATACTCTCTCGGAACATCGCCTTGCACCGCAGTGGGATGGATTTATACGTCCTTCACTTTTGAACACACTGTTCTCCAGATTCCCACCTAATACCCTTTTCCTTTTTAGAACTTCCTCGCCTTCCTTTCCAAAAAAGACTCTCCACATACCATCCCCAAAGATGACATAGGCCCCGAGGGGAAATATTTTCCTCAGAGCCTCCTTAAAAAAATCCTATAAATAAAATTGGATAATTTTGACAGCGTCATTTTTTTTAAAAAATCGCGTCAAGGGCGCTGTGCCATCAACAACTCACAAGGCTGATAAGTGCTGATATTATTACTAAATCTTTCAGATGAGGCCCGTGAAGTGAGACACAGGTACTTAAAAAATTGTCGAGAGTTCTCCAGAAGGCTATCTGAAGGTTATTACCAGCTCTCTGAAAACAAATGAGGTCATTCTGAACAGACTCTTGATTTCGTCGGATCCAGTTATCTCCAGTTTAGGAAAAGTAAACAAAATAATAATGAAAATAATTCCAAAAGAATTACTGTAGATGCTACAGACACAGCAGAGGGGTCCTAGCACACTGAAATCGTTATCTTTACAATATCGAATCGACATGGCATAACAACCGACGATTTTGTACCGAACCGATATTGATAAGCAATGTAAGGTAATCAAAAAGAAATTGTTATACGCTGGCAACACTTGAGGTACTTTCTATGTAGCTGTCACAATGTCTATGGAATCGGAGTTTTAGACCGGGAGCCGGTACACAAACCTTACGAGTACACGGATGAAACTACTTTGAAGTGATAATGGACATTTAGTAAGCCTTAAAAAAGCTGGTGCGCCTCGCCTCTTGGCAGATTCCGCGCAGTCATGGAACTAGAGAAATTCTTCAATGGGATGGTTTAGAATCTAGAATACAGTTATTCGTTGGTTTCATTCGTGTACTCGATGACGTAAAATTTACTAATTTCTATCCCAATTTAACACCGGCTGCCTGCGAACGTGCCAGGCTGCCGGTTGGCAGACCTGCTAATTTTCTCATATACTAATCGACCTTTATCATATGAAACCATTCCCGTTCGTGCACCCGATGACGTAATTTTTTCGAATAAAAACGAGTGTGTTTTAGACCACACGACTGAAGTAAATCTTCACTAACTTATGCCGGGTACCCGTTGTATATAATGTTATATAGGATGGAACCATTACAGTTAAGTTGATCCCAAGGTCACAGTGTCCTTGCAACGCGTGCCGGGTACCCATCCCCATCCCAATCCCCATCCCCATTCCCATTCCCATCCCCCCAAAGGCCCAACCGTTCGCCCACCGTTCGCATCGATTACCGTTCGCATAAAATGTATATAATATCCTTTTTCGTAACGCATTCACCAGCCTACCCCCCATGTCGAGCGTGCATAAAGAAGTTTTACTTCAAAAATCGCTCACTATTTCCATGACTGCGTGGAACCTTCCAAGATGTGCACCGGCAGACTAGCTTGTTTAAGGCTTACTAAATGTACACTATCACTACAAAGTAGTTTCATCTGTGTACTCGATGACGTGTGTTTGTGTAGCCAGGCTCCCGGTCTATAATACCTGTCAAAAACATCTTAGTCCATTAATGTAATAATATGACAACTAACTAATAATCTTTTCTTTTGAACATTTAAAGATCCATTTACACCGAGATTTTTGCTAAGATATCATAATAATATTAAATACACACACTTTAATGTACGTAGGAAGTCCGCATGTATTTTTTGACAATAAAAAGGAGTTAATTGGACAATGAGATCATTAGCCATAATACGAGATATATTCGTAAGTACGAAACTGTCAAACGAAAACGTCTGAATTCCGATTTAATTCAATCCTGCAATCTTCGATAATCTGCCTCCGTTCATTAATAAACCAGTAATTATGCAGAAAGAATGTCATTATTAATAAAGTTGCGTAGGTATATCGCCAGTCAAACAAACGACAGGGTGATTTACAATCTCGTATCGATAACGAACCGATTGCCCTAGCACGCTTGCGCCATCGATAGGCAGACCGACGTCGAAGGGAAATAAATAAGGAATCGACATACGATCTCACACGATGGCAACACTGGCGATCTTTTAATGAATTTTCGTTTCTTAATTTGAAATGTGCTGCGTAAA
This sequence comes from Limnephilus marmoratus, assembly GCA_917880885.1. Classification (NCBI taxonomy): domain Eukaryota; kingdom Metazoa; phylum Arthropoda; class Insecta; order Trichoptera; family Limnephilidae; genus Limnephilus; species Limnephilus marmoratus. The sequence continues at coordinate 40,659,109 of OU862926.1, forward strand.
AATGAAAAATACCAATAAATTGACAATTTCGAATTGAAATTCGAACTCAAATAAATATTGGCGTTTCGCATGTAGATACTTTTTGAGACTAAACGACATTTTAACAAATTTCGTTTCTCGAATTTGAAAGCAATTAATTGATCGCCTCATGAAATAACTGAGTCTATGGGTCTCGTATACGATTTCTTTAAATTCTGAGAGTTTTTTTAATTCACCTCTACTCATTAATTAGCCAGTTATTTTGCGTAACAAAGGACATTATTTAAAAAAATCTGTACATTGACAGCTTATCTGTCACTCCGGAAGCCACGGTAAAAACGGCGTCTTTTGTCAACCGACTGTCGGAATCGTATGTTCACTGTGCTCGCAAATATCGCTAACTGACCATAGACGACGGATTTATTACATTTCGTATTAATATTGGGGTTTTATCAACCAAGAATGCATACGATTTGGCAGGCTTTTGTCAATCGTCGGTCGGAATATCCCTTATCAATTGTTGAGCGTGCTAGCACATATTGATAACTGACCATAAATGACGGATTTTACCGATATCGTATTGATATAGGGTTATATCGATCGACCATGCTAGGACCCGATCCTAATACGACTGCCGGGAATGATTCGGTAGTTAAACCAAATTGTGATGACGCCAGTTTATTGTCACAAGATGGTGAAGATGATCCATTCTGGGTATAACTGTAAATAAATAGCATTTGAAATGAAGTAAGCATTTTGACTGATTTAACTTATCTTGTATTTTCGAACATTTTTAAATTTCATATTTTTTTACAATTATTGACAATTTAACTAAAAATCGATAAACGTTTGATGTATTTGCAACCACTGATTTGATGTCTGCGACCCCATTGGTGGTTGTATGGTTTATCTGAAAAAACTTATAAAGTTATACACAAAGATAACAGGAGAGAGGAGAGGAATGAAAAATACATTTCTAATATTTAAACTAGTTCATATGTTGTGTTTTAGGAAAAGATGCTCTCTCCACTGGGCTACGTCGGCATATCTCCCGCCCGCCAAATAATTCAATATATACTAGTGTTTCATTAAAAAATCTCGCTTATTATATTTTTCCACCTACAAACAACCAACTTTATATTCAGCCCGTACTTCTCTTATTTTGAATAGAAATGTATCATATGTCTTATAGCCCAATCATGGATTTGTTCCCCTACCCACCCACTCTACATTAATACCTACCCACCCAACCTACATTAATAACTAGCAACGGCTCAACCCCTACCGTAATAAAACATTGTTCGAAACTGTCAAATTAGTATAAGCTTTCCCTGAAGAAGGAGCGTTTGTTCCGAAACCGGTCGGATTTAAGCATTATATAAGTGGTTTATACAAAATTGATTATTTCATTTTTCTAGAAATGTATCAGTCTATTAATATGTTTTGACAAAATATTGGAATTCTTAGTCTTATCCGAAGCCTTTAATCAATTATTTAAAACCATTCTCCGTCTACAGCAACATGGATTTATACCAAAAAAATTACAACAAACCTTCTTGAATACACAAGTGTAATATAATATTTCATGAACATTCTCCAGCCCTAAAGAGTCCCAAACCCTTCCAGTCTTTTGAAATAAATATCAACTTTTGCCACTAATCTTTTCATAAAGGTAATACTAATACTGATGGGGGGTAGTAAATGTAAAATCATGCAATGTCCAGTGTTTTAAATATAGTGTCCCCCGCGTGCAGAGCAGTATCTTCTCCAAGAAAAAACTTTCTAATTATAGTGTGTTTATCGGAAGTGACCTTCGTGGTAACTATGTTTCTGTATCCATTAGTAAATAGTTAAATTAAATAGAACCTAAAAATTCTTAATAAATTGAATAAATTGTACAGCGCCCTTGAGGTGATTTTTCACAAAAACGGCGCTATGCAAATTATCCAATTATTTTTACAATTAATACTCAAAATAAGCTGGATGGACAGAGTTACGAATGAAGATGTTATGGTTCGGATAAATAAAGGAAAATAAGTTATTAAAAAAATAAAAATTCGAAAACTTCAATGTCTAGGACAAGTGATGAGATATCCAGAGAAGTAGAGATCTTACATCTCATAACGCAGGGAAAGATTGCCGGAAGTCTAGGCCCTGGAAGAAAGAGAACATCATGGCTGAAAAACCTGAGACAGTGGTTTGGCCAGTCTACTGTAGAGTTGTTCCGGGCCGCAGTAAACAAAGTCTGCGTAGTCAACATGATAGCCAACGTCCGTTGAACGGACAGGGAACGTGAAGAAGAAAAAGAAGAATATGTCCGCATTTTCTTCATTAATTCGGTAAATTAGTAGGAATAAATACTTGTATGTACCCAGGGTCGTACTAGGGGCTACAATCCTGCAACTTTTACCGTAGTTAAGTGGGAGTATTAAATGGATTTACATTTACTCCCACTTCAGTTACTTCCAGTGTTTCCCAAGGATCTAATTTTGTCCCTCTCTTATTCATGATATTTTTTAATGATTTATTATTATTTATTTTTATTTTAACCAACGAGTGAAACCTTAAATTTGGAATATTTAATTAATGAAGGCAATATGAGGTGAATTTCAATCGAAAAGCTGAAATAGAACATTCAGAAAACGATACGGGTACCACGAGGATACGGGGCTCAGTGGTGAATATGGATCCTGGGTTCGATTCTTAGATGTGACCGTATGCTTTTCTGATTTTTCTGATTCAAATTTTCAATTGAGAGTCGCTAGAAAATAAAAATAAATCTTTTTTAGTACTCAATCAACGATTACCACTGGAACTCTACAAAAATTTTAAAATGTATTGCTTTCAGTTGACTACACTAGACCCAAACATTAATTTGTCCTTTGAGTTTTTACTAATAAAAAAACACTTTCCAACTGATAACAGGGGTTTAGTTACACTTTGAATAAAGACTGTTCAATTTCTATTTCGAATTATTGCTAAACTATTGTCTTACTACAAACAACTGGCGATATTGTATTTTGAAACACTGCAGATGTCATGACATCTGTCCTGATGATGGACACTCTAACGCTGCCCGAAAAGAGAAAATTCTTGGCTAAAGAAGGAAATAGCACAACACAGCATAATACCTCAAAAATAAATCACTATAATACTTTTGACCGTGAAAATCTAAAATCAGCAATAATCAAAATTAAGCAGGCGTATTGTTTTCATTTTAATGTTATCGAACTTTTTGTTTATGTTTTTTCTTTTTAATATTAATTGTCTGTCCTTTGTGAACATAATACATAAATAAAAAATAAGAAATAAAATAAGTTTTAAACACTAATTACAGTTTTCTCCAACTTACGATGTGGCGTCTTCGAGCCACTCCCTGGCTGAGAGCCACTCAGCATGGAATTTCTGCTCCTGGTTGACGGCTACCCCATGGCCCGGAGTTTCTTCCGGGCTGAGCGCTACCCCATGGCCCGGAGTTACTTCCGGGCTGAGGCCTACCCCATGGCATGGAGTTAAATCCTGGCTGAGAGTTACCCCATGGGTTATTTCCTGGCTGAGGGTTACCCCATGGGTTATTTCCTGGCTGAGGGTTACCCCATGGGTTATTTCCTGGCTGAGGGTTACCCCATGGGTTATTCCCTGGCTGAGGGTTACCCCATGGGTTATTCCCTGGCTGAGGGTTACCCCATGGGTTATTTCCTGGCTGAGACATGGGGATGTTCCATTGCCGAGAGTTTCTTCTTAACTGAGAGCCACTCCATGACATGGGAATAAATCTTTGCCAAGAGATTCTCCCTGGCTGAGAGCTACCCCATGACAAGGGGATATTCACTTGTCGAGTTCTTCTTCCTGACTGAGAGCCACTCAATGTTTGCATGATGTCTGCTCCCTCGGCGCAGCAAACCAAATCACCATCGCATTTCTGTAAATCAACGAGAGATCTTGTTAGGTGCCTGACATAAGAACGCGTAATTTACCATATATATATCGCTTTCAAAATGCTAAATTTACATTCATACGGTATTCTTGACCGTGCTTGATTTAGAAATTTGTCAAAGGCGCTCCAACAATTTTATTATCAAGTTATTTTTCGATCTCCTCAACTATACCACCATTCTCTCCATCCCTCTCCTTTTTATATCAAACAACGGCCGGAAGGTAAAAATTTTCATAAAAGTGGGTAAAATTGCCATTGGTGTAAAAAATAGTTACAATTGTCAAAAATACATGAAGAAAGGATTCAGTACCTGTGGGGAAATGCATTCACTGGCGGCGAGGCAATCGGCGACTGGCGTGCACACACCTACCCGCCCCGTATCCTTCATGGTACAGCTACTTGGTGCAACCATAGAACACAAAAAAAAGAATAAATAACGGCTGTTGCAAATAATCACCTTTATCGTAAACGTAGCATATCTCCGGGATGAGATTTAAAAAATATATATTTTGTTTAAACGCCGATAGGGTTTTTACATACAACGCTTTACATCTTTTTTGAAAAATTAGAGTAGAAATCAAGAGTTATCAAAATTTAAGAAACACAAAATATAAGAGTTTGTCAAAATAAAGGTACAATATAAATATTATAATAATACGAATATAAGTTAGAAAAATAAAAATAGTTTTTCCGACAACATCATCAAAATAATCGATAACTTAAATGTAGTCAATGTTGAATCACAATGGTGATGGTCTGTGTAAAAGTTGTAAGTAATTTAAACTGTTGTTGGAATGAAAAGTAAATAAAACAAAGGCGGCAATCCCCACCATTGGTCTAAAACGATTTTGATATGGCGATGGATAGAGAAACAAAAATACTAATGTCAGTTGCAAAGGTTTCTTTGGGCCAGCAAGCAACGAAATACCATTTTCACAGATTTTAACTTATGGATACAATTAATAACAAAAATTATGGTTTTATAGTATGGCAAAAGATCTAAAATCATATTTTGCGTATTACTCAAAATAAAAAAAAAATAATTGGAGAACACCAAATCGGCAATCGCTGAGCATTCAACTGCAATTGGCCATTCCTTTCTATTTTTTCCTCAAAGTCCTGGGAAGACCCAAAACTCACAGAGCAGGCCTAATTACGGAGGCAATTAAAATTCACAAAACTCCTATTAATATTAATAGAGACAACTGAGCAAAGCTCTAAGCTAAATAGTTCTTGGTATCCAGTATTTGTCGACTATACCAAAGCTAAACACAGAAAATATATAAAATTATACTGTAACACTAGCTCGTAGAGAAGAGCAGTGGAGCTGACAATACGGTATCGCTTCTACGTACATAAGCATACACTTCACCACTATCAATTACGTCATGTCTGCTCTGATGATGGACACCGTGACGCTGTGAAAAACTTTGACTAAAGAAGGATGTAACGCAATACGGCACAACAACCCAAAAATAAATAACGAAAATAATTACATTATAATTATATCGCTATTATAAATATATAAAGTACCTAGTGCTTGTTTTCGAAATAATCATAAAATAAAATGGATTATGTTTTTTTAAAGCAGTTGAGTGGTTTCGGTTTTAGTCTTTGGTGTCAGTTTATTTTCTATTTCTGATCTCCCTGTATTTTGTATCCAGCTTTTTATTTGAGACCAGCTGGTTCACGGTAAGCGTTGCCATATTCAAAGAAATATTTTTTCTTTCCCGTGCGTTCCCGTTCCCCATTGAGTGATTCGCCGGTCGTATGTGGCAGTGATTAGTATTTCTTTAACAATTATAGCTTTTTCAGTTTCGCAATTACGAAATTTGATTGCCCATCGATTCATCGTCACCATAAACATTCTTTAAACGAGGATAAACCTCAGTAGAAGTCGCTTTTTCAACAGTTACAAAATTCGATAACATCACGCTGTTTAACTCGCAATGACATAGCACCAGAACACGTCTCCACACTTCCGGTTCTCAAAACAAACTGGATAAATTCAACTACCTCATACCTACGCATGCGCGTAGAGGGGAAATGTCACTTCCTCATTCCATTTGTTCGCGCTATATAAGCGTGTGTGCATTACTTTTCGGTGTTATCAGTGATTGTGTTATTTTAAAAAGCTCTTTGCTACTTTAGGCAATAATTATTCCGTTTGTGTACTCACTAGAATGCCACAATTCCGCTAAAGGGTTGATTGGACTTTGAATACAGACGGGTTGCAATGTCAAAATGTGTCGAGAGAGCCCCAAGTCACAGGTGAAACCGAAAAAAATACGATTTAAAAAATTTGATAACAACTTACATATTTTATTTACAAATTAATAAAAAAAAACTTACCCGGAAAGAGATCTTGCATCCGCTGAAATACAAAAATAAAACTCAGTTAGATTAATATGTTAACAAACAAACAAACCAAATAGTATTTATTATCTCACGTCACAATCACTGGTTTGCTGAGTTAGAATTTCCCAACAATCTCCAAAAAATAACATGATAAAATTTTGTAAAAAAAACAAAAAAAAATAACCACTACGCCATATCTCCTTAGGTAGGAAGAAGAAACACAGTGACACAGCTCTTCCTTGGTACACACTCTTTGCTTCATTCAAATTCATGCCTGTATTTCTCTTACTTACATTCTGGATAAGCGTCATAAAATATATTTAAATACATTTGGGCATTAGTCTCATTTAAATTAATAATTTATGCTATGGGACCATGCGGGGGCCATCTATGGTGGTTGTATTATATTGAATTTCCCTGTGTGACATTGAAATTCAGTGAATTCAGGCACTTTCTGACCTCTGTGGGGCAGGCAATTACTTTCGACGTGAGTGTTGTTTAAAGCCAATAGATGTCAGTCCTAATCAAAATTAACCCATAATTAAATTATTGTTGTGAGTTTTTGGCACGTACTATTAATTTTGCAAATTAGTATTCTTTGTGTGGACTTTCTTCCTGTGATAAACATCTGTTGAGATTGTGCAATACCGCCTTGGCAAATTCAATATTTGAAAGAAACTAGTGTCGTTTGCTGGACATCGTGTGGAGAGCTGCATTCTCCGAGTGAGTATTGTTTTGTTTTTACTGAGGATTTTGGAATTGCTGTATAATCTGTTTTGTGTCACATAGGGAAGTGTTCATCTTTCATTAATTTACATAGGGTAGTATCCCCTTGTGTCTGGGGCTATTTACACGCCCCTACACATTCTTTAAAGTTTTTCTGATTCGTGGCATGACCCTTCTATTCCATAATATTTTCGTTTTTCCTTCTCCCTTTTTATTTTCTTTAATACTTTATGCGTTAATTTTCTTCTTCAATCTTTAATCCTCCCCCTTCAAGACCCATGTTCACTCCTTCCTCTCCTCAAAAAGACCCTCCACCCAGCATCTTTAAAAATGATATAGGCTCTGAGGGAAATTATTTGCCTCAGGGCCTCCTGTGTAGAGTCAATATATAAAAATGAATCGTTCTTTGTTTGTCCCTTACGCGGTCCCTAGACCATTCACGTTGATGGTTTCTAGTGATGAGCGTTATTAAATTATTTCCTATACCATTCATTCGATTGCGATGAATTTTTGGTGAGTTGTTGTGCGTACGCCCGCGATGTTTTCTACGTTTTTATGTTTATGTTTTTTATGTTTTCTATGTTTTCTGTTTTCTAGTGAATTTCTATGTATAGTGATTTCTATATATAATGCTCTGGATTGAAATGAATTTTGTAAAAAAATTGCAATAGGTGGCACGCGAGCAGTTTGAAAACTGAATGTATGGAACGCGGGAGGGGGGAGGTGAATGCTGGACGGGAGAAGCGGGAGAGGGGTGAGGGAAGGCGGGGAAGGTGGAGAGGGAAAGCGTGAGGAGGAGGGGACGCGAGAGAGGAACGGGAGGTGGAAGGGAATAGGTTGGATGGGAAAGGACACGCAGGGAGAAAAACTAATTTAATAAGTGGCCTTGCAACGCACGCTCGCAACTCGCTAGCGTAAAAATAAAAAAATCCTAAAAATCCATAATGTAACATAAAAATGCGATTTAACAGTATTCCATCTCCTATCTATCTTCTATAATATAAAAATGAATCGCTAAATGTGTTGGTAAGCGCAAATCTCGAGAGCGGCTAAACCGATTTCGCTAATTCTTTTTTTAGAATATTCCTTGAAGTACGAGGATGGTTCTTACGGAGAGAAAAAATAAGAAAATTTCGCAGAAAATTGGATAATTTCAGAAAACCTAACGATTACCGCACGTTTGACAGTTCGTGTGTTTGAGAATGACATTTTGCAAAACAATGATTATTTATTAAATCAGGATTCTATTTTTGAAAATCATTAGTTGATAAATTTATTTATAGTAGGTACTCCCCTATTAGTTTGAATCTAATCAAGAATTTAAGATATTTTAAATAGGTACCTATGTTAGGTACCAAATTTAAAATACATGAAAAATGGAAATCTGAATAAAAATTGTAAAAGGTGGCACGCGGGCTGTTTAAAAACTGAATGTACTGGGTTGGCGGGACGAGGGAGCGGGAAAGGGAAGAGGGAAGGCGGGGAAGGTGGAAGGGAAACGCGGGAGGGGATGGGGACGTGTGAGGGGGGAGGGGAAGGTGGAGGTGACGGAGTGGGAACGCGGGAGGGGAAGAGGACGCAGGAGAAGAAGGGGAGGCGGAAGGGGAACGGGACGAATGGGAAAGGACATTCAGGGAGAAACAATTTCTTTATTAAATGGCATAGCAACGCATGCCGGGACCAGCTAGTAATCAATAAAAACACAATATTGTGATAAATGTGGTGAAAAATTTATTACGATGTGACCGAATTAAATGTCCCAATAAATTATGTCGATAATCCAGGAAGCGAGGAACTTGTTTTGAAAGTTCATGGACAAATTGATGGGGAAAAAACATAGATTATCCAAAAAGTGTTATTATTAACCAGCTAACCTTTAATTAGTCATGTTTGTTGATCGGACCCTGTTATTACGTATTTGGCTAATAATTTGTTTATGCCAGTGGTGCACTACCTTTTAAACATGGACAATAAATTCACCTATATTAAAAAAGTTGCAATTATTTTTCTTTAGCTCCACACTTTAAGGAAAAAATTCCACCCAGGACCTATTTCATCTTTGGGGAGGGCCTTTTTAGGGAAAGGAAGGAGAGGAAATACTGGGAAGGAAAAAGGTAAAAGGGCGGGTAGGAATTTGGGGGCTAGTGTGCCCAGCCGAGTGATTCTATATCTTTTGTAGGATCGTTATTAGAAAACGGACGAGATCTCTTGATCTCTTGTGTGATTTTTATGGCTGTTATTTGCTTTTTCTATGTACAACTTACATTAAATGAATAAATAATAATGCATACTTGCAGGAATTTGTGTTTAAAACGATCTATACTAAAATATGTGTCATTGGAGGATATCCACCACTTACCCGCCTTGGTATAAGTAACAGATGGTTACTCTTTCAAGGCTCTCGCAAGGACACAAATTTTTTTGAAAGAACGAAGCTGCATTCCTGCATACGTTATTAGTAAGCAGTATGCAAGTGCTTAGCGGGAAATACAAGATGCAATATGTGTTATTATGACAATACATTAAGCAAGACGATGGGACAGGTTGGTGAAAGTCCACAAGGTGGCAAGCGCTGGGTGATTGTATCTAGAGTATCCTACAAGTACCTGTTTGGGAATAAGACATAGTACATAAATAATAAGGGCATGGCGAACAGTTGGGAGTCCTCTTCCGAGTCGATTGGCAGTCCCAGCAAGAATGCGCATGACGTTCGATCTAGCCGTGTACCATACTCAGCTTCCGCGCCCCTTAGCCGGTTCCTCGGTAATGCCTCAAAGAAAATTAAATGGGAGATTGGGGGGAAATGCCTGACGACCCTAAGGAATTCAGCGTCGAGTAGCCAGAGGCAAGGCGATAGCCAAGGTCGCCCCCCCCAAACCATAAGCCTGCACATGTTGCTGGGGGTGGCGCAAATGATTTTAGAGGGCACCGTACCGTCGTCGACCGACTCCTGTTGATGCAGGGATGAAGTCCAGCGCATCCTCAGAAGGGGAAAAAGAAACAACAATATAGATAGATGCAGTAAAATATGTCAGGAGTCAAGTCTGAAAGGAGATAACGTCCATTATCTAATGACGATCCCACAAAAGATATAGAATCGATCGGCAGGAGTGACGGACGAATGAATCCACCCTTTCCACAACGATGCAAGGCAATGTTCCGAGAGAGTCCTGCTGGAGTGATCAAAAGATCTCCCGCAACCAGTCTCTCCCGACCCGGCCTGCCACGCTATTTTGTGGCAGACACATCCACCGTCAAGACCCAGAAAAACATCACCCATGAACCCGGGCACCCCTGCTAAGTCACCAAATGTGGCGAACCACTTGGGGTGACCTATGGCAGTTGTGTTTTTTTGACGCTAGTTCCTCGGAGCATCTTCCATTGTAACACCGGTAGAACAAGGATAGCATTCCCACCCGACGCCTGTGCTCTAAAGATTGCAGTCCGTCTGTTGAGATGGGAGAATCTATTAAGCGGATGTTGGTTATCTAATAAATGGTTTCTGGGGCGGCGGTACCCATACCTGCTTCCTAAATTGTTTTGAATCGATATGGGGTAAGTTGTTTCATTGTTTGTATATTTAATGGTGAGCTCTGTTGTAATGAAATTTTTGTAATAGATGGTGCACGAATTATTTGAAAAATGAGTCGTCTTTCGGATAGCTTAGCGTCAGGGAGGGAAGGCGGGAGGGGGAGGAGAATCCGGGAGGAGGGAGGGGATAAAATACAAAATCCAGGACGCACTATTTTATTTTTAATTTTTATTAGTCATTTATTTTTTTATTATTTTTTTATTTTTATTTACTTATTTACAATTTGGGAGGCGGGAATGGGTACCGTCGCCCCGGGAACCTTTATTGGATAACCAAGATCCCTGCCATAGGTCACCCTTAGTGTTTCGCAACGTTTGGTGATTTAGCAGGGGTGCCCGGGTTCATGGGGAAAGGTTTGTCTAGGTATTGAAGGCGGATGACCAGGACACGCTAAACCCCAGACTCCTACCCACCCCTTAAACCCATTTCCTTCCCAGAACTCTCCTTTCCTTAAAAAACCCTCCACACAGCATCCCCAAAGATGACATAGGGATAGATAGGGAAGGCCTCCTGTGTAGCTCAAATTTGGGGTGCTATTTTTTTACATTTGCTCCACACAGGAGGCTCTCAGAAAATAATTGCTCTCAGAGCCTATATCATCTTTGGGGATGCTGCGTGGAGGGTCTTTTTAGGGAAAGGAAGGAGAGGAAGTTCTGGGAAGGAAAAGGGTATGAGGGTAGGTAGGAATCTGGGGGTCAATGTGTCCAGGAGATAGCCTTGCTGGAGAGGTCAAAAGATCTTCATCAACCAGTCTCTTTCGATCCGGCCTGCCACAAGATCAAGAAAAACCTGATCCCCATGAACCCGGTTACCCTTGCTAAGTCACCAAACGTAGCAAACCACTTGGGGTGACCTAAGGCAGAGTTGTTGGTTATCCAATAAATGGTTCCTGGGGCGGCGGTACCCATAACTACCACCCAAATTGAATACAGTATGCTTTCCGAAACGTTGGCTAAAGCAAGGAGGTAGCGCAACGCGGCATAAAACCACAAAAATATAAAACGAAAATACTTTTAGCCGTGAAAATCTAAAATCATGTCTTATTCATTGTTGTCGTTTGACCGCTGACTAGTGAATACGTGGGTTATTTCGGTGACTAAGGTAAATAATAACAATTGTTGTCTTCTTCTTTAGATAAAGGTTATAAAAATATATCTGACTCATGACCACTGAAAAACAAATTTATTAACAAAAAAGATATTGTGGGTGTTTCAATGAAGTTTGATAAAAGAATTGGCTATATACAATTAACACTGCGCAGCGTGTTACATATAAAAGAACACTCTGACTCTGTGTTTGTTGTAAAAATGGAACTAAAAAAAGTCATTTCGGTTTCATTGTCTGAAACGTCTGTTATCGGCCGCCGTGGTCAAGGGGTAAGGCTCTTGACTCACAATCCGAAGGTCGCGGGATCCATTCCCGGCATGCGCAAATAAATTTTATTTGATATATCATTGAAAAAGAAGACGAAACTAATAATCTAAACGAAAATATGAAAGAGAATGGCACAAGAGTCCCAGCTGCTCCCGTCTGGAGCCAGTGAGAGTATGGCGTCCCCAATTTAGGTATGTTGTGAGGCTGAAGGTAATGGGGTGGGGAAGGAGATAGAGTAAAGTGGGGAAATACATGACTATTCAGATTTGATCCCTAACACGACTAAGGATTTCAAGCAACATTTCAATTCTGAATAGTGGTCTTGCACCACGGCGATACTGAGAGTATTTTCCACTCCGGAACATGTTGCAAAAATACTATATGTATATATTATTTTTAATGAATTAATGGGGATTTTATTTTATTTTTGTTTTTTATATGAACACCGTACAAGAGTCCCAACTGCTCCCTTCTGGAGCCAGTGAGACTATTGTATGTTGTGAGGCTGAAGTTAGTGTGGGGGGAAGGAGATGGGAAGGAGGAAGGTGGGGAAGTACTTGACTCTTCGGTCACCAAACACGGCTAAAGCCATTTCAAGCAACGTTTCAATTCTGAATGGTGGTCTTACACTAGGACGATACTAAGAGCATCTTCCACTCTGGAACGTGCCGAAATATATATATATATATATATTAAGGTGGTCCAAAAATTTTTTATTATTATTTTTCATTTGGCCACCCCGTGAATTTGTTACACGTATTCATAGAAATAACATAGTAAAATTTCAGCGAGATAGCTCAAGTAGAAAGGGGTGCTCAATCGAGTGTTGTTTTTGACTTTTTTGTGTAAAATGCTTAATTTTTACTTTTTGCTACAGGCCAATTTCGTGTGTTAAATTATTAAATAAATATTAAAATAAACTACTAAAGAGTTTTATTGACAAATTTGAATAGTATTTGATACTTATTTAGTAGACTGTGAAATGATTCAGTGTAGTAAAATGTGTTCATCTACTCGAAAAAAATACGAAATTTTTCTACTTGGGGTTCAAGATATTGAGGCTTAACCAACATCCTACTCTTCGGCAAGTTTTACTCCGTTATCACTTCATATTAAATGATTCAAAAAATGTGAAAGATTTTGCGCATGTACTTATTCAAGAACTTATAAAAGTATGGAGTAAATCTAGTATTCCGACCGGACAACAAAATCACTGCATTGAAAAACTGATTAAGATTCTTAAGAACTGGCTGCTATTGAATAAAAATAGAGGAAGAAATTGTATTGTTTAAAAAAGAACTAGACAAACTTTTTGATATTGCCCATGCAAGCGCTTTGAATTTTATAAAAATTGCGGAAGACAGAGGTTTCTCATCGATCAAAGATGAGAACATAAGATGATTATGACCTCAATCGACAAGAAACTAGAAACTAGACCACGCTAGACCACCACGTGCCGCAAATATACTACATAATTTTTGTGAAATAATACAAAATAATCAAATACATTTTATTTGCCCGGGATTCGATCCTGCGACCTTCGGATTGCGGGTCAAGAGCCTTACCCCTCGACAATGAAGGTCGTCATAATAAAAGCAAGCCAACTGGTTGCGAAACTTGTTTGGAACATCTTACCGCAGGTAATAAATCCAAAGCCTTATCAACTTAAGAGGGTTTTACCAGAGAAAACCAGAAAGGTGTCATTTTTAAATCAGATTTTAGAAGTATTGACTCTTTTCCACAAAAAATTATAAAGGATTTCGAAAAATTGTTCTTTTATCTAGCATTAGCATGTTTTAAATTTTGGAGAAAAAATGTATATTTTCAGTATAATAAGGTTACACCATAAGTCTTTGGCAGATTTGTAAAATTTTCAAAAAAGATTTTGTATTACACCACACCCATTTCAAACCATATAATCATGCAGTAAAATAAATGAATACATTATCTGGGTATCGCATGTTTTAGAATTTTAATTGTAGTTTAAATAAAATCATTAAAAGGTACATGTGTTTCCTGACGAAAATTGGACCGTTTGTGTATTTATTTGTGCACTTACAAACTAATATATTTGAAATTTTTTAACATTCTTATTTAACTTAGCCATTTTTGAAAAATGATAAATACTTATTATCAAAAAATAATTACAAAACGTACATTATTTTAATAGTTTTATCATCATGCCTTTCAGCATTTTTGGATGTAGGTATAAATTAAAGCAAATTTGGAATGAAATAAAATCAATAGTTATAATTTTCAAAAACTGGTACGGAGAATAATTAATCTTTCTCATTGTAACCGCCCTGCACGATCTTAAGAACAACTTTTGACGTAATGTGGATTTTCGGCTGCCGGCTGGTTAAACGCTCTTAAGAACAACCTAGAAATACCTTAATGGTACGTCATTTTATAAATCATCTATTGATTAAACATACTCGTACTTCCATTATTTATCTGTTTTTTTAAAGAAAGACAAACATCCTAGGTTTACAAAAAACCTGAAAATATTTGAAAATCTCCTGCCACCATCACAGTAGGCGAGGATTTTAACGCGCGCCTGGGTGGGACCCAAAAGCGATACCAACTCAGCCACTCGTACAAATCGATGTGTCATATTTAATTAGAACCAGTTTTCCTGGGCTTTACACATTTGTTTTTCGAAGTCTAATATAAACAGTGACCTTCCTCTTGTTTTGAATGTCAAATGTTTTTTATTTATATTTTTTAATGTGAATAACACATAAGAGTAATGTAAAAAAAAGTACTTCTCTCAACTGCCTGGAGCCAGTGAGACTAAGACATCTCCAATTGGGGTGTGTTGAGATGCTCAAAGACAGTGAGGAGGAGAAGAAAATAGGGAAGATCTAGTCAGATCTAGTCACCAAACACAGCTAAAGCAACGTTTCAATTATGAATGGTGGTCTTATACCAGGGCGATAGTGATGGTATCTTCAACTCTGGTAGGTGCCGCAAGTATAGTATATTTTATTTAAAATGAATAAATTATGAAATAACGCAGTTCTATCCAACGATATGTTTAAGGGCCCGCAACCCGGATTTGTACCGATTTATTACATATTTCCCTTAAACACGGTAAGTTTTAAAGCTTTTAAAAAATATATGTTATTCTTGAAGATAATATCTAGACTTTGCCCGCGCCGAAACGCAAATTATATAAAATTCCCTCGATAGAAAAAAATCGCAAAGTATGCTCCAAAAATTATTATTAACACGCTTGTTTCAGTTATTTTACAAGTTACATGTATAAAAAAAAAATTCACAGGATTTCTTTAAATGCTGTTTAAGATAATGCCCGCGAGATTTTTGCTCTATTTTAAACGAGTCTTGTTTTATTAAACATTTTCGCAATTTTGTCGCTGTAAATGTTAGCGCTCTCATCTAACATTTGTAATTTCGTTTCTCTCCATCTTCTTCTTTTCGGACCCGGTTGCAACTGTGAAAATATTTAATAAAACTCGACTCGTTTAAAATAGATCAAAAAACTCTGGACAAATATGTACCTAGGTTGCATTATAAAGATTTTATTAATTTAATATTCGTATGTTTTTACAATAAGCATTCATTTTCTTCATGTTGTACAGTGTTGTAAAGAAATATAAAAAATAGCCCTTCAAGATACACTGTGATTTTTTTCACACCTACAACATCTTAAATTTGGGAGGCGGGAATGGGTACCGCCGCCCCGGGAACCTTTATTGGATAACCAACACCTCAGCCACAGGTCACCCCAAGTGGTTCGCTACGTTTGGTGATTTAGCAGGGATGCCCGGGTCCATGGAGTGAGGTTTGTCTAGGTCTTGGAGGCGGATGATCTGGACACACTGAACCCCATATTCCTACCCACCCCTTAAACCCTTTTCCTTCCCAGAACTCTCCACACAGCATCCCCAAAGATGACATAGGCCCTGAGGGAAATTATTTTCATCTGGACCTCCTGTGTGGAGCTCACGTAAAAAAAAGACAAATAATAATGCAACAAAATATGTTTAATTTTTGCAGCATACTTTACGATTTTTTCAATTTTTTTGTAATTACCGTTTCAGCCGATCAAACATACAGTTATTATCTTAAAAAATAAAATATATTATTTAAGGAACTTAAAAACACCAAGAGAAATATCCATTGGAGCGATTATGGTCGAAAAATGGACCACTTTTATTTTTCCGCGATTGATAGCGGTCAAAAATTGGACTACATTTTCCTAACATTCGTTAAACATTTATTGTAATTATTTAAAATATTTCCCCGGCCTGCCACTTATTTTAAAACGAAGCTATAGTCTGTCAAATAAGAGTAGAAAATATAAAACTGGAACTACTAAATTTGTAGACTGGTGACACCAATTTAACTGTCAAATATTTTTTTGAAGTGCAATGACACTGAATGTGTAGAACACAGTAAACCACATTTTAAAAAACATTTGACATAAATTTGATTAAAAGGTGATTTATAAAGCGTTTTGCTTTAATTTAATTTAACACAAATTTGAATTTAACAATAGAAAGAAAGGCAGAACCATTAATGGTGAGTTTAGTTACACTACTTTTAGATCTGAATGAGTTAAATATATTCAGATCTAAAATTAGAGACATGACCTAAAGCCCGGGCAACGCTAGGTACTTTATCTAGTATTAAATAAATGTGAGCAATTTCTAAACTGTGCTTTATATTTTATTACATTATAGTTATTCGTCATTATGTTAACACAAAATTGCAAAGGTGTAATAATAATATACCTATATGCAATTCTAATTTTGAGATCGGCGGGTATATATATATATATCGGGTATGTATATATATATATATCGGCTGCAATATTTTTATTTTTTTTTTAAATTTTTTATAAAAAATGTAGGTTACACAGCTTTGCTTTAACACCATGAGTTATGTGTTTAGTATTGCCATTTGATCAACAGTGGCGCCCTCCTATATTTTCTACTCTTATTTGACAAACTGTATTTAAATGTTTTATCTATTTTGACCACAGATGTTGCAAATCCGAACTTCGTTGACTATTTTAGAACGATGTTAAAAATATATTTTTGAAATATTTTTTTCACGTCGAATTTTCGATTAGCTGTTTACGGTTAAAATTTCCCTTTTCCATAGATATACACCTTTCATTATCAAGTATACCACAGACAAAGTGCAGAAATCGAATATATTCTATGTTGAGTCAAATTAGTACCCCTCACGGCAGTTTCAAAGTAACAACACGCAGGATTCGCGCGGTTATAAATTTTTTTAAACATTTTTTTTTAAAATCCCATAAATAATCATCATTACCATCATCATCATTATCATTACATAGTATAAAATGAAGTCGCTCAAAATGTATGTGCGCGTTAATCTTTTAAACTACGCAACGGATTTTCATGCAGTTTTCACCAATAGATAGAGTGATTGAAGAGGAATGTTTATATGTATAACACATCTAAATTATATTAGAGAAAAGCCGAGAAATTTAAAGAAAACATATTTTTGTGCGATTTAAAACGGCTGGCGGGCCGTACTATTGTCACTTTTGAAATTCGTTTTACGGAAGAAATTCGAAAATAGATGTCTTAGAGTAAGAAGTTATTTGATTTTTCGTTTTCAAATATCCAGTGTTGCATTGCAAGCATTGTATAATTAGTGGCGAGTTAATTAGTTTATATGCTTATTATAGCAGAGAAAAGCCGAGAAATTCAAATATTCAATTCAGGCAGCGGGCAGCGGGCAGCTGGCAAGCGGGTGGTGTGGATTTTATAAAGGTTGGGTAATGGCGTTGTTTTTCGTTAGCCACAGCAACGTGTGGCCGGGTCTGCTAGTATGAAATAAACGGTAAAATACAGTTTAATTCATTGGCTACATAGCACTATTATAAGTTTTCATGTTTCCATGTTAAAATTAGAAGGTATGATTTTTTTAATGTTGGCAAAAATAAAAAAAAATATCTTCTGAAAAATCACAGGCAATTGAGGCAAATTTATTTATTTTGCGTGATCGCCCCAGTGGATATATCGTAAATCGGTAGAAATTCGGAATGCGAGAGCTTTGTTATTTTATCAGCACATAAACACTTTCGATGCCTAAGAGGTAGCGACAACGACCCCTCCGGCATCGGTGCAAAGCCGCGGGTATAAAAACACGCCAAACGAGTGCCTAACACAACATTTACTGAATTGAACATAATGCAACCATTTCACTGTTAAATAAAATTCCTGTGTTCACTTTTAAATCAACATCAAGCTGTCAAACTTTCATTTAAAAAAATAGGTTGGTAAATAAACAGAATTCTTACCCAAGCCAAACACCAGCGACACAATAAGCAATAAGCACGTCATTGCAATACTTTAGTATATGCCACACTGAGTATCATCCTCCAATAATAAATTTCTGCTCTGATACCTGTTTATATTCGCCCATGGCTAATCAAAAACCTTTCCGTTGCCAACAGGGGTACACGAATAGAAATCGATTTTGGCACTCACGATGAATAATTTTATTTATTTTATTTTATTTTTTATTATTATTGTACAACAAAATAATTCCAATAACGGTACAATTTAGTTACCCTATCAGCATTTAGGCAAGTGACTCTTCAATAATGTTTTTAAGGCATATAAAGAACAGTCACTTACATCCAAATGGTTTGCAATTTCATTTAACAGCACCACTCCCCTCGTCATGCTATGCTTTGCCAAGACGTCTGTTCTGCCGTTCGGTACTTTAAATAAGTCCTGATGTCGACTTCGGCTGTAGTGGTCTGGTACATATAAATCATAGCATCCCAAGAGAAATGCGCTATTGATGAAATTGTTCCAAATTTTGAAAGACAGAATAGTAAGACTTGCTTTCCTTCTAGTTTCTAGGCTCACAGAAACAGTTTCCTCAAGTAAGTCAATATGGTGCATGAACCGTGGATAGATTCTGTACATAAACAAACCTGAAGAATTTCTTCTGGATTTGCTCTAACATATCAATGTACTTCTGGTGGTACGGTGTCCAAACATCGCTCGCGTACTCCAGTTTGCTTCTCTTTGCCATCGAATAACGCTAGCATAGCTTATCATTCCGTATATAAAATCATTATCATGCCTTGCATATAAAAATCAATTTATGAATGTTATATGCTAACACACCGTAATGCTACAAAGAAAATACACGGAATAATAACATTGTATAATTGCAAAATTTAAAGATTAATTATTTACTTCTTCAAACTTCGCAAATTTATTTTGTGGCATCATTTTTCATATAATGAATAACTTATTACTTTGTATAAAACCACTATATTTAAAACAATATCAACATGTTTCGACAACAATGTTGTCTTCATCAGGATATGTTACTATGAAAATATATTAATATAATATAATATAATATAATATATGTAATATATTAAATATAATATATTACATAGTAACATATCCTGATGAAGACAACATTGTTGTCGAAACATGTTGATATTGTTTTAAATATAGTGGTTTTATACAAAGTAATAAGTTATTCATTATAAGATTAATTATTTATTCTTTCAATTTCCTAACAATATATGCACATAGGTGTATATCACAACGCTGCATTTTATTCGGATACTCGGTTATTTAACTAGACATTGTGATGCCCAACTAAAATTCCACACTTTTTCTATAAGGATTAGACTAACAATATACCACGAAAATAGTTCTACATTATTCGTATTTCCCGTGAAATTATTCGTATAGCGTTGTAGCGTTTTGGTGACGTTGTTCCTAATGAAATAAATATTCTTAGCGACTTGAACGAACCGAATTAAAGCTAGTAGTCAATAGTGCCAAAAGATGACGCCACTTCTATTCATGGCTCGCATACGGAGCATCCCCTGGCAGAAATGTAAATTCCAGGATTACTCTTTTAATGTATCTCTCCGAGCTACATGTTCGGATGTGAAACTTTGGGTTTCTGGGCCGCGTATTTACAATCCCTACCGCGTTTCAGTCGCTTTAAATTTTCAATATCAATATTTAAATATTTAGAACTAAAATTATTAATTTCTAATATACACATTGGAAAGAGTATTTTATCTTAATTTTAGAACAATTTTTGTGTTTGCAAAGTGATAAAAAATTATCAATATAGGGGTGTATTTACAATATATGGGAATAATATTAAAATTTAAATATTTAGAAATGAAATTATTAATTTCTAATATACACATCAGAAAGATTATTTTATCTAGATTTTAGAACAATTTTTGTTTTTGCAATGTGATAAAAAATAGCCAATATAGAGGTATATTTAAAATGTAAATTGTCGTTACCGCGACTGAATCGGTATAGGTTTTGTAAATACGCTTCCGGGCCTGCTGACTAAATATTCTTACCAGCATTATTGTTATAAAATTTGTGTAATGTAGAGTAATTAAGTATTTTATATGGAAAGAATACGATAGATGGCGGTAAGCATTTAGCTTGCGCCATAGCTCGCCAGATGGCATTGGCGTACAAGAAGCAGTATCAGACATAGACTTTACGAGCTCCCCAGGCAAGAGCCCAGAGATTTACCTATCACCGAATAGTAAACAGTCGTAGCTATTCAGCTAGGTTATTCAAGTAATAAACACATTTTATATAAAAGAACCTTTATAAATAATTAATATCTGCCGAGGAAAGGGCAGACATAACAATTTGATAAAACATTATATTATGAAATACTTTTGTAAATCAATGAATGGCGGATGGTGTTGGTATTTGTGTTTTTTAGTGTTTTAAGTACATGGGTGAGGAATTTTTGACAAAAATGGCACTATAAAAATCATCGTACAATAGGTTAGTAACTACTGGTAAAATATCAGGAAAGCGAATAAAATGTAAGTTGCTTACCGTGGAATTATCGGGAAGATTCGCATTGTAACGGAAAAATATTAAGAAGTTCATGCTGACACGTTTCGTCGTCACGATGAAATATTCTTAATTTCATAATAGTTTATTAGAAAACCTGATAATTTGTTTTTTAATGTTTTCTAGACCACCTCGTCCTGTTAATTAAATCGTAAGATCTGAAATCCCGTTTTAAACAGGAATTACGTACAATTTTCTTCAAGAACCTTTAATCGGTTCCATGATAGTACATCCCTCGGCATCTCTTATATTCAATATTCAATATGCTTTTGGGAAAATACATTGTACATACTTATACAAAATATAACTAAGTAACCCAGAAGGATGTACCGCCAAATAACAAAAATATAAAAAAATATTTTCATTCAAATGCATCAATGAAAAATACTTTTCTATATACTGTACATACGTAAAAATCGACAATGTAAATAAATTCGTTGGATATCCAAACCAAATTATTATTAAGGGCCCGCAACCCGGATTTGTACCGATTTATTACATATTTCCCTTAAACACTGTAAGTTTTAAAGTTCTTAAAAAAATATATGTTATTCTTGATGATAATATCTAGACTTTGCCCGCCCCGAAACGCAAATTATATAAAATTCCCTCGATAGAAAAAAATCGCAAAGTATGCTCCAATAATTATTATTAACACGTTTGTTTCAGTTATTTTACAAGTAATATATATGAAAAAATTCACAGTGTTTCTTTAAATTCTGTTTAAGATAATGCCCGCGAGATTTTTGCTCTATTTTAAACGAGTCGTGTTTTATTAAACATTTTCGCAATTTTCGCATCGATTTTGTCGCAGTAAATGTTAACGCTCTCCTCTAACATTCGTAATTTCGTATCTCTCCATCTTCTTCTTTTCGGGCCCGGTTGCAGAGCCTTAAAGGTACTTTTGAAGTCGATTTTAGGTGTGAAATTAGTAATATTGTACAAAAAATTATAAATACTACTCCTTATTTTGATTAAAAAATGGCAATAAATTATAAAATTCGTGGGGTAACGGAGTCACCCCTCAGGCAGCTTAAGTTTAGTTTTGTATCTTGGCTTGCCGAAGGTTAAATAACCTGTTTATTCTCCGACGAAGCTTCCGATATGGCCTTGGAATAGGGTGACTTCTAGTGGGTGAGGAATACCCGGACAAAGCACGTACAACAACCTGCTCCTACCATGTATGATCTCTGGAGTATGTAGCTACCTAAGCAGAAGAAATTACGTCAACCAATGTTTTAAATTTAATTTAATTAAATATTTCTTTTTTTACCGTACAAGAGCCCCAAATGCTTCCAACCGACTGGAACCAGTGAGTTATCTCTTTTGTTATAAAATCCTGTGTAGATATTTCAAAGCTCTAAAATATATATTTTTCTAGAAGATAATATCTACACATTCCCAACGCCGAAACGCCAATTATATGAAAATCCCTTAATAAGTAAGTATGTTCTCAAAATTATTACAAACGGTTTTTCCAGTTATTTTAAAATTTATATGTACGAAAAAATTCGCAGTATTTTTTTAAATGCTATTTTAGACATTCCCCAAGAGATTTTCGATATATTTTAAAAAGTGTTTTATTAATTTTCGCTTAAATATTATCGTTTTTATATTAGCGCGCTCCCCCTTACATTCGTATTTGCGTGTCTCTCCTTCTTCTCTTTTTTGTGCGGTTACTACCGGGCGTTAAGACTCAGTTTTATTAGAAATGGTTCTAGTAATAGTAAATATTGATAGTTTAGTTGATTAATCAGACATCTCCGAAGAATTGAAATTTGAGCTGTTACAATAATAATAGAAAAAAAACTTCTAGTGAATCAATTCTAAGCAAAATGATGAAGTTGAATTAATAATTAATAAAACAAATAAAGTATATATAAGTATATATAAGTGCATAAAATGATAGTTCTAGAGGCCTGCAACGGGAATTGGGCACATTGTCACTTTCATCAACAGAAATAATAATTAATTAGAGACGATGTGAAATATGAATACATACGGGTGTGAGTAGTTGGGACTCTTGTGCGGTATTCACAGAAAAAATCTGTTGAGTCTTGCAAAATACTACTCAGGTTATTTCAAAGTGAAATACCGATGTTGTTAGGTGTTATTATAATTATAGGTTTTATGACATATGTAATATATAAAACACAGAGACGTATATTTGACGACCGGCGTGGTCTGGCGGTAAGGCTTTTGACCCGCAATCCGAAGGTCACGGGACCGAATGCCGGCGTGGGCAAATAAATTTAATTTGTATTTTTGAAAGTAGATATCACTTTGTGATTATCCATTATAGAAAAATAAATCAATACAACTTTGTATAAACCACTTATATAATGCGTAAATCCTACCGGTTTCTGAACAAACGTTCCTACTTCAGGGAAAGCATATACTAATTTGACAGTATTGAACAATGTTTTATTATGGTAGGGGTGGAGCCGTTGGTTTATTAATGTAGATTGGGTGGGTAGGTATTAATGTAGAGTGGGTGGGTAGGTATTAATGTAGATTGGGTGGGTAGGTATTAATGTA
Source organism: Limnephilus marmoratus (assembly GCA_917880885.1). Classification (NCBI taxonomy): domain Eukaryota; kingdom Metazoa; phylum Arthropoda; class Insecta; order Trichoptera; family Limnephilidae; genus Limnephilus; species Limnephilus marmoratus. The sequence continues at coordinate 40,682,498 of OU862926.1, forward strand.
GAGTGGGTGGGTAGGTATTAATGTAGAGTGGGTGGGTAGTTATTAATGTAGATTGGGTGGGTAGGTATTAATGTAGAGTGGGTGGGTAGGTATTAATGTAGAGTGGGTGGGTAGTTATTAATGTAGATTGGGTGGGTAGGTATTAATGTAGAGTGGGTGGGTAGGTATTAATGTAGATTGGGTGGGTAGGTATTAATGTAGAGTGGGTGGGTAGTTATTAATGTAGAGTGGGTGGGTAGTTATTAATGTGGATTGGGTGGGTAGGTATTAATGTAGAGTGGGTGGGTAGTTATTAATGTAGAGTGGGTGGGTAGGTATTAATGTAGAGTGGGTGGGTAGTTATTAATGTAGATTGGGTGGGTAGGTATTAATGTAGAGTGGGTGGGTAGTTATTAATGTAGAGTGGGTGGGTAGTTATTAATGTAGAGTGGGTGGGTAGGGGAACAAATCCATGATTGGGCTATAAAATAATACTTTTTGTTTGTTGATAATAGATCCATTATTTTTAAGGGATTTTTTAATTTCCAAGGCTTCTAAGTTATCCAAACGTTTTCCTTTAGGATTAATATGAAGAATATTTATCCCTGTATTTTTTCAAAACTAGTTATTTTCAATGATATGGTTAGCGAACTCAGAAAAATTATTATTATTAAGATACCTTAAATGTTCTTTGATTCTGATTTCAAAATTACGAGTTGTTTTTCCAATATAAAATGAGGGACAATCATTGCATTTGAGTTTATATATTCCGGAATTAGTCAATTTATGGTCTTTATCTTTAGTATTTCTCAAAAAATTATCGATGTTATTTTTTATATAAAAAGCTAATTTAATTTGAATAATTTGTGTTATTTCATAATTAATTCATTTAAAATGATGTATAGTATATTTGCGGCACTTTCCAGAGTGGAAGATACTCTCAGTATCGCCCTGGTGCAAGACCACCATTCAGATTTTAAACGTTGCTTGAAATGGCATTAGCCGTGTTTGGTGACCAGATCTGAATAGCCAGGTACTTCCCCACCTTCCTCTTCCCTAACTCCTTCCCCTCCCCACTACCTTCAGCCTCACAACATACCCCAATTGGGGATGCTATAGTCTAACTGGCTTCAGACGGGAGCAGTTGGGACTCTTGTGCGGCGTTCATCTAAAAATAAAAAATGATCGATACAAATCTTTACTTGTGATATACAAATGAATGTACTTCATATATTAACATTATCTAAGTTTTACTTGCCTTTTTAAGAATCATTTATCAATATGCCTTTTTGTCAAATTGAAATTTAATTGCTACAAAATTATTTTGTCTTAATTTTCTACATTCATACTTGAATTATTTAATGTTAAAAAAAAATTTTATGTTATTTTTATAACTATCCTTGTCATTTTACATAAACAAAAATCTAGATAACAACCATTCTGTAAATTGCCATCTCAACATAGGCGTTTCACAACCAGTGAGATGGGCAATACGTCATTACTGTAATCAAATGTTATATTAAAATAATGAAATTAATAAAATAATAATAGAAATAATTACATAATCAATCGCAAAATAAATCAGAGACAGGAATTTGCAAATTACTTCTACATAAAACTAAGCCGCAAATAAAACAGTCAAACTAACCATTTTTTACGGTTTTTTATCCTCATCGAAGTGTTGGGGCCTATGCCATTCTTCAAATTGTTGTGGAAACCCCCATCCAAAAGTACTATGCCAATTGAATTCAGTGGCGGTTTTCCCCGAAGTGCGTTAGTGCAATAAACTCCCATAAAAACCATAAGGATAAAAGACAAATTTGTATTATCATTTTACCAAATTTTAAACAACGCTCCATTCAAATTCTGTGCTAAGAAATCCACTCGTCTCAATGATACTCGTAACGAATAAATCCCACATTCTATTTGTGCGTTGTGAATATTAGTATCCACACGGACATATGAATATATCTGGACCTGCCCTAAGTGATAAAAACGTATTATTTCCCCCTCCACATGGCGCCGGCTGTAGCTCCTCCTTGGAACCGGCTCGCTCCATGGGGAGGGGATATAGCCTCGCTTGAATCTAAAATGTGTGACGTCATCATTCTTGCCGTGAACAGCGAGAAGCTGACATCCATACATTTAACGAAATAACGGCAGCTTGTGCTATACAATATATCTACGTATCAATGTACACATAGCGAATGTGGGCGGTACTCCAATGTGCTCGTCGCTGGTTACAGGGGTAAGTAAATTATGAAACATTTGTAAAAGTGTTTTAACTAAACACGGAAACAAAATATTGATATGTGTATTGGCGCGAGTCTTTTTGGGGCGAGCATTTGGCCTTAGCAAATATGTTTTGAACGTGGCAAGCAATTCGCGCTCCCATGTAAAAAGGTCTATTCATTCAAAGCAGATTTTGCTTTTAAGAACTAAATGGTGATATTGTAATGCGAGATCCTATATACTGTCAGATTGATTGTTCAACGAATGACAGTCATCTTTCCCCTCTTCGCTCTCCATAGTTTGGTTTTACCCCTCATCTGTAACTGCTTGTCTATCCATTTGGATGTCTATGAGTACCCATAAAATCTCCAGTGATATATCCTAGGTTCACACAAGATGAGTCAGAGCGCTAGACCTACAAATTTTAGGAATGTTCTAGCTGCCTGAGTGCGCAGCACCTATGAGATTGTTAACACACAAATTTGTTCGGATTAATATTTTGCAAGAATGAACAGTTTTTTCGGTGATTATTGTATTTTAAGTAACAATTAATATAAAGAATATGAGTTACTTCTTCGACTTTGCAAATTCACTTTATGGCGTAACTTTTAATTAAATGAAACAAATTACTTTGTAAAACCCCACTATTTATTCAATATTATATACTTCGTCTTATATATATCGTAAGGATATGAGAAGCATTCATTTAATGTTTCTACTCAAAAAAGGGCATGCATCACCAAGCTACTTTTGGTACCATCCTAATCTAATCTTCATTCTATATGTACAGATATGTGTTATTTTATTTACAGAGATTTATTCTTTCTTTTGCTGCTTATGTTTTACGCACGATAAGTTTATTATTACCTCATGTTACTATGTTTAGATTTAGATCTTGGCATTACCATGTGTTTTTAAAGTTTTAACGAAATTCTTGATTTTATGAAACTATGTATACATTCCATGAAAAACTTATAATAATTTCCATTAATTCTGTCAAGATTTTTGGTTTTATGACACTATGTACATTCCATGATAACCTTATAACCATTTTCAATAATTCTTTTTATATTTTTGGTTTTATGACATTATGTACAACTAACTATAACCATCAACAATTTACAATAATTTTATCAGATTCCGTATACTTATGTTTTTATGATTATGTGCATGCATGCGTATACATATGTGTATAAGTGTATGTCTGTGTATATCATAGGTTCCCAACGTGGGCGATAACGCCCCCTTGGGAGCGTTTCAGACCTTCAGGGGGGCGGTAGAGGGCAAATAGAAAATTGAGGGGCGTTTCAGACTTTCAGGGGGGCGGTAGGAGACCCAGAGAAACCCATAGCTAGTTTACTAGCACATATCGAAGAAGTCGAAGACATGCTAAAAGAATACGAACTGCACATGGTGATGATGAGCGAAACCTGTATTACCGAAGAAATTAACCAAAATGAAACAACATTTCAGGGCTATTCGACAATTAGATGCGACTCATTTAGCAGGCATAAAGGTGGAGTTATTACATTAATTCAAAACAATATCTCTTACAAAGTCACAAAAAATGCGGTACTAGATAACAAATAATACCTGGATATCTACTGGCTATAAGCTGGGAACCTATGCAGCTATTTATCATTCCCCAAATCAAAATGATACAAAATTCTTTTTTGAAGAATGGTGCCGTTAGCAAATAAATACAAGAGACTTGAAAATCATCTGTGGAGATTTTAATATTCAAAACAAAAAGCACAATATTACAAATCATCATAAATTGCCTAGGTAGGGAGCAACTTGTCAAAAATTATACAAGAATATGAAAAAACTCTAAAACCATGATTGAATTGTTAATTTCAAATGACTTTTACGCGGAAGTTAATGTGGCAGAAGAAGTCAAAATATCCGATCAAGAAACAATTATTATAAAAATTAGATATAATAGTCCGAAGCCCCAGAGAACACGAAGTATAATATATATACAGGAATAAAAAGAACTATAATAAGGATAAATTGTGTACGGCATTACAAAACAAAAAGTGGATCTGCGATAACCGAGGAAATTTAGACAGAAAAGTCGATGAACTAATAGGACACCTGAAAACAGTAGTAAATGAACTAATGCCTACAACTAATATATATTTATATATAAAATGAATTCCTGTTTCCCTTGGTCATGCCTTTATTTAACTTTTTTTAAAGTTTCCTAATACTTTGTAGAAGGTTCTTACGGAAAGAAAATTTAAGAAAATTGCTCAGAAAATTGGATAATTTCAGAAAGCTTAACGACTATTTTAACTTCACACGTTTGACAGTTCGCGCGTTTGACGAAATCGAATTGTGTTTGAACTTTTTTTTTCGCAAAAAAAGAATTATCTATGGATTATTTAAATTATAGATATTTTAAATAGATACCTACGTTAGGTACCAATTTTGATTGATTGTTCTTATAATATACAGGGTGTTAAGGTACGTACTTGACTTACGTTTACTTGAGTAAAAAATGTAAATGTAATTTTGGTCTCCGGTGACATTTTGATGTTTTTTTTCTACCCGGATGAGTGACCAGTGACGACATGCGAAAGTATTTTTTTTTTTGATTTTGAAGAAAAAAAAAATTTTAAAATTGCCGGTAACCCTAACCTAACTTAACCAATATTTTTTTTATCATCACTCTTAATGACCTTTATGAGGTGCTTCTGAGCTGGCCGGTCACTAAATAAAATATACAATAAAAAAATTAAAAAACGCATCTTGCTCCATCCCATCTAACCCTCCCCACCCTCCCGCCACCGTTGTGGTAAATATAATCGTGACGAAAATTGCTGTTTCAGATTTACGAGCTGGGGGGCGCTAGAAAAAAAAATATTCTCAAAGTGGGCGGTGGGCAAAAAAAGGTTGGGAATCTATGGTGTATATGTATGCATTTATATGTACCCGTCTCAGAATAGACCTTGTCTAGTAAGGCGGGGTACTTACTTGTTTGTACATGTTGATGTTATTTCAATAAACGCCCGGGTTGCCGAAAATTTAAAAAAAAGTGAGTTACATTTATGCATATATATTTTACAAAATATTAAATTTAGGGTCGCCATTGGTCATGTAAACCTTTTCAGAAAAGAGGAGCTCTAGTGTCTGAGAAGGGAGTCACGATTCTTAGGTTGTATGTGATAAAATGTTTTGAATAATGTATTTACTTTATTTTGAAAAATTGTTTAATTTCATTTATTTGTTCTGATTGGTTGATAATACAGCGCTATTCAGAAGGAAGGTTATTACAGTTTTTATGGCTTGGTAAATATAATGGTTTTGTATCTGAGTCGTTTTAAAATTATTTGAAATAAATTGGTTTACATTTCTCATCAGTTTGTAAAATTCTTGATATTCTTGGTGATTTTTTCTTTTCACATTTTTATAATGGACGCTTACTTACCCATTTGGACCCATAAGTTTGTTTTCACGATAATACAACATTACCAGATATATGCATGATGTATGAGGTATGCTTGATGAGTCGGACGTGTTGAGCATATTTATTTTTAGGATTAAGCCGCCGCTACCCGATTTCTACCGTTTTCTTACATATCTCCCTTAAACATTTGAAGTTTTTAAGCTCTTAAAAAAATTTATGTTATTTTTGAAGATAATATCTAGGCGCGTTTCATGCCGAAACGCAAATTACATAAAATTCCCTCGATAGAAAAAAAATCGCAAAATATGCTCCGAAAATTATTATAAACACATTTGTTTCAGTTATTTTACAAGTTATTGTTGTGAAAAAATTTGCAATGTTTCTTTAAATGACACTAAAGATGCCTTCCACGAGATTTTTGCTCAATTTTAAACGTTAAACATTTTCACAATTTTCTCATCGATTTTATCGCTTTAAATATTAGCGCGCTCCTCTAACATTCGTAATTACATATCTCTTCATCTTCTTCTTTTTTAGCGCGGATGCGGGGCCTTAAGGTTAAAATCTTAAAAGGATAAAGACCTCCGGCTAATATGTTCTTGTGTACATCCTTAGGTTTTTTTCTCTCTTTTTAATCTCCGATTGAAATCTCAATGAGATAGGCCACGAACCGCCATTCATTTTTATTAATTTAAAAGTTAATGTTGTAATAAAAGTAAAAGTTAATGGAAAGCTGCAATTTTAAGAGGCATGTAATTAAATATTTTATCAGTGCGGGGTTTTTATTTGTCGCCAAATGGCGGTTACTTTCCGAATAGCCTTCGTAATAAAAAAAAGTCATTCCTCTGGAGGAAATCCCATTTTCTCTCAGGTAGGTAGATGGAATGGAACGACAATTGAAAAAGTTACACAATACGTTCGACATTAACGATGATTTTGTTAATCAGACTTTAAAGTAAATAAGTCCGAAGGGATGTTGCTTGGAAGAGGAGAGAAAAACTTTGTGATGTAGTTGAAAATGGTGAATTTATGGACCTCGTGAAGGAGTTGCGGATTTAGGAAATGATTTTACAAAATCGACCAAAGACGGGGCGTGTGTATCTTAAAATTAACACCAAAACCAAACATATTGGTTAACCAGTCAAAAGCCAGGAAAAACAAATTCCCTAACAAAACGCCACTTTGAATTTTGAATAGAATGTTTTGTGGATTAATTTTGAGCTATCGTATATTTTATTGACCGAAACACATTCCTAGAACAATAAACTATGTACCAAAATAACATTACTTGCGTTAATTACGTAAATTGGTAGGTTTTACGATGTTTCCGTCAAGTATCACGCATCGGACTTTGACAGATTTAATCGTGGCAAATTTGATATTTCAATGCCACAGATAAAATCATTTAAAAATATTCTGGTATTGCCAGGTGAATGAAAGTAGTGGCTATTTAATCAACGACGTTGGCGCAAGCGATTCTGACCTTGTCCTTCATACAAATTCTGCATACAGAAGGGTCAAAATCGCATTCAAAAATATTTTTTTCGAAATTTTTTCCGCGTGTATGCGCACACACCGTTCGTGTCCGCACGTTTCTGGCAAATACAAAATATCAAAAAAACAGTGATTATCTCTTTATTTTACGTTATTTTGGTCTGCATGGAGCAAATTTTGGATTTCAACAAGTTCTTTCCAAAGATCGATAGACTAGCTGAACTCGCGGATTTTATGATAATCAATTTAATCAGCTGTATGAACATATTAAAAAAAATCCTTATAAATAGCTTCGAGGCGCGGAGTGTCGATTAGATTAACAATTGCTAAAATCTTAATTTCTAACAAAACAACCATGTCACGCAAAAAATTACGACGAAACTTAGCTTTTGTCACAAAGTGAAATATGGTTTCGAATATATGTTTTCAAAATCTTATACAACAAGTTTGCATCAAAAAGGGGAGTTGCATTATGAAGTTGCTATTAGGTATTGTGATTTATTTAATTAAAATTATAGCAGCAATCTGAACGAGGAGGTGCCTAACAACTGAGAAAATCAAAATAATGAAAACATATGAACACAAAATAATGATTTATATAAATGAACACTTAACTTCGAAAAACAAACTGCTTTCAAAAAAGATTAGAGATTTTCCTAAAATAAACAAATACAGGTTTTGACGGATTAAAAACGGTAAAATTTATGTGCGACACAATGAGAGATCAAAACATTCTTGTCTAAACTCTCATATCGACCATGAAAAACTAAATAAAAACAATTTTTCTATCAACAACGCTTAGAATATACATCAAGTTTTTTTAAAATTACATGTGGTTTTATGACAGGAAAAATATATACATCCCAACCTAACCTAACCTAACCGGACCTAACGTAACAGATTTCATGACTTATATTTCAGTCTTTTCGTTCAGTATTTTTGCAATCAGAAGGACACGGGTTCAAGTCCCGTTGGTGGCAAGTATCTTTTCTCGGAAGATTTTTTCAATGTAGATGAGTGTTTCAGGCTGATAATTATTGCTTATAATAATTTATTTTTTTTAAAGAAAGATAAACATTCCCGGGTTACGAATAACCCAACAATGTTTGAAAATCTCCTACTACCACCACAGAAAGCCGAAAATGTTGCTTGTGTTGTGATGGAGGACTTGGCCAGCCGAGGAATCGAACACGCGACGCTCGGGTGGGACCCAATCACTATGCCCACTCAACCACTTACTGGTCTTATATTTCTTTTCGAGGGCGAGTAGGTTCGCAACCGTTGTCCGGTTACCGTCTTCAATTTGCTTCGCCAACTGCAGTAACGAATAAATGTCTACTGTGTCTATAATATTTGAAACGTCCAGTTGAGTCTGAACCACAAATACTAAGTTTTGAGATAATGAAGAAAGCAATACTCGAATGCTCACCAAAAAATCCATAAAACCCTTACACTTAGTGCAAGGGAAACCAAAGAGAAAGACTCCGAACCCCACTTAATCACTCTCTCAATTAGTGTCTCTGCAAATTGGATTAAACGGAAATAAATCAATTTAGATACCTTCAAAAGTTGACATTTAAAATATTATAAACTAGCAGACCCGGACACATATTGCTGTGGCTAAGGAAACCTTTATAACCAATACCACCTGTTAAATCAAATCCACACCACGCTGCCCGCTGCCTGTTGCCCGCTGCCGCTTGGCCCGATACATTATGTATTTCAACCAATTTACATAAAATCTTGACAAATTATATACCTAAAAACCTTTTTCGTGAACCACTCTATCTATTGGTGAAAACCGTATGAAAATCCGTTGCATAGTTTAAAAGATCTAAGTGCATATATAGCTTGAGCGACTTCATTTTATATTTAGTAAAGATAAGTCGTCCGTAAGTGGCTTCACCACAGTTTGCAAATGACCTTACAAGTCGAAATAGCTGAAACTAAAATACTTGTAGAACTCGATAATAACATTATCAAATTTAATTTTAATAAAATTTCTAAAAATTAAAATGGAGTTCTACGAATTAAACACAAAAACACTTAATAAATTCTCGCCTCCTTCAAAGATTCAACTCAATTCAAACAAGTATAAATACCGATATATTTTTTGGTTCCCTCCCTCTATTTAAGAAAAAAAATTCTTGCACACTAAATTCGCACACATAACACTCACATCCACACAAACAAACGCCCACACACACACAGAAACACTCCCATAATATACTTAATAACTTATTTTATTTTTTAGTAACTACATATTTATTATTTTTTATATTTTTATGTGAAACATGTTAGTCATATAAAATAGAAATTGTATTCGTAGTCCTCCTCACTAGGAGATCCTGTGCTGAGGGGGACTATGCTCTGGATAAGTTTTCAGCGACTTCTATGGTTTAACTTCATGATTTGGATAAGATTTTCCAGAAACTTAATTTAGGTAATATGTATAATACATCATACAAAAACCTATCATACATAACAGCGAAATGTCATTGGTTCCAATTATTGTATTAACTTCTATAACTTTGTAACTATTTTCTTCAATGTCATTATGTACTGTTTGTTTCTGCAAAAAAAAAAAATATTACTTACAAGTATATGTACAAACTAAATATTATTTATATTTTAAATATGCTACAAAATAACACCGGAAATAACAGTCCGGTACGTTAATGTGACATTTTGAAATATTTCAATACTTGACCCAGAACCAGTTCGTTTAATTCAGTACAAGTTTTTCTGTACTGTACTATTTGTTCCGGTGGTGTTCATGAGGGAGGCGCCTACTAATATCTACAGGAATTCTAAAAACTGAACAAATCGGACTAATATCTATGAGAACCAAAGTGAGGATGAATATCTACAGCTCAAACTGCCGACTAATATCTATGAGAACCAAAGTGTGGACAAATATCTACAGCACTGGCAGAGGCTGGATTTACAATTATGTATAGCATATTGGAATAACGTAATATTGCGTATGCAGTTTACACTTGCAGTTTCACTGGACACACTGACACCCAGATTCCTTCTCATTACTCAAAATTTTTTCTTTCCCAGAACTTCCCATCCTTCCCTTTCATAAAAAACCCTCTACATAACATCCGCCAAGATGACATAGGCCCTGAGCGATATTACTTTCCTGAGGGCCTCCTGTGTGGAGCTAATGTAAAAAAAAGTGTACCAAAAAATGTATTTCGAAAGAAGGTATTATTGTCATAAGTGATTTTTTGTTGTTGTTTTGAAATAAAAATAATAATTATGATATTAGGTCCTTACATATGAAATTGGCGTTTTGCCGTACTGGCAACTTTGATCTCAAATATCTTTTCTTTGGTTAGGAATTCCAAATTCATATTTATACAGCTATTTACTCATGTATTTGTGTTTCGAAAATTATAATTCATTTGTTTATTTCTTAATTGTTTTTTTTCTTTGCGTCACTTAGTTTACAAAATGGAAAACGTGAAATATCGCGTTATTTACGAGTACGAGTTCCACCGTGGTACCAGCGCTGCAGAAACGGCTCGAAGGATTAATGATGTGTATGATGACGGTGCCGCAAAAGAAAACACAGTGCGTTTTTAGTTCCAACGTTTTCGTTCTGGAAATTTCGACCTCCAGAACCAGGCCGGAGACCAAAGTTAATAATGAAGAATTGAAGGCTATTGTGGAAGCGGATCCATCGCAAACCACGTCCGAATTAGCTGCAGGCTGCGATGTTAGTGATAAAACTGTTTTAATCCACTTGAAGCAAATTGGAAAGGTGAAAAAGCTTGAAAGGTGGGTACCTCACGAATTGAGTGAAGCAAATCAACAAACGCGCGTTAGAACGCTAGACCACACACTGCACAACAGACGGCTACCAAATTAGAGGAACTTCAATTGGAATGTCTAAGACATCCACCGTACTCGTAATCTTGCCCCAACAGATTACCAATTTTTTCTGATTTGGATTACTTCTTGCAAGGGAAAAAAATTCAACTCCGATGGGGCAGTCCAAACCCCCTTCAAAGATTTTATTGATTCCCGTTCGAATGGTTTTTTAGTAAAGGGATCGATGAACTACCTATGAGATGGCAAAAGTGCATAGATAGCAATGGTACATACTTTGATTAAATAAATATATTATATTTAAAAAAAAAATCGACTTTATATTCCTCCCATACAAAACGCCAATTTCATATGTTAGGACCTAATATAGTATCTTCTTATCATGTTAAAATATGTTTGTTTTTGTTTTATGTTACTATTCTCCCAATTCTGTTAATTTTTTATCGCAGTGAGGAAAACTGTAATTGGTTATATTTTTGGCATAATATGAAAATTGTTAAAAAAATGATAATATTCAACTGTTGATTTTCTAAAGATTAATAAAAAAAAAAATAATATGTTTTATTTTATTTTATTTTTATTTATTTATAACATGGGAGGGTTAATCTATTGTAATCATATTTCGATGGTTTACAAGATACAGGAAGACTGTTAAAGGTGTTGACAGAAGGACGAATGCAGGAAATTCAATTAACGGGAAGTGGATTGCAGTTGTCACAAATAAGAACTTGAAAGGGGAGCGAGGATTGTAGTAAAAGGCGTTCTTCTACAAGTATGACGGAATTACGAACGAGATTTTAAGAGGAATCCGTATTAATTTTATTTTTAAGGCGGCCCCTAGACGCTACACAATAACATTGTACAATATATTTTATTGTTCAATAAGATTGAAAGGCAAACATTTATTTTTCATTATTTTAACTCGAAACAGCAGAAATGCGAATGCTTAGATGGTCGGCAGGAGTATCACTAAAAGATAAGATCAAAAGTTCACGCATTCGTGGTAGCCTGGGTGTCATAGACATAAATAGTAAGCTGGAGGAACGACAGTTGAGATGGTATGGACACATAAGACGGAGACCATCAGACCACACAGTGAGGCAGGCAATGTCTATGGAGCTTCATCGACAGTCATCCAGAGGAAGACCGAAGAACTCCTGGATGACTCAATGCTCCAAAATTCTTCTGAGAAACGGCCTGGATGAAGGCAATACTCAGAACAGAAGAAACTACAACCTGAGAACGAGAAGAGCCGATTCCAACAGCCTACCTAGGCAATGAGTTGGGACAGCGCAAGAAAGAAAAATAAGATTGAAAGGCGCTTAGAATCCAAACGATCAATTATATTGCACGATGAAATGATCATTTATATTGCACAATAAACGAACTGCTCAATGTTTTCGAGTTGATAAAACGAATAATTGAAAAAATATTGTGCAATACTGACCCTACACGATGCAATGGAAAAATATGCCGCAAAACAAATTAAACTAGCTCAAACTTTTGTTCAATCATTGAGCAATCTTCAAAATCAACCCTAAACGGTCAATAATATTGCACAATTCGTAATATTGAGCAATATAATTTATCGTCTAGGGACCGCCTAAGTGAACTATTTCCAACAAATTGAAGGCATATAAGGTTGGAGCAGTGTCGTAGCACCAGGGTCTCGGATATCTCGGGTCTGATATAGGCTGGGCTATTTTCGCCTGTAAAGAAAAAAACCGTCAGGCATAAAATTTTCCCGTTTCGGGGCACTCCACGGGGACCTATAGAGCTAAGAAAATATAGATAATAGACCGTGTTCAATATTTTTGTGAAAATAAACTTATATTTTTTCCACAGGCGGGTGTCACCCCCCCCCCCCCACCTCCTTCGCAACGCCAGTGGGTTGGAAGTGGTTGAAAGAGAAATGAGAACGGGAGAAGAATGGTGAAAACGAAGCCGGATATTCAGATCTGCTCACCAGACACTCCTAAAGCAATTTCAAGAAACATTTCGATTCAGAATTATGGTATTTCGTCGTGGAGTTCGTCGGAATGTTATAATAATAATAATAATTGGCTAATTTATATAGCGCCGTTTTCGTGGAAAATCACCTCAAGGGCGCTGTACAAATAAATATATAAAATAATTAATATTACGGGCTTATAACTAAGATATACAATTACAACTAGTGACTTACATCTAAAACTTATAGCTAGTTATATTACTGGCTTACAACTAAGATTTATATTTATAACTAGTGACTTACATCTAAGACTTATAGCTAGTGACTTATGACTAAGGCATATAGATTCTAACCTAAAACTGGTGACTTATTAACAAACATATTTACAATTAAGATTAGCGCCAGAAAAAGTAGGAAGTTTTTACATAATATTACATTTCGAGAACACGGGTGCGAAAAGTATAATGAAGGTTAACTGGATTTACGGGAAGGTATAGATATTTTAAATAAATTAAATATTCGATCTTTACTGCATTAAGTTGATTCATCGCTCAACAGTAAACAGATTGAGGTATCACAATTAACAGATTACATTAAACAGATTGAGTTAACTATAAACAAGAGAAAAGAGTGAAAAAAACTATTAAAAATTGCAGAGTTTAAATAGAATGATGAATTTATGGAAAGGAGTATCGGAAAAAGTGAGTTTTCAGTTTGGATCAAAATTCCGCTGAGTTGGTTAAGCGTCTTAATTCCATAGGAAGTTTATTCCAAGCTTCAGGGCCGGATACTGCGAATGCAAGATCACCAAACTTAGTGTTCGGATTTCGCTTAGGTTCTTTCAACCTTCCAATTGCAGAAGATGTCGCTGATCTAAGAGTTGACTGCCTTAGACCAATATTTTCCGGAATGCATAGTTCAGAGATATAGGGAGGAGCCATTTCATTGATAGATTTAAACACCATCCAGCATAACTTGTATTGGATTCTTTCAGGACACTTCAGCCAGTGAAGATTTCGGAGGTGTTCCGAAATGTGCAAAAATTTGGGTACCCCAGTGATAAGTCGTGCTGCGGCGTTGAAAACTGATTGTAAGTTTGTCAGTTTGACATTAGATTATATTAGATTCCAAACTAACATTCAACAAGCTTGCAGAATATACACAAAAGAAAATTGGGAAAAAGTATCTTTTTTGGGAAGAATTCGGTAAAAGCTGCAATCACTATCTACAATCAATTATTACTCCACATTTTAACTATTGCTCAACTATCCTTTTCCTATGTAACGAAGGAGAACAAAATAAGTTTCAAATTTTCCAAAAAGGGCAATGAGAATAATACTTCGGCGAAATAGATTTTCAAAAGTAAGCAGATGTTAAAGGAACTGAATTGGCTAACCGTGAAAAAACAGATGCTGACCTTGAATACGATGATATTTATACGTAAAATAATAAACAACATTTTACCAAAATACTTTTCAAATTAAATTTATACAACAACAACATTCACAGACAAAACACAACGACGTGCAAGGAAATCAGGCTTAAAAAAAAGACAAGGCGAATACGCAGAACAGTTTACTGTACAAAGGAATGAAGTTATGCAACACGCCACCAGAAATATTAAAGTCCACACCAATTGGAAAGTTCAAGATGTATTGTAGGAGCTACATAAAACTACATAAAATTTAGCTTCCAATATGAAATATTATAATTAATCAGAAATTTTGTAAACTTAAATGTACAAATTACTAAAATAACAAATCGTAATTAAAAAAAATGAAAAATGTTAATATAATGAAGAAAATTGGAAAATTCACCAAATTAACCACAAGTCGTAGATGACCCAGAGAGACAGCACGATAGAGTTGTAGGTAATGTAAGTAAGAATAAACACTGCACACATACAGCTAATTCTAACGAAAACCAGCTAATTGAAAACAATCCCAATATTTTGCAGAGTTTTAACAATCGGGACGAATAAATTGAAAGAACGGAAATTGAGTGAGTAATATGTATCACCTCCTTCTGTATGATTAACAAACATAGCTAAAGCGAAGTAAGCCAACGACTCCATTCCAACTTGTGTAATCTCAATAGGAAAAATGGTGTGTGTAGGAATAATTAATTAACAGCCTTTTCTATAAATTATGGAGGCAAGATTGTATTTTTTTTAATCAATACGAGTCGCAAGTATGCTATGAACGAATATCATGATTCTATTAATTATGAAAATGTCGAATAACAAGTGTTAAAAGTCAATTTGTTGATTCACTTGAGCTATTTGCACCATTATAAAATTTTGGATTAAAAAATTTAAAAGGCCAAGAGAAATCCATGGTCAGTCAGTTTACCTATATCTCCAAATAGAATTACGAGAGAGATGTTATCTGCAAACACTCCTTGCACTTTTTATATATTTATTATTAAAAATTAGAATAACTCTTGATGCTTATTAAAAAAAATATAAATTTATAATACTAAATTTCCCCAATCAAATAATCCATTTAAAATGAACAATGCCAAATTACAGGTATATTTTGGTTCGTTCATAAAATTGTCATAATAACTTGTTAAAAACAAGTCAGCGAACGCTTTCTTCATAAATTTTCGACTGGTTCAATTTTATGTAAGCTTTTGACATTAAAATCTAATATCTCTCTCACAAAAAAGGACACAAGCCAATGGAAATATCGCTGCTGTCGCGACTGTCAAACGTTATAAAGGTAATATATGAACGAGAACACATACTTCCACAATAGTCATACGGCATGCCGATAAAACTGGAAATTTTCGGGAAAATTCTAGACGTTTCTGACGGAATTAACTTAAAATAGTTGCAGTGTGCAAGTAAACAATTGGCAAAACCTTTATAACTAGATTTATAAAACTTTGAATTTTTGGTAGGCTTAGATTTATTTTATTTATTTTATTTTACATGAGCTCCACACAGGAGGCCCTGAGGAAAATAATTTCCCTCAGGGCCTATGTCATCTTTGGGGATGTTGTGTGGAGGGTTTTTTTTAACGAAAGGAACGAGAGGAGAGTTCTGGGAAGGATAAGGGTTTAAGGGGTGTGTAGGAATCTGGGATTCAGTATGTCCTGGTCATCCGCCTCCAAGACCTAGACAAACTTCACCCCATGAACCCGGGCACCCCGTTTTTTTTTAAGGAAAGGAAGGAGAGGAGAGTTCTGGAAAGGAAAAGGGTTTAAGGGGTGGGTAGAAATCTGGGGTTCCGTATGTCCTGGTCATCCGCCTCCAAGACCTAAACAAACCTCACCCCTTGAACCCGGGCGTCCCTGCTAAATCACCAAACGTAGCGAACCACTTGGGGTGACCTATGGCAGAGGTGTTAGTTATCCAATAAATTCCCGGGGCGGCGGTACCCATTCCCGCCTACCAAATTTATTTTGGTAAAATAATTAACGTTTTATAATATGACCAGCGAATTTTTTTACATGAATACCACACAAGAGTCCCAACTTCTCCCGTCTGGAGCCAGTGAGACTATGGCATCCCCAAATGGGGTATACTGTGAGGCTGAAGGCAGTGGGGAGGGAAGGAGGTAGGGAAGAGGAAGGTGGGGAAGTACCTGGCTATTCAGATCTGGTCACCAAATACGGCTAAAGCCATTTCAGGCAACGTTTCAATTCTGAATAGTGGTTTCACACCAGGGCGATACTGAGAGTATCTTCCACTCTGGAACGTGCCGCAAATATACTATAAATTATTTTAAATGAATAAATTATGAAGTACACAAATTAATCAAATAAAATTTATTTGCCACGCCGGGAATGGATCCCGCGACCTTCGGAATGCGAGTCAAGCGCCTTACCGCTGCACTACGCCGGAATATCTGGCATGCGTTGAAATATTTTTTGTTTTTCCCTCTGGTGGTTACATAAACACTCAGAATGTTTGGCGACATACAATTTTACTGTCATTGTGAGAAGCATAAAATTTCCAAATTTACCTACTTCTTTTCCCGCCCGTCCCCGTCCCTCCGTCGCCCCTAACCTGTTTGTTATTTCTCATGCGTCCCCTTTTGCGCCCACGTTCCCCTGCCTCGACCCCTCCCCTCCCGCTTTCCCCTTCCCCCTCGCCCGTGTCATCCCGTGGAACCCCCTTTCCACGTTCCCATCTTCCCCTGCCACATTCCGCTTACACCTCCCCAATCCCTCGATTCCTCTACGGCGAAGCCCCCCTCCTCCGTTCCTCCGCCCCCCCTTCTGGATTCTCCTCCCCATCACTGCTTGCTAACTAACTAATTAACTAACACGTTTCCCCGCATGGGTAGGAAGAGAGGACGGACCACCAAACAACTCGATCTTGGCACACACTCTTTGCCTCACTCACATTCGTACACCGTCTCATACATACTCTTCTATTTTTCTGACTTTTGAAATGGCCCGACTCAAGATCCTTTTTTTTTACATGAGCTCCACACAGGAGGCCCTGAGGAACATAATTTCCCTCAGGGCCTATGTCATCTTTATGCTCACCTATGATGCTGTGTGGAGGGTTTTTTAAAGGAGAGTTCTGGGAAGGAAAAGAGTTTAATGGGTGGGTAGGAATCTTGGGTTTAGTATGTCCTGGTCATCCGCCTCCAAGACCTAGACAAACCTCACCCCATGAACCCGGGCACCCCTGCTAAATCACCAAACGTAGCGAACCACTTGGAGTAACCTATGGCAGAGGTGTTGGTTATCCAATAAAGGTTCCCGGGGCGGCAGTACCCATTCCCGCCTCCCAAATTAAAAATTGAAATAAAATTAAAATCTGATTCACTTGATCGTGTCTTTCTCCCCCGTCTCCGACTTCTTCTACCATTCACATTTGCGACGTATATTCTTCTTATACTACTTTCTTCGTTCATTTTAATTTAAGAATCAGAAATTTTTTATCTGTAAAAAACTTATATCTAATATATTACGCTTTGGTTCAATCAACTTTACAATATGCTATCATTAGCTGGGGATCCGCATACAAAACTAATCTTTCCCCAATTGAAGTTGTGCAGAGGCTAATAATTAAAATCATATTAAAAAAACCTTCTGACTACCCAACGGATCAATTATTTAAGGAATTCCAAGTACCATCTTTCAAAGATCTATACAATAGAAATGCATTGATTCAAACTATAAAAGAAAAAGAAAAATATCAATTTATAACTGAAAACCGTACTAGACATAAATATATTTTCTCATGCCCAAAATTAAACACTTCCTTTGCACAAAATTATTATACTTATCAAGGAAGACTTATTTTCAACCGATTACCGGATGAAATTAGAAAAATTAATGATAAAATCCAATTAATAAACACTGTTAAAAAATATTTTAAAGATAATATAAAAAAAAAAAACTAAAAAAAAAGTTTCCGACTAATCTAATCTCAAGAACAACTACTTATAACTCAGTTTCCAAGTGATACTCTGTTCTTCAAATAAGTTAAATTTTGTATTGTTTTTAGCAACTATTTACATATCACCGAACTTACAACTTATTGTTTTTTACATTCACATTGTAATTTAAGAACTTAAATATAGCATTAAAAATGTACACTACTCTTCCAGCCACAAGCTAATGCTTCCATGGAAGAGTGGTATTAACGTATTTTAAAATGAACATGGACGCAAATTACTACATTATCTAAATGTATATTATATTTTATATGCTAAAAAAAAAAAAAAAAAAAAAAAAAAAAAAAAAAAAAAAAAAAAAAAAAAAAAAAAAAAAAAAAAAAAAAAAACCGGAACCATTTGTTCTACATGCCAAAACCATCTGAGGGTCCCTTTTTCAATCTTACTCATTATGCTTACATCAAACCTTACATTCTTTGCCGATTCCTACATTTCTCACACGATCATACATTGTTTTACCACACATACGCCTCAGGGATCTCATTTCAACAGCATTCAGTTAACTTTCATCCTTCCTCTGCCAGTTCCACGCCTCACTGCCGTACATCAGGGTAGGTACCAGGACTCCATTGTGGACTGCTATCTTCGCTTTTTTTGATAGATTCTGTTGCTAAGCGACTATAATATCTTCTATGTCCTTGCCTGTCCCCTCGTCCCCCATCCCTCCGTCAGCCCTCCACAGCATGTCCTTTCCCAAGCGCTACTTTTACTATTGAAATTTAACATTTTTGCATAAGTGCGCACAAACAAAATACTAATTATCTCAATTCAACAGATTTTGACTTGATGCAGTTTAATACTG
This sequence comes from Limnephilus marmoratus, assembly GCA_917880885.1. Taxonomy (NCBI): domain Eukaryota; kingdom Metazoa; phylum Arthropoda; class Insecta; order Trichoptera; family Limnephilidae; genus Limnephilus; species Limnephilus marmoratus. The sequence continues at coordinate 40,701,628 of OU862926.1, forward strand.
GGCCATCGATACGTATATTACACATATTTAAAATTTTTAATATATATTTTTTAAAAATTTTAATTAAAAGAAAATCAAACCTTCCCGGGTTACGAATAACCCAACAATATTTGAAAATTTCCTACTACCACCACAGAAAGCCGAAAATGTTGCTTGTGTTGTGATGGAGGACTTAGCCAGCCGAGGAATCGAACACGCTACGCCCGGGTGGGACCCAAGCGTTTTGCCCACTCATCCACTGACCGGTCATGGGAATTTTTATTTTTGTCTACGGGTTTCCCTTCTTAATTGCTCATGTAATTAAATTTCAATTTGTTTGGTACATAATTACTAGCATTAACGCCTATTTACAATGACTCGTTACATTTTCATTTATTTTACTAATTACCATTGGGAATAACACGCATTATAATTACATTGCGGTCTGAATATTTAGTGACTAGTTTCGTTTTCACGTGGGTACACTTCTTCCAATACACAATAAGCCTCAAGTTACACGATTTTAAAGGTCAATAACGCAGTTTTTTTCGATATCGGAATAGGTTCCAGTCACCAGTCATTTACTTGTTTCTACGACGCGACGGTCCACAAATGGCGTATAAACGACAAGCTGGACACATTAAAATGAACATTTTTCATCAAATAACTTTTGTATACTCGCATAGGAAAGTATTTAATAATAATAATATGTATATTTTTTAATGTAATTATTACTTTGTGGTTATCCATTATAGAAAAATGAAACAATTCAACTTTGTATAAACCACTTAGGGGTCGTCCATTAATCACGTGATGTTTTTATAGCAACTTTTTAACCCCCCCCCCCCGGTGATATGTGGTGAGGTTTTAGACTAACCCCCCCCCTCCGAAATCACGTGTATTTTTTTAGTGCAAAGAATTTTGAAATTTTCAGAATATTATCACGAAAAATAAATACACGTGATATCTCATTATACCCCCCCCCCCCGTCGTGATATTTCGTGATTTTTTCCGAACCCCCCCCCCCCCTTTCGAGCATCACGTGATTAATGGACGACCCCTTATATGATGCGCAAATCCGACCGGTTTCGGAACAAACGTTCCTTCGTCAGGGAAAGCTTATACTAATTAACTAGCAACGGCTCCACCCCTACCATAATAAAACATTGTTGAAACTGTCAAATTAGTATAAGCTTTCCCTGACGAAGGAACGTTTGTTCCGAAACCGGTCGGATTTGCGCATCATATAAGTGGTTTATACAAAGTTGAATTATTTCATTTTTCTATAATAATATGTATATTCCGGAATGTGGGAAGGTTAGTGCAATCCCACGCATTCCATAAAGGTATACAAGGACAAAATATTTGAATAAAAAAAGAAAAAGTGGATATAGATGTGTTTGATATCACCATACCATGTTTTAAAAAAACTATATACATGTCTTGTTAGTTGTGAGAAAATTGTACCGTAATTGGACTCACCTGTCTGTCGTACAATCAAAAAAAAAAAAAAAGAAAAAAAAGCCAGTGAATATAATTGTGCATGAAAAAAAAAAGTTAATAGTAATAGTAAAAAAAATAATAAGGCTTCAGGGTACTAAGACTACATTAGGAGCTAAGAACAGCTTAGGGAAATACAAATCCTATTTAATTTAAACGAAAAAAATGTTGCAAAAACCTTGCAGGCAAGGCTCGTAGGAAATGTATTTAACAAGGTTAGCTCACCAGAGAGGTAGAGCGGTAATGGGCTAGAAAGTTGTGACGTAGTTTGAAGTCCAACCTCCAACGAGATTTTTCATTTAATAACTGCAATACAAGCTAATGGTGTCAGGCGTCTGAATGCATTTACACAAGGCTTCTTTATGATGGGTTTGTAATTATATTCATTATTATTTTTTACAAATAGTATTTGGATTGAATCTGAAATAATCCAGGGATTATTTCCCGTGTTACTACCACATTGGTGATATAGATTCGAGGTTACGAGCGCCTTATGTAATGATGTGACAAATTATGCCAATTTTTTTAAAATTGAAAGTCTTACTTATCACATTAACATATCCAGGATTAAACTGGAAAAATGTTGAGAATATTAGAATAATAATAAATGACACGTTCAGGAAGGACATAATCAAAAACGACCAGAGTCGGAATTATCAGGCGCGGTATGGATAATAGCCAACTGTCAAGATGGCTTTTCCTACGGGGTAGAGAAGGTCGATATTCCTGTTCCTGTTACATGGAACCGGTTGATGACTTTTCCTTCAGGTAGAGATAGCCGATATTCCTGTTCCAGTTATGTGGAACTGGTTGATGACTTTTCCTTCGGGTAGAGATGGTCGATATTCCTGTTCCAATTACATGGAACCGGTTGATAACTTTTCCTACGGGTAGAGAAGGTCGATATTCCTGTTCCTGTTACATGGAACTGGTTGATGACTTTCCTTCGGGTAGAGATGGTCGATATTCCTGTTCCTGTTACATGAAATCGGTTGATGACTTTCCTTCGGGTAGAGATGGTCGATATTCCTTTTCCTGTTACATGGAACCGGTTCCTTTGTTTTTAAATCACTGTAGTTATTTTTATCAGGGAATCGGCTATTTTTGGAACCTGTTCTTGGAATATTTATATAAAATTAAAACCAGTAGAAAAATTGTAAAAAAAACCACGATCATTTATTATTTTGAGAAACCTGTTCAGTTTTTCACAGAATTATTCTAGTCCGGTGTTTTTTCTTTTGGTGTAATGGTTCCAAAGTAAATGAAGAATCTGTTGTCGATCTCCGGTAACTAGATCCACAGTTACAACCAATTTCTGGTACCTACATACCCGATCTAAATGTCGCAGCCCAATTAAAATCAGGCAGATCATGGTGTGCCTTGCCACATCATGATCTGCCGCCACTTCACGCCAGGTCACGATGTGGTGAGGCGCATCATGATCTGCCTGTTTTTACGACTGGTGTACGACATAAACACTAAGGGCATTACTGATAAACAATCATTAATGTATGATAAATGTTTGTTTATCAGTCAATTGACAAATTTTATCTCTTTTTTTTACATTAGCTCCACACAGAAGGTCCTGGAAAAAATCTCTCAGTGTCTATGTTATCTTTGGGGATCCTCTGTGAAGGGTGTTTTTAGAGAAAGGAAGGAAAAGAGGTTCTGGGAAGGAAAAGGGTATAAGGGGGGGGGGGGGTAGGAATCTGGGGGTCAACGCATCTAGATGAGTGACGGTCTCATGAATCCATCCCTCCCACTGCGACGCAAGAGGATGGGTCGAGAAAGTTCGGCTGGAGAAGTCTCAAAAGGTCTCCCTCAATCAGTCTCTGCCAATCCAGCCTGCCTTGGATAAATACATTAACTACTGAGACATAGGCAAACCTCACCCCATGAATCCGAGCACACCTGCTAAGTCACTAAACGTAGCGAACCAGGTGACCTATTGCAAGGGTGTTGGTTATCCAATAAACACCTTCACCCGCCCTTCAAATATAATAACATCCTCTTTCAGGAACATCATTGGGAATATTGAGGTTCTGTAAAAGCAAACACTTCCGTAGCGAGAAACTGATTTTGTATGCAAATTATTTATGATTGTATTTTAATTAAAATCGCGCACGTGCAAACAAAACAAGTTCTGCGTGCATTTAATATCAAATACTGCTTGTTTGAATATCTGCTTTGTATCACGCGGTACACGTGTGAATATTATTTCATACAAAGTGGTAAAATGCTTTTAAAATAATTAATGAGGCAGTTTATTACGAACGGTACAGTTAAAAATAATTAACTCACTAAAAAATATACACATTATGAATTGCAATAAAAATACGAATATTACTACGTACGATTATTCACCTGAAAATTAAAGACGGATAGTTAGAAAGATATCTTTTTTTTCATATTGCAAACTTATTAATTTTAATTGAAAAAATATCACTTAAAACTTAGTAAAACGTTTGAATGTAATCGGAAATTCTAATCGTTTAAATTCAACACAATATTTGTAATATGAAAACCGTGCACACTTCCATGAAAAACTCTACGACATTCAAAATGCTGAAATTATAAAATATCTATCCAAATACGTCGATTCCTCAACTTATTATAGAAATCTGCAAAGAAAGTAGCATTAAAAAATTTACGCTAATGTATTAATAATAAAATCCCAATATATTGGAGGGGACCCCACCATTTTCCCAACGGCGTTATAAGGAAACATATGGTTTGGATACGCGCCATAAATATATTTGGATCCATTTGGGCATTAATTTCTTTAAATTAATAATTTATGCTATGAGAACATGAGGGCGCCATCTATGGTTTTTGTATTGTATTGAATTTACCTATGTGACTTGAAATTCAGTATATTCATGCATTTCCTTACCTCTGTGAAGCAGGCAATTACTTCCGACGGGAGTGTTAGTGAAAAGCCAACAGATGTCACTCCTAGTCAGTCATTATCAAATAATTCTCCCAATAATTGAATTATTGTTGTTACCTAAGATTTGGCACGTATTATTAATAGGCAGATTTATATTTCATTGTTGAAACTTCCTTGCTGTGCGAAACATCTGTTGAGATTATGCAATACCGCCTTGGCAGAAATTGATATTTTTAATGAAAAGAAGTGTCTTTTGTGTTGGACATCGTGCATGAGCTGCATTCTCTGAGTGAGTATTGTTTTGTTTTCACTTTGGATTTTGGAATTGCTGGGTCAACTGTTTTGTGTCACATAGGGAAGAATTCAATTTTCCTTGATTTACATAGGGTAGTCATTCCCTCGTGTCAGGGGCTATTTACACGCCCCTACATGGTTTCTTCCTTCACCGCACACGTCAAGACTCTACTTTTTTTTGAACGAAGCTACATTTATTTGAACGACTCTAGACCCTCCAATGTCCATGCATACGCGGTTAGTAAGCAGTATGCAAGTACTTACAAATCCCAATACAACATCAATATTCCAAAATTTAAAAGCAAAACATTATCATCTTTCCTCGGGAGTAAAACATTTTAATCTTTAACTGCTGACGTGGGGCCGCTCAGGCCCAACAATAATAATAATATCGAAATACTCCCCTCCCCCGCGCGTGAGGCATACGCTGCTTCCAGTAGCTTCGAATTTAGTGACGCCATATCCGTAAGTTTTAAATTTTTAAAGTTAAATTTCTGCAAGTCAATTCATTTCAATTTCTTGCGGGCCTCAATCACCCACCGTCGTGTGACTTTTTTATGTTGATTTTTACAAAATAAAAAAATAAAGTTTTACATATGTAGCTTATTCGAGACAACATTGAAATATTGTAGTAAAAGTGAATTCATTGTTTTTATTTAGTTTATTAGATGATGCAGAGTGATTTCTGATCAAAATTATTACATAATATCGGAATTGTCAAATATAAGTTACTTAACAATGAAAAAAATATTTTTTTTTTTTTTCATTAACATATATTTCAATTGTCCAATTAAATAATAATTTGGACTCCAAAATTTTCATGGATCTATAAAATATAAACATTTAAATTAACAAGCCACGTGATTTTTTTAAAGTTGATTTTTACTATGTAAAAATAAATAAAAACAACTTTACTAAAGTTTTATATATGTCGACAGCCGATCGTAAATTCAGGCAGATCATGATACGCGTAGCCACATCGTAAAGTGCCTGATTTTAAGATTTGCCTACGACATATATACGGTTTATTCGAGACAATATTGAAATATTATTATTTATTTATTTATTGTTTGTTTGTAAATATTACATAATACAATATAATGAACTTAAAATGTCCAACTAGGCAAATGCCCGTTTTAGGACATTCCAATATGATAATGTTTTTACATGTAAATTATAGTGTTGACTATTCTGTTGGTAAAATAATACATATGTATATTCATATTCTAGAATACTTTCAGTTATACCACGACATTTTTTCAATTGTTTAGCTGACATAATAAACTAAAGAAATATTAATAGATAAAACAAGAAAAATGAATTTGAAAATGAAAATGAATGAAGAAATTCTGTTGGTAAAATAATACAAATATATATTCATAAACTAGTATACTTTCAGTTATACCACGACATTTTTTACTATTGTTTAGTTGACATAATAAACTAAAGAAATGTTAATAGATAAAACAAGAAAATGAAAAATAAAAAACTGAAAGTAAAGAAGGAACTTTTCCTTTAAGGAAAAATATCACGAAGAATTGAGCAATTTTCAAACTTACTTTATGTAAAAATACAGTTACTTTAATGCTAATATAATACCAATACAAATTAAAATGTAAAGAAAAACAAAAATTACAATTCAATTACTGTTGTTTAGCATATTCTCGCATTCAGCTCTCCCCAAGACCAGAAGCCAATTATTTACCTGCATACGCAGAATATTAGTACTCTTTGCCTTCCATGCATCATATTATTATCATTATAGAGTTCATTGTTTTTATTTAGTTAAACAGATAATACAGATTGATTTATGATCTCAAGTGATTTTTGCCAAAAATTATTACATAATATCCAAATTGTCAAATATGAGTAACTTAACAATATAAAAAGTATTTTATTTTATTTAAATATATTTAAATTGTCCAATTATATAATAATTTTGACCTCATAATTTTCATGGATGTGTCATATATAAACATTTAAAATACGTAAAAAAAAATCACGTCAGCAGTTAAAGCATTAATAAATCTGCCTAAAGAAAAAACAATAATTAAAATAACTTAAAATTAAGGCAAGGCATGAAAAACTAATGAAGGACGTATGGAAGACATATTTTACCGTAGCTTTGTGTACAAAGGTATTTTATAGAATTTAAAAGACATGAATTTCAGATATTATTGATTTCACCAGATAACTACCCTTGTAGAATTTAGGGATAAATTAGTAGTTTTGTTTATATTGGAAATTCAGAAAACGGCGTTTACCGCCATTTAAAGAGGAACGCGGTCATTGCGGATTAAGATGGTTCAATTTCAGTTGATCAACTCACTTATTCACTCACTTATTGACACGTGTAAACCATCTTTCAACAAAGTTGATCAACTAAAATTGAATCTTCCGAACCTGCTAATATTATAGTTATTCACCACAAGCCTATCCCTACGGCTTACTTTCGTTTGGATAAATTACTTCTTATAAATTACTTGGAGTGACAGCGCGATTTTTAACTTTTTCCTCCGATTGCTCGTGATTTTTTGGTGACCATTTTTAATATTTTCCGCCGACATAAAAAAAAAACATACCTCCGAATTTTAATATGGAAAAAAAAAATAATGCATCTATGGAAAATTTGCCTAAAACTGGCAGCAAATCAATCCGAGGTATTTTAAATGGTGTCATATTGTGGCAAAAAGCTCCAGTGGAGCAGTTTGAACACGGACATATGAAGATATCTAGACTAAGTGATAAAAACGTAATATTTCCCCCTCCCCATGGAACCGGCTTTAGCTCCGCCTTGGCGCCAGCTCGCTCCATGGGGAGGGGAGAGATCCACGCTTGAATCTAAAATATGTGACGTCATCATTCTTGTAGTGACCAGCGCGAAACTAACGTCCATACGTTTTACGAAATAACACGCCAAAAAACGGCAGCTTGCGCTATAAATTATGGGTACATATTATATAGACATAGCGAATGTGGGCGGTTCTCCGGTGTCCTCGTCGCTGGTTACAGGGGTAAGTAAATTATGAAACATTTGTAAAAGTGTTTTAATTTTAACTAAATACGGCAACAAAATATTGCTATGTTAATTGGGGCGAATGTTTTTGGGGCAAGCATTTGGCCTTAGCAAATATGTTATTAACGTGGCAAGCAATTCGCGCTCCCATGTAAAAAGGTCTATTCATTCAAAGCAGATTTTGCTTTTAAGAACTAAATGGTGATATTATAATGCGAGATGCCTTATACTGTCAGATTGATTTCTTAACGAATCACAGTATCTTTCCTCTCTTCATCCCCCATAGTTTGGTTTTACCCCTCACCTGTATCTTCTGGTCTATTCATTCTGATGTTTAAGAGTTTGAACCATGTTTTTGGCATAAAGTTGCCTAATATTCAAGATTCAATGGATTCTCCTGAAGATTTTATCCGAACTACTAATGATCGCTGATTTTAATGCAATCTTTATTAGTTTCTGAGCGTTAAATTTGCCTAGTTACATATATATGTGTCCATATAAGACAATGTATTTTTAAAAGGGCAAACAATACCGACGTAGAATATTTTATTAACTACAAATGGTGAAAAAAATCGTACAAATCGTTCCAGTTGTCGAGGAGAAAGCATCAGAATACAAAACATCTGTTTTTAATATTTTATTCAGGCATAATCGTCAATTTGGAAGGCGGGTATGGGTACCGCTGCCCGGGAACCATTTATTAGATAACCAACACTTCTGCCATATGTAGGTCACCCCAAGTAACTTCATGGGTGATGTTTTGGCGGCGGATATGTCTGCCCACTAGCTGTATGGCAGGCCGGATCGGGAGAGAATGATTCAGGGAGTCCTTTTGACTTCTCCAGCCGTACTCTCTCGGAACATCGCCTTGCACGGCAGTGGGAGGGATTGATTCATACGCCCGTCACTCCTGAACACACTGAGTTCCAGATTTCTACCCACCTCTTATACCTACTTTTTTCCTTCACAGAACTTTCTCACATTCCTTTACTAAAAATACCCTTCGCACAGCATCCCCAAAGATGATTCTAGCTCTAGGTGAATTATTTAAAAAAAATCTAATATGAAGTTGTCTCTTTCGCTCATCATTTGGAGGGGGTAATAGAGGCAGTGACAGCAACTGTATAAATATATAAAATACCTGATATTCAAATTTCTTGGTTTTCCACGGACCATTTCACGTATTTTAAAATCAAAAATAAATGTACGAGAAATTAAGATATCTCCAGACACTAAACTTCTCAATTTGATTTACTGACGGAGATATTGACAAAAGTGTCTACGCGATCTTCTCTTCGCGAAATGAACAATGACACCTCGCATTTATCCCCAATCTTATTTTCACGCATAAGTAAAGTCGTGGATGAATATTATTTCACAGCTTGTAAAAATGGGGAATTTAACAGATGTCTTTTTTAAGGCTTTAATAAAAGTTGAGAAGGAAAATATTCAAAGTCAGTAGAATATATATAATAAGTTGAGAGGTTTAATTCCTTTCTATTAATTTATAAATAAAACACTTGTGTTGCAAAGTTTTTTAACAAATAAACGACATTTATGTTTATTTATATCACTTTTCTTTGAATGGTTTCTTCTAACAATCAAATAATAGCTAAAACAAAACAAGTAACAATTGATAATTGCATTCTAACTGACACTACAGGATTCTAATTTAAATGGAATATATTTCCTTTACATATATATGTAGGTATTTTTAATATATTTCCTTTACATATACATGTATATGTAGGTACCTGGTAACTAGCGATTAGTGCGTACAACTGAATACCAATTATGCCTCTGATATAGGCTTAGCAGTGGTGCCTGGGTTCATGGGGGGAGGCGTCTACTAATATCTACAGGAATTCCAAAAACTGAAAAAATCGAACTAATATCTATGGGAATCAAAGTGTTGACGAATATCTACAGCTCAAACTGTTGATTAATATCTATGAGAATCAAAGTGTTGACGAATATCTACAGTACTGTCAGAGGTTGGATTTGCAATTATGTATAGCATATTGGAATAACGTAATATTGCGTATGCACTTTAAAAAACTTAATTTATGTAAGTATGTATGTAGAAATCCCTAATATCGGACTATTGGACACATTTAGCTGATTAGTCCAACCTACGCTCTGTAGATATTAGTTCAACCTACGCTCTGTAGATATTAATCAACACTCTGAAGTTCGTAGATATTAGTTCAACATATGAGCTGTAGATATTCGTCAAACATACGGGCTGTAGATATTAGTATCTGGAGTCTTCATGGGGTGATGTTTGTTCGGATTTTGGCGGCGCCAACGCACGCATCTGCGTGGCAAGTAGGATTGGGAGAGACCGGTTAAGAAAAACCTTTTGACCTCTCTAGCAGGATGATAGATTCTTACGTCCGTCACTCTTGGATTTACTAACCCCGGATTTCTACTCACTCCTCATACCTTTATCCTTCCTAGAACTTCCTTTTCTTCTTTTCCTAAAAAGACTCTCCACACAGCATCCCTACAAAATAAGGAAGAAACCGAAACCAAAAAATTACCGGAAAATAGAGAACATAGTTTATTACGTATATTGAAAGATGTTAGGATACATGAATGTATGATTTTTTAAATAATTTTGTTTTTAAAGCCCATTTAAATTCAGCCAAATTCTGGATATTAGTAAGAGTTGAGGGAAGTTTATTCCAAAAGAACGTGTCAGTAATACGAAAAAAGCGATCATAGTAAACGGCTCGATGTGACCTAGAAAGTTTGATTAAACGATTAGTAACATCTAGATCTGCTGACCTTAGAGTAAGTTATCTCTCGCTTAAGTTTTGTCGGTCACATAGTTCCGATATATAGGCTGGTGGCATTCCTTGCAATGCTTTGAAGGTCATTAAGCAGATCTTGACCTCTATTCTTTCAGGACATCGAAGCCAATGAAGACGATCCCTTATAAGCGGAGTTAAAAGACAGTACTTAGATTAAAACAAAGGAGGGGGATTATTTTCTTCAGGACCTCCAGAGTGGAGCTAATGTAAAAAAGCACTTCTAGTGAATGAACACCTTCTGAATTTAAATTTGCTTGGAATTATTTTAACCGCGTTAATGACTAGATATGAATAGTTCTTTCAACTTTTCTTCTTCTTCTCTCCTTCCTGTGTCCCCTGACTTACAACATTCCATAATTATCAGTGAACTAACTAACTAACTAACCATCACGCCGTTTCTCTGCAGGGGTAGGCAGAGAGGACGGACCGCTAAACAAATCTTGGCAAACCTCGTTCACATTCATACATCGTCTCATACATGCTCTTCTATTATTCCAACTCTTCACATGGCCCGACTCAAGTATCTGATTCACTTGGTCGTGCCATGTCTTCCTCGGGCGTCCCCGACTTCTTCTTCCATTCACATTTGAGTCACATATTCTCCTTAGACTCCTTTCCTCGTTCATTCGCTCTACATGCCCAAACCATCTGAGCGTCCTTTCTTAATCTTTCTCATTACACTTACATCGGCCTTGCATTATTCGCGGATCTCCACATTTCTCACACGATCGTACATGGTTTTACCACACATACGTCTGAGGATCTCATTTCTACAGTATTCAGTCTACTTTCATCCTTCCTCTGTCAGTTCCATGCCTCACTGCCATACATCCTGATGTATGGCAGTGAGGCATGGAACTGTAGGTACCAGATTTTGAGATAATGAGGAATGAAATATTCTAAAATTCCAAAATGAAGCATGATTGACACGTGTCTATATTTGTCATATTAAAAATTCTATAAAACATGATCGGGAAGTATAACGGTCCGGTTCATTAGCAAGATATTTTGAAATTTCTCCTACTACGGTGCAAAGCTATGTTTCGAGGGAGTCCTCTTAGAGAGGTCAAAAAGTCTTCCTCAACCAGCTCTCCCGAACTGGCCTGCCACACAGTTAGTAGGTAGACGCTTCTGCCGCCAAGAACCGGACAAATCTCATCCCGTGAACTCCGGCACCCCTGCTAAGTAACCAAACGTCGCGAACCACTTGAGGTGACCTATGGCAGAGGTGTTGGTTATCCGACAAATGGTTTCCGTGGTAACGGTACCCATACCCGCCTCCCAAATTGTAGATCTCTATTTGGGCACTAGAACAAGGTAATAGAACATATTTTTTATTTTTTATTTCCCTTTTTTTTGGGGTGTTATGCCGTGTTGCGCTACCTCCATCTTTAGCCAACGTTTCGGACAGCGTTGCAGTGTCCATCATCAGGGCAGATCCGGCAGATCTGTCAGATCCGGCAGATACAGCAGATCCGGCAGATCCGGCCTGCCCTGATGATGGACACTGTACGATACGTTGGCTTAATAAGAAGGTAGCGCAACACGGCATACCACCCCCAAAACAAATAACGAAAATACTTTTGGCCGTGAAAATCTAAAAACATATTTTTTATTATTTTTTCCCGAGCAGTCTAATATAAGTAATACATGTTAAAATATTAAATTATACGTAACGTACTCGATGGAATATGAAACAGATTTCCATTTGTCGAGTTGCCGATAAGATTTACATATTTTATGTATTCATAATAATTTGAAGTACCCGCTGACGAATATATTTAAGGAAAAACCCATTCACGAAATATTAAATTCCAGTAATAAAATCCATAAGTGATTCGAGATTTGTGCCTTGGTAATAATATAATGAAATACAACGACTCACAATAGGGCTTTTCTCGAATTTCTTAACACTACAACAGCATTTATTTGAAAAAATGTGCAACAAACAACATCGCGATGCTTTGTCTTATCAATAGTCAAATTATGATTATTTTAAATCCTTATAATTTTGTTTGAAATAAACTTCTTTAGCCATTTTGTGATTTGAAATTCGGATGAAACGGAAATGCGACATTAAAATGTATTATTTGGCAAGTACTCGGTTCTAATATGATGCGGTTAATTCACGACTCCGCGTGACAAATCTCAGCGGCCAGAGAGACTAGCGAACGGAGGGTCGAATTATATAATTTGGAAGGCGGGTATGGGTATCGCTGCCCCGGGAACCATTTATTTGACAACCAACACCCCTGCCACAGGTCACCGTCAAGTGGTTCGCTGCGTTTGGAGACTTAGAAGGGGTGCCCGGGTTCATGGGATAAGGTTTGTCTAGGTTTTGGTGGCGGATACGTTTTCCCAACCACTGCGTGGCGGGCTGGATTGGAGGAGACTGATTGAGGAGACCTTTTTCCAGACTCTCCTGCCGGATTCTTCCGACCCTTCGCCTTGCACCGCAGTGTGAGGAATAGATTCATACGTCCCTCACTCCTGGCCACACTGATCCCTAGATTCCTACCCACCCTTCATACCTTTTTCCTTCCCATATCTTTTTCTCCTTCCTTTCTCTTAAAAGACCCTCCACACAGCATCCTCAAAGATGACATAGGCCCCTAGGGAAATTGTTTTCTTCGGTGCCTCCTGTGTGGAGCGAATGTAAAAAAAAAAAAAAATATAAACATTTTTATTTTTGTGAAATCAATATCAAATCTTCAAAACATTTCAAAATAAACAGGCAAAAGAAAAGAAAGTGACATCTAGCGACTTTCTGGTTTCACTTCTACCGCGTGTGTAATGCACACTCTCTTTTTTTATGATAGCTCCACATAGGAGGCTCTACAGAAAAGAATTCCTCTCAGGACATCTTAGATGCTTGTGGAGGGTTTCTTTAGGAAAGGAAAAAGATACATTTCTGGGATTTCTGGGAAGGTAAAGGTACGAAGGGTTTGTGGGAATCTGGGGGTCGGTGTGTCCAGGAGTGACGGGTGTATGATTACATCCCTCCAACTGTGGTTCAAGTGTCATGGTAGAAGTGAGCCATCAGAAATGAGCAAGCGGTGTTGCTAATAAATACATCATAACCTAGGCGATTAATTAATCATTACTGGTCAGTTAATTCAGTATATTAAATCGGACTTATAAATTAAGAATTACTAAGAGGAATGAGCGAGCACTGGACGTTTTTGAAAGGAAAATTTTGAGGCCCGTCTTTGAACCGGTTCTAGAAAATGGATTTTGGCGCAGATGTTATAACAATAAGCTCTTTACTTTGTTTAAGGAGCTAAAAGTGGCAAAATTTATAAAACTGGAAAGACATCGATGGATGGGTCATGTGGAGAGAATGACCGAGCATCAAGCACCAAAGTCCCTGCTGAACTCAAGACCAATAGGGCAAAGGAGCCTGGGAAGACCGAGATTAAGATGGAGCGACAACGTCCTCAAAGACATATCTATCTTGGAGCTTCTAAACTGGAGAGAGCTGGCAGAAGACTCTTGAGGAGGCCAAGACCCGGACCCGGAGTTGTAGAGCCTATAGTGATGACGATGATGATTAATTAAGAATATTAATAAAGTTTTCGGTTAGGAAAATAATTATTTCAAGTAGGAATAATTATTTCCGTGACAATATAAATTTCCCAATTAGTGGCATGCACAGAGCTTTTAATCACGGTGGGGTAGTAATTGATAAATAAACACCCGCACTTGCCACTAATCAATATTCAAATCGGCTTTAAACCACATCAAATTAACATCCAATTAACCGCTTCATTTATGCACACTACAAAATAACTGGATATGTAGATTTTCCATATTTTCTGTCGACCACACAATCGCACAAAAGAAAGCCAATATAATAATATGATAATTATTTTGTTCGTAAATTTGTACTAATTCATACAGAAACCAACGGGTAGCTCTGAATGATAAATTTTTTACTTTTTCCGAAAGGCATGATCCTGAGGGAGCGGGAGACGGAAATGAAAGTCGTCATGTTGAAGTGGTGAGTCAGTCGTTTATTGGATACGTAGCGAAGGTCGGTGAAGCGGTAACAAGATGTAAGGCGGAGTGCCGTAGATGATGCTGCAGGCGTACGGAGGTGGAGATGGTGAGGTGAAGGTCAGTGAGTTGCTCGACACCTTGTCGGTGGAGATGACCTATCTTCCAGGCCGTTGCTCGACGCTTTGTGTCGCGGAGATAAACGGTGAGTGGCTCGGTGAGCTGAGCCACCAGCAAATAATCCTGGCGAGGCGGAGCGTGTTTCCATGGCAGCGAAGCACGGAGGGGCTTCGGGGTGCCATGAAGTGGTGAGCTGATCCCTTGGCTGAAGGTGCGTCAATCCTTATAAGTCGCGGGATGTAGCTGTTCTCAGGAGCTGAAGACACGATGGGCCTTGTAGCTGAGACGTGGTGATGGACCTCGAGGAAGCTGCCCTGGAGCGTAGCGATACCATGCAGGAGCACTTATTACATGTTGAGATGTTGACCGATGATTAATGTGAGACTGAACTGCAGCGGGCGAGCTATCGGCTGCTTATATAGCCGCGGTAGAGTAACTACCTCGCGGTAGGTAATACGAGCCACCTCGGCAGTTGACGAGAATATTCGGCGCCGTACAGATATTGTACGGTGCTGTCTCGAGACCTTTCTAGGCGGGGCGATATTATTATCGTCCAGCCAGCACGGCAGGCGAGAAAGTACATCGCGACCAGTATAGGTAGGAAGGTACCTAGGCAAGTAGGTTTGCCGATGCGCGCGGATATTAGGAGATGTTTCTCGATTCCTCTTTTGGTGGCGAAGATAATAATGATGTGTCGCCACAATCCTTTCCGTTGCCAACACAAACGGTTCCATGAGAGTTGATACCCAAAAGTTTACCCTTGACTTACTTTTATACAATGTGCAGGCGTTATAGGGTAAAAACGATATACCTACTTCCACAAAATGTAAACAGAGAGGATGTACAGCCGAATAACAAAAGTACAAAACATATTTACAATCATAGGAGTGAAAGATACTCATCGTATCGCCCTGGTCTAGGACCGCAATTCGGAATTTGAAGTCGCTTGAAATGGCTTTAGACGTGTTTGGTGACCACATCCGAATAGCCAGGTACTTCTCCACCTTACTCATCCCCATCTCCTTCCCCTCCCCACTACTTTTAGTCACACAACCATAGACTCTTGTGCAGTATTCACATAAAAAATAAAGAAAAACTACTTAAACTAAACACTTTTTAATACCAGTGTACAAGTACAAAATATCGACACTCTTATATTCGTTTTATATTCAAACCAAATTAGTATTGCATTATAATGGTAACCTGACATTTGGTCCGGCGACAGTTGGTCCGGCGACATTTGATCCGGCCGACATTTGATCCGGCCGACACTTGATCCGGCGGACAGTTGATCCGGCGGACATTTGATCCGGCGACAATTGATCCGGCCTGATCCTTTAGAAGATTTTTTCTTCAAGTAAGTACGTAAAGAGGATATACGGCCGTACAACCAAAGTCGATGTATTTATATCTGAAGGCATCTTGAGTGAAAATCCGCCGTAAATATATTTTTACTATCAATAATTTCGACTTTCCGAAGAAGCATGCGGCAATACAAAATACGACATACTTATACGTGCAGTCAGTTGAACAAAAAAACCGTAAAAGATTCCTACTTGCGTATAACTTTTTAAACGACTTCGAAAAGGAGGAGTTTCTCAATTCGACTGTACTTTTTTTTTTTTTTTTTTTTTTTTTTTTATGTTTGTTACCTCAGAACTTTCGACTGGGTGAACCGATATTGATGATTCTTTTTTTATTTGAAAGCTGGAGCTTTTCGTGTGGTCTCATTTTAATTTGGTTTAGTTCTGACAATGGCATCCATGAGAAAATCATATAAGTCTTAAATTTGCATCAAGTATGTGCGCGACAAATGGACGAATAACTCAATATCACGCCAACCGATTTCGATGATTCTTTTTTTATTGGAAAGGATGTACTTCAAGGGTAGTTTGATGAGAGTTTGGTTAGGTTTTGATTATGGGATCCATGACAAAGTAACGGAACTCTCCAATTCTGAAGAACAAATTTACGATACTCGGCCGAATCTTAATCGAATTAGTTAGTGTACTTCAGATTCACTAAAAATCAAAAAATATTTTTTTTTTAACAAAACAAAAAAAGGCTTCAAAAAATGCACTAAAAAGTAAAAAAATAATTTCGTATTCTTCTACAACTTCATAATCAACTTACCTTTTCTACTCATCAATATGTAGGTACGATTGTTATTTTTGGAGTCGGTGTCAACCAAGGTACCCGCGGCCCGGCGTGTTCACTTGACAGCTCCTCTCCCGCCGACACCGACTCCAAAAATAACAATCGTACGTACATATTGATGAGTAGAAAAGGTAAGTTGATTATAAAGTTGTAGAAGAATACGAAATTATTTTTTTACCTTTTAGTGCATTTTTTGAAGTCGTTTTTTTGTTTTGTTAATTTTTTTTTTATTTAACTGAAAATTACACTAGAGTCCCAACTGCTCTCAACCATCTCGAGCCAGTGAGTGCCAATGGCATCCCCAATTTTGGTATGGTGTGATACTGAGGGTAGTGGGGAGGGGAAGGAGATGTGGAAAATGTACCTGGCTATTCAGATCTAGTCACGTCATTTCAAGTAATCCGATTAAACCTACATACACTGTACACCAGCGAACAAATTACAAAAATCATATGATATAATTTTTTTTACATTTAATTTTTTAATTTTTTAGAACTTTTATCAAAACACAAGAGTTCCAACTGCTCCCAACCGTCTGGAGCCAGTGAGACTATGGCATTCCTAATTTTGATAAGTTGTGTGGCTGAAGATAGTGGGGAGGAGGAGGTGCTACGTGGGTTTTTCGCCAAGTGGCAAAGCCAAGTATACATTTCGTAAAACAACTTTAGTGTTGTAGTGCTGATCAGGTACCCACAGATTTTATCCCGTAGGAAGCGCCAATTCTCGACGGGTTATGGATCCCGTCAAGAATACCTGTGGTTCCCAAATATGCTCAGGGGGTGGATCGTAAACCACGATATGTGTCGCTCTCCAAGGGATGGTGTGCCAGGTACATAATTTAAAAGGCAGAGTTGTGAGAACAAGCATATAATTTTAAAAACAAGTAGCAATCAGGGTTTAAAATATGTCATTTCACTTACTCCATGAACCAACCTCTTTTATTATGAATACTATCGCTAGCTAACCAATATACTGTCCATCTAGTGGCTGCAAGGCACAGGCAGCATTTCCCCATGCAGGATCTGGATAGCCCTCACCGAAGCCGAGATCTGGAGACAGTTCCGCCGCCAAAGAGGAATCATCAAGCGGCCTTTCGCTTAGAAGGATTAGCATGTAGGGAGGCCGCCCTCGGTCCAGACGAGAGTCAAGGTCGGCGTAAATTTACTTTTCAGCCACAAAGATCGGCAAATAGCATCGCGGGCTAACGGTACCCCAATCATCCGTCAAAACGGGCTCTGACCCAAGTGTGATCGGACGTATTTCTCATGGATTCAATCTTTCCAGGGTCTGGCACGCCTGGTCGCCATACAAGTTTACGTTGCGGAATCTCAACTAATCCCACCAAAGGAATGCAAACTCTCGATCATACAATACGTTCACGTAATCACTTTTACCGCCCGGCATTTCTAAAATAAAAAGGAATTATTTTCCCGTTCGAATACTAAATTCTCACAAAAACTCCATGGACTGTCGCGTAGTTAGATTCGGTGCCCAACTCTCCCAAATCTACCTCCACAAGAAGTGACGTATTGCCGCGGAACTGCCCCAGAGGTCGCCCCAGGCCATCGATAAAGTCAGAGCTGGCACTCTAATAATTAAAAACAAGTTCCTACCTAATTACAATTTCGATGGGTAGAGTTGTTAGGATGCAGTACAAATAATAAAGATGTTAATAATTATATTTAAAGTAATACGGATTTGTACTGCATCATAACAAAGGATATACGTGAAAACTTTTCCTGGCTATTCAGATCTAGTCACCAAACATGCCTAGAGCCATTTCAAGTAAAGTTTCAATTCTAAATGAATACTGACGAATAGCAAAATACGACATTCTTATACGCGGGTCAAATGTCCGCCGGATCAACTGTCCGCCGGATTAAGTGTCGGCCGGATCAAATGTCGGCCGGATCAAATGTCGCCGGACCAACTGTCGCCGGACCAAAAGTCGCCGAATCAACTGTCATGGAACCCATTATAATATGCGAGCCTGATATGTGTAAATAACCCCAGACCCACTGGATTTAGTACCCAAAGATATGATTATGAAAATCTACTTGCGCGGACAAACATATATCACAAAGAATGGCAATCGAAAACTCCAGGGAAAATAACACATCCACCAAACTTGTTTTGTAGTTCTGTGTAGGTGGAGGCCTCCGTAATCTTATCTGCTTAAAATCTAGATCAGTTATTATTTTGTGACTTTGATATATGAACAAGTAGTTAGTTGTCAACCATAAACAACTAGTTAATTTTCAAAATGAAAAAATAAAACAGCAAAATTTTCCAAAACAACAGGCGACAGTTATTCACTTGTTCGAATACTATTTTCAAAACATTTTCAAAACATTTCAGGTGTCTCTGTTAAATCCAAAGAGTACCTAACTACCATTCTTGTGATATAAATATGTTTAATTACATTTTCGAACAAGCAAAATAAACATATTGTAATGCCCATCCAAGTATTAAAGGTATTTTTAAAGTCGATTTGGGTTGAAATTGGTAAATATTGCATAAACAAATTATAAGTTCATAAAAATTATAATTTCGGAGGGCCAACTGTCGGGGGATCAACTGTCGGCTCACTAACACAGACGAGTCTTCCACTATGTGGCATTCAATCAACATTAAATATATCATGAGTAATTTTGTATACTTAGTTCCTGCTTTAGACACATTATAGGAAGACGGTAGGTGCTACGTATGTTTGAGAGTGTAGATAGATTTGTTGCTCTAATTTTAAATTTTACTAAATATTCATTTATATTTTTATGCAAGTTTAGTAAGGGTAGGCAATATTCTGTACATAAGAGGGAATAACCAGAGAAAACCGGAAATATCTTATTTTTAAATCAAATTTTAGACGTATTGACTCTTGTCCATAAACAATAATAAATTGATTTCGAAAGATTGTTCTTTTATTTAGTAAAGATTTGTTTTAAATTTGAGAATAAATGTTTATTTTTAGAATAATAGGGTTATACCATAGGTCGTTGGCAGATTTATTGAATTTTCAAACTAAATTTTGTATTATACAACACACATTTCAAATCGTATAATCATGCAATAAAATAAATCAACAAATTATTTGGGAAAGCTTTGTTTCAGAATTTTAATTTCAGTTGAAATAAAATCATTGAAAAAAAGATCCGCGCATGTATTCTGTGACGAAAATACTTCAGTTTGTCTATTTATTTACTGTCTTACAAACTAATATATTAAAAGCTATTTTACATTCTTATTTTGCTTAGACATTATTGAAAAATTATAAATACTTATGGTGAGAAAAATAATTACAAAAGTACATAATTTTAATAGTTTTATCATCACGCTTTTCAGTATTTTTCGATGTATGAAGGTATTAATTAAAGCAGATTTTGAATGAAATAAAATCGATAGATATCGGCATGTAATTTAAAAAATACTGTTCCGCAGAATATCTAATCTTTCTCATTGGAACCGCCCTGTACGATCGTAAGTACATCTTTCGACGAAATTTGGATTATCGGTCGCTGGCTGATTAAATTACCATTTCGCTGTTCTATTTATTTTGATGAAAATACTTAGCTTACAAAAACCTGGTAAGTGAACAGTTACATTAATAAAGACGGCGAACTTCGAATTGATTGAGCCATGTGATAAAAAAAATATAATTTTGTATAATAGAGCTTAGGTCAGAACCCTTTCAGGAACTTTAGCGTAAGTTTGAAGCAAGTTATTAGCTTTGTCGTCTGCCAAGTTATTTGCGTTCAGTGGCGGGTCGTGGAAGTTAAATTGCAAAATAATGGTATATCCGCGATATAAAAACAAAAATAATAATACTGGATTATTTGAATAGTTTCCATGAAAAATTATTTGAAGGGCACTGTAAATAATCAATAATAATATATGATGCAATCAATCGGATAAATCAGATATTCGACCGGTCGGTAGCTGAGTTGGCATCGCGTTTGGGTCCCGCCCAGGCGTCCCGTGTTCGGTTCCTTGGCTGGCTAAATCCTCCATTACAACCCGAGTAACATTTTCCGCTTTCTGTGATGGTAGTAGGAGATTTTAAAATATTGCCAGGTTATTTGTAACCCGGGAATTTTTGTCTATCTTAAAAAAAACCTTTCTATGATCTGGAAAAAAAAAAACCGTAATTTGTAATCTTTACTGGAAAAAATGCATTATTATTGGTACTGGCAAACAAATGGCTCCTTTGTGAATATTGCATAAGAGTTCGAACTCTTATGCAATATTCACAAAAATAGTGACCAAATCATGGAGTTATAAATCTGTTGTTAAAAAAAAAATTTTAGGCCAATTTGGCCTAAAATTTTTTAAATTAAATTTTTTTAACCGCCTCAGTTCTTATTTGTCCAATAGACCGTTTAGGTTTATATTCAATTACCACTTTAACATTAAAAACGAAGTATAAAAACAGAAAGTTAATCACTTAACTAAGAATTATTGAAACTAATGAGACCTTTGCCTTTAGCCTTTAGCTTTATCTTAAACACATAAAATAATGTTTTATTGAAATAATTAGAGAAAACCTTCTCCTCCTGTAAAATTTTCTAATGGTCTGTTGGACAAATACGAACTAAGAAGACGCAATGTTAAATTTCTCTAAGCGAGTACCTCATTCGTTCTTTCTAGAGACATTCGTTTTTTTTAAGTACTGGGACCAATATTCTCCAGTACCACATGGTGCTTATTGAAAGACTTAGGTTCTTTAAATCACAGTGACTGTTTATTGACGTATCGTTATTTAAAATTATTATACTTCGGAGGACAAATGTCCTTCTCTGGCTTAAAGCTAGGTTTTGTCTGAGGAGCTCAAGAATTTTAAAGACTCCGCGCATCTACCTTCGGTTATCTTCGGTACTCACAGACCATACATTACAATTTCAGAATACGAAAAGCTATATATATTATTTTAAAATGCCCGTTTTTCGAATGTTGATCTAGTTTATGCAGTGTAAAATTTCTGAGAAGCGCTTATAGCACAACCTTACGACGGAAAAAATCATTTAGTTTACGTACCCGATTTTTCATAAATCCGTAAAGGAATAATTTAAACCCTTACATACATCTCCTGACCTTCTTGCACGGTCGATGAATAAGGATTGTATAGATAACTTCCCATCACCAACGAATAAAGAACAGTTCACAATGACTTAAGTGTTCTATATTTGACTTCAGCTGTTGTTTGTTCATGAGCGATCAACAGTTGTCCTAGGGAACGATGAAAAGTTACCGAAAGTTATCGATATAATCCTTATCGATCGACCGCGATTCCGCCAGGAAGGAACGTGGGAGAAATCAGAACTGTGACAAATCAGAACACTCTTAAAAAGTGAAAGTCGTGAAAGTGATGAATAAATCTGTATTATACTTTTGAATGTAGCTATCACTTTGTTGTTGTCCATTTTAGATAAATTAAACAATTTAACTTTGTTTGAACCACTTTTATATTTGAGTAAATCCGACCGGTTATACCAATAAAAAAGCATATGAAATTAGAATCAAAGAACATTTAAGGCGTCTTAATAATAATAATCTTTCTGAGTTCGCTAACCAAATCATTGAAAATAACCATAGTTTTGAAAAAATACGGGGATAAATATTCTTCATATTAATCATAAAAAAAACGTTTAGATAACTTAGAAGCCTTGGAAATAAAAAAAAAACCCTTAAAAATAATGAATCTATTGTCAACAAACAAAAAATATTTTCCTATAGCCCAATCATGGATATGTTCCCCTACCCACCCATTTTTCATTAATATCTAACAACGGCTCCACCCCTACCATAATAATACATTGTTCCCATCCATATTTCAAAACTGTCAAATCAGTATACATTTGCCCTGAAGAAGGAATGGTCGTTCTGAAACCGGTCGTTTTTACTCAAATATAAGAGTGGTTCAAGCAAAGTTAAATTGTTACATTTATCTAAATCTGTATTAGGTTTTTAGGCTAGTTTTTTTGACACCATTTTGTCATGGAGCCTCTGGAATATGATGGTCTTGGCAATAGTTCCGATTTGAAATTTAAGAGGGCATTACCAGAGAAAACCAGAAATATGTCATTTTCAAATCAGATTTTAGACGTATCGACTCTTTTCCACAAAAAATTATAAATGGATTTCGAAAGATTGTTCTTTTATCTAGCATTCGCATGTAATAAATTTTGAGATTTATTTTTAATTTTTAGTATAATAAGGTTATTCCATAGGTCGTTGGCAGATTTGTTCAATTTTCAAAAAAGATTTTGTATTATACCACATCCATTTCAAATAATATAATCATGCAGTAAAATAAATCAATACATTATCTAGCAAACGCATGTTTTAGAATTTTAATTTTAGTTTCAATAAAATCATTAAAAAATATGTACGTACATGTGTTTCTTGACGAAAATTGGTCCATTTGTGTATTTATTTGCGCACTTACAAACTAATATATTTCAGATTTTTTTAACATTCTTATTAAATTTAGACATTATTGAAAAATGATAAATACTTATTATAAAAAAATAACTACAAAAAGTACACTGTTTTAATAGTTTTATCATCATGCCTTTCAGCATTTTTGGATGAAGGTATAAATTAAAGCTAATTTGAATTGAAATAAATTCGATATTGCATTATAATTTTCAAAAGCTGTTACGGAGAATAATTAATGTTTCTCGTTGTAACAGCCCTGCACGATCGTAAGAACAACTTTCGACGAAATGTGGATTTTCGTCCACTGGCTGGTTAAACGCTCTTAATATTCTTTCCCACGTCAACAAGATAATAAATAAAAGCTTAAAATTGGTAGGCTTCATTCTCCGTAATTCCAGAGACTGAACATAAATAATTAAATCTATCCCTTCGGATATTGACGTATATTTAACATCAATGAAGCATAGTTGAAGCGACAAGCCTATTTTTACATTACCTCCGTACAGGAGGCCCTGAGGAAAACAATTTTCCTTGGAGCCTATATCATCAAAGAAAGAAGAGGATGTTCTGGGAAGGAAAAAGGATAAGGGGAGGGGTTATTGTGTCCTGGAGTGATAGACGTATGGATCCATTCCTTCCACTGCGGTACAAGGCGATGGGTCGAGAAAATCTGTCTGGAGTGGACAAAAGGTCTCCCTTATCCAGTCTCTCCCGATCCTTTCCGCCTTGCAATAGGTAGGCAAACGCATCCGCTACTAAGTCCTTGACAAACCTCATCCCACGAACTTGGGCTCCTCTACTAAATCACCAAGCGTAGCGAACCACTACTTGGGGTCAGTGCCGTAAATAGCCATTTCTGCGCCCTGTGCGAGCTTCTATAACTGCGCCCTATTTAAGTGGACCCTTCGCCTATTATACCACCCACTGTGTCTCACTCACTGAAACTCAAACGCAAGTTTACTAGTGCAAATGCGTTGCCCATCCTGATGCTTAATATTTAATTTTTGGGCCACTTTGGTCTTCATACTTCTATAATAAAATACCCTGCAAAGTTTCAGTAAACTGTAAATTAATTTATTTTTAAGTACTTTAAGTACTTATTGTGGTAGAGTTTTGAATAAGGATGGTAGCATAGCGTAAAATAAATTACTTTTAAGTATGAATTTGTGAAAAAACGTTTATTCGAAAATATTTGCAAAGATTATTCACAACTACACAATACACAAATGAATGAGACCACAAATGAATAAGTTCAGAGAGTAAAGATTTTAAGCAAGCCATAAACTTTTTTAAAGATTTACTTTTCGCGCTTTCTTCATTGCGAAATCGTTGATAATCTTTTCATACGACAGGCACCGTCCTATGTCGCGTTCAACCGACAAAATCGCTAGGCCGTTCAACCTTTCTTGGCCAATCGTCAAGCGCAAGTAAGTTTTTATTAATTTGAGCTTACTGAATAATCTTTCGCAGGAAGCTACAGTCACTGGCATTGTTAAAAAAATCTATATAGTGACTACTACATTGGGAAACATCTCTTTTAAATCTAGTTTGACTATAGCTTTAAGAAGATATATATAACTATAGCTTTAAGACTTTGCCAAGGCATTTGACCGTGTTAACCATGATATACTTCTGAGGAAAATGTTTAAAATAGGCTTCGATCTACCAACACTGAACTTTTTCTCATCGTATTTAAAATCCAGAAGTCAATTTGTTTCGATAAATGGACATAATTCAAAAAAATTCCAAGCGCAATCTGGAATTCCTCAAGGGTCTAACCTCGGACCTATGTTGTTTCTAATACTTATAGATGATATCCAAAACTGTGTTAGGAACGGCAAATGTCTACTATTTGCTGATGACCTTAAAATAATGATGGAAATAAGCTGCCAACAAGATTGCTTCAAAATGCAAACTGATCTATCTTGCTACAAACTTCTTGGATTCATCATCAGGACTTGTAAGCAATTTGATAACCAAGAAGCTATGCTAGCGTTATTCGATGGCATACTGAGAAGCAAACTGGAGTACGCGAGCGATGTTTGGACACCGTACCACCAGAAGTACATTGATATGTTAGAGCAAATCCAGAAGAAATTCCTCAGGTATGTTTATATGCGGAAGCATGGAACCTATCCAAGGTTCATGCACCATGTTGACTTACTTGAGGAAACTGATTCTGTGATCCTGGAAACTAGAAGGAAAGCAAGTCTTGCTATTCTGTCTTTCAAAATTTGGAACAATTTCATCAATAGCCCATTTCTCTTGGGATGCTATGATTTATATGTACCAGACCACTACAGCCGAAGTCGACATCATGACTTATTTAAAGTACCGAACGGCAGAACAGACGTCTTGGCAAAGCATAGCATGACGAGGGGAGTGGTGCTGTTAAATGAAATTGCAAACCATTTGGATGTAAGTGACTGTTCTTTATATGCCTTAAAAACATTATTGAAGAGTCACTTGCCTAAATGCTGATAGGGTAACTAAATTGTACTGTAATTGGAATTATTCTGTTGTACAATAATAATAAATAAAAAAAAAAAAAAAAAAAAAAAAAAAGACCCAGACTTGAACACGGTCACATTTATCAAATAATGTAGTCGTTTCAACTTGACTCTTTGTTGTGTTGGAATCGAGCACTAGGGGCGCAGCGGGGCCGGGAACTTATCAGGAGCAAAACGAAAAAATAATAGTCCTGTCTAGTCTGGCCATTCTTGCGCCCCCCAGAGTCTAGGCCCTGTGCCTGGGCACCGGTGGCACCGCCCTATTTACGGCACTGCTTGGGGTAACCTATGGCAGGGGTGCCGGATATCCAACAAATAGTTCCCGGGGCGACGTTTCCCAGAATCGCCTTCCAAATTAAAGCGTGTTTTTTATGTCGATTTGTTTTTTTTCCTGCCGATGAATATTATCTTTAACTACGCATTGACATTGTAATTTGGTATGCGGAATAAAAAATTAATTGAAAAAAAACCTTTTAAAATAAAAAATGTGGTTCTCTTCTATAGATCAATAATTACTCATTCTGGTTTCCCCACTTAAAAACCCACTCTGATGCCACCGGAAAAGTTCAACATAAGTTTCTAAGATATTACATTATATTTTCAACAAGGTTGTTCTTGCCTTTGAAGCCATAAATTTCAATTACTTGAGGAAAAAAATTAAATTATTAATTCTCTCAGATGGACGACTTGTTTTCGATTCGAATTGAATTTAAAAAAATTAATTAACGGTGGTACTTTATAGATATCTGATTTTTACTTAGTCTAATTACCTTTGTATACAAACGAGAACAGTTCGAAGATTGCATTTAATTGTAACAAAACCTTTAGAACTGAATCAATTATATGTATTTGTACTTGTTAATAATAAAATAATAATATTTGGCTAATTTACATAGCGCCGTTTTTGTGAAAAATCACCTCAAGGGCGATGTATGTGTTGTTGTTGTACTTTCTTGAATTGTACTTGTACTTTGGCAGAAGTTATTTTAATATACTGGACGTATGAATGTAGATAGAAAAGGGCTTTAGTTGTTTTTGGACTTCCACGGGACACCCACGTCAGGGACATCTATGTTAAGTTTCCGGTATTGGAGGGAATCCAACCACTTTCCAACGGTATTATAAGCAAACATATGGTTTCCTCCGCACACGTCAGGACTCTATTTTTAAATGACTTCAAAAAGGAGGAGGTTCTCAATTCGACTGTATTTTTTTATTTTATTTTTATTTTTTTTTATGTTTGTTACCTTAGAACTTTCGACTGGGTCAACCGATATTGTTGATTCTTTTTTATTTGAAAGCTGGTGCTTCCCGTGTGGTCCCGTTTTCATTTGGTCCAGTTACGATAATGGCATCCATGAGAAAACCATAATATAAGTCTTAATTTTGCATTAAGTATGTGCGTGACAAATGGACGAATAACTTAATATCACGCCATCCGATTTCGATGATTCTTTTTTTATTGGATAGGATGTACTTTAAGAGTAGTTTGATGAGAGTTTGGTTAGGTTCTGATTATGGGCTCCATGACAAAGTATCGGAACTCTTCAATTCTTAGGAGCAAATTAACGAAACTTGGCCGAATCTCTTAATTTGACCCTAACGTCGTGATGGTCAAATTATGTCTGTCTCATATGAGCAGCACGTTTAGTAAGTCTACCTATATTCAGACAAATTAGTTAGTGTACTTCAGATTCACTAAAAATTAAAAAATAAACAAAAAATTTAACAAAACAAAAAAAACGATTTAAAAAAATGCATTAAAAAGTAAAAAAATAATTTCGTATTTTTCTACAACTTCAAAATCAACTTACTTTTTCTACTCATCAATATGAAGGTTCGATTGTTATTTTTGGAGTCGGTGTCAGCAAAGGTACCCGGCCCGGCGTGTTCACTTGACAGCTCCCCTCACGCCACGGCCCCGTTCTCGCCTCTCGCCTCGTCAAGTCGCTTGTGCGACACAAGCACATCTCACCTATAACTATCTATGTAGTTACAAGCCAAGGTGACTGACACCGACTCCAAAAATAACAATCGTACCTACATATTGATGAGTGGAAAAAGTAAGTTGATTATGAAGTTGTAGAAAAATACGAAATTATTTTTTTACTTTTTAGTGCATTTTTTTGAAGTCCTTTTTTTGTTTTGTTAAATTTGTTGTTTTTTTTTTTTGAACGAAGCTACATTTATTCGAACGAATCTAGATCTCTAGACCCTCCAATGTCCATGCGTACGGAGTTAGTAAGCAGTATGTAAGCACTTATATTAACATAATACAAAAGAGAAATAAAAGTAGCAGCCCGTGGAAAAATTCTTCTGAAATCGGTAACTTAAAAAATAGAGATAAAAGTGTTAGTAAAATAAAAAGAAAAATACCAGTTGAAGAAGCCTGCAATAAGAGAAATAACGAAAAACCGGTGTGCTTGCAATCACAATCATTCCTAAACTTGAAATCACATGAACCATCCTAAAAAAATACTCAACAATCAACTCACACTAACATCAAGCCACTTTACAATCAAGAAATTGTAGATGTACACAATACACAAAATAACAACGAAATCCGCATTCCTCAAACATATACTACAAAAAAAGGCATAAAATCTCTGAACTTACACACTGTATAATTCGCTTCCAGATATGCATAAAAACATCCAGCACATTATAAAAAATTCAAAGCAATGCTTCAAAAATTTTTTTTAGTAACAGGAAAATATGTAATTTTCTCATCATGTTTTGTTCTGTATTCTTTTTTTCCCTTTATTTGTAATCATCCATATTTGAATTTTCTTGTATTTATTTAACTTGTTTTCCCTTGTTGTTTGTTTTACTTAACCCGTCTTTTATTTTTAGGCTGTAGGGGAGGGTGGGGCGTGTTGTGACGGGGGCAGGTTGTGACATCGCGTTTAAAATTCCCGCTAGTTGACTTAGCGGGGCGCGCATCGCGCAATATCTTGTGAACTCCGTACCGCCAGTTTCTGTTAAAACAGTGGTGCCGTGCGATTGATATAATTAAAGCTATACGATAAAGTGAAATTTTCGATACATATTATGAATGCATGTATGTATTACTTATATATAGGTTCCTTTGTAATTCAAACTTATTTTTTCCGGCTTGTAAATTGGTACGAAATTAAAAAAAAAAGAAGAATATGGAAACACCTCCGCTGCTGTTCTCACAAGAACACCACTGCAAGACGTAACGAATGCAGACATTGAAGAAAAATTTGTTGGACCCTCAATGATCCTTCTTTTACTAAATTATTTGTTCGTCACAACTTGCCCCACCCCTGTCACAACCAGTGGCGGCTCGTGACTTTTGGGTGTTAGGGTGATAATATTAAAAAATGGCATCTTCTGAAATTTTTCATACAAAAAACTGATTTTCAAAAAAATATTTTTTTTTTTCGGCCACAACAACATCGATAATGCCATTTTTTTTTAATATCAGCACTCTAGCACACCCAAAAGTCACGAGCCGCCACTGGTTGTGACAGGGGTGGGGCAGGTTGTGACGAACAAATAATTTAGTAAAAGAAGGGTCATTGAGGATCCAACAAATTTTTCTTCAACATCCCACCCATGAATTGTAAGTCTCTCCCATCCTAAAATGAGTTTGGTAACTCACTGGATTGCCCTAGCAAGAAAAAAAAAGAAATAAAAAATAGCGTACCTCTTCATTAAATACCCACTGATTTAAAAAAAACATTCTAATACTTCAATCATCATTGGTTCTGTTAACATGAGCTAATCATGTACTCCATGTTTACTCCTATGTCACTATTATTTTATGTGTCATCATTAATTATATACCTATCAGGTAAAAGGTCTTATGGGTGTGTAATAAATAAATAAAATAACAATATACCTGCTCTTGGTTCTAGTCACCGAGCGAAAAAGACTATCGGTTTAGCCCCTGTGAACTGCCACCTATTAGAATTCGTTTATTGACCAGATCTGAATGTCCCACCTAAATTCTTCCAAATACAGAAAATTTATACAACTAACTTATGTTTCTTCTTCGAATACAATGTAACGCTACTGCTCATCACTCCTCTAAAATCCTTCACACAAAAGACACCCTTCAGTACTGTTCCCTAACTAAACAACCTTCTTGAAGGGTTTAACAACAAAGCTTTACAATACTGGTCCAGTAAATAAAGCCCTGTACCTACTAAACTCGGTTTATTATTATTAACTAAAAGCATTACACAATATGTACCCATATTATAACATCGAAAAATAAATAATAATGAAATCATTTACTACATTTTGTTCACCAAATAACAAAACCCCTTTTATTGAGATAATCCTTATTTGAACAGAACATGCTGAAATTTAAAACAGATCGCAAATACGTTCCAAGAAATATTTTTACAGAATTTTGCCTTTCTCACAGAATAATTGAGCAGGTTGCCTAAGAAGAAACCCGTTCGCTGAGAAATTTTGAAACTTATTCTTTTTCTTTCTAGGATTCTGAGCAAAAGGGACAACTGCACCACAGACTGATAACACCTAAATAAAATCATCAAAATTGAGGTTTTGTATTTCCCATTTTTCTCCTCTCCTTTTTTTACTAACTGCATTAGGAGAAAATACTCTATGTAGGTTTTGATTTTTTTTGAAAACACATTGTCTTATTATTTATAATTAGGTATCTGCACAATGAATGTCTGTTGATGGCGTTCAAACCGAGCGATTTCAACGATTTTTGGAGGATCCTAACTCCTACAAGGAGTAACATATCAAAAAAGCAATAAAAACACGTTAATAGTCGATATCTTTATTATATTATCCACTGGAGCGCTTTTTGCCGAATTTCATCACCACCTAAAAAACCTGGGATTGCTTAACTGCTGAATTTCAGCAAATTTTCCCTAGATACATTATTTTTTTTTTTAATATTTTCAAATATGCCCGCGGTTTAATTTTGACGTTTTTTAGTAGCTGGAAAGATATTACTTATATTAAATTCACAGATGGCAGTGTATTCCACTTATTTTCGAAATATGGTAATTCAAAAATTCGTGTTTTGTAGATTTATGTAGAATGTTTATCTGTCAAAGTGCCTCAGTGTAAAATGCGGATTTTTATCGTGTTTAAGTGGATTTTTCTAACATATTTGTATATCAGTGTAATAATGATTGAATTAGTAATGTATTCAACGTGTTTAAAAGTGTTTCAAACTTAAACATTCAGTGATATTTGAAAAACAAAAATTTTGTGGTTATGTTTTCGTAATATTTTTTGGATCGGACTGTGATTGACAATGCACAATTTTCAATAAATAAACCAATAATGGAGTTAATTGGTATTGAGGATTTAAGATAATTGATGTATCTGTTTGATGTGCTGCAGTTATTTTTGGTGGGTCCTTTTGATAGTAAATGAAAATTGTCGCTATTTTTCGACAAAATTTCTGTCTAAATTTTGTTCAAAGGGAACATTAAACGCTTCACAATTAAATTCAGTTTTCTTATATACATATGTAGATTTTGATAATAAATTAGACCATTCATAGAAAATATTTAATGTGGAGGCAAAATTGAACGTGAGTTTATAAGTAGAAAATCCTGAGAATATTTCCATTTCAAATGTTTAAGATTTTATAATATATTTTTTTTAAATCCTAGGAATATTTGATAATCAATAAAAGATAGGTGAATTCATCTACTACATAGAACTTTGATCAGTTTGTTTGTCTCCATATTAAAATTCAGATGTATGATTTTTTTAAGGTAGGCGGAAAATATTTAAAATGTCCACCAAAAAATCTCGACAATGCGAGAAAAAAGTTTCAAATTCGGCTGTCGCTCCAGTGGTTAAAAGGTTAAAAGAAAGAGTAGCATCAAAATCCAGCCAAGAAATTGGGGAATACGTTTGTATTGACAAAATGCCAGGTCTCTTCTTAATGCTAATCCTCTAGCGATGATTTTAAAAATGAAAGCGAAAGTTTGCGTTTGCTTTTTTATGTACTTAAAGATCGTTAACCTTGTTGTCTTTCAATAGAATCAACATTTTATCGATATTTGCACAAGTACACAAAATATTGGTTTGCTAATTATGCTTGTTTGCTCCAAATAAATATAATCGTATGAGACATTCCAATTATGGATTGGAGTAACGAAAAATGTCTCCAATACCAAATTACGTCTACAAATCAAGCATACCAAAATTATGGAAAATAAAATAAAAACAAGTCTCTTCCTTCTTTTCTTTATTGTAATTGAGTCGACGATAAATGCAGCACATGAAATTACTATTTTGCTCTCACTGTCGGTTGTGGTGTAGTGAACACAACCACTAAAAAACTCAAAACATAAATACGCTACAAGGCTCACAGAAAACCTATTAATACCAAAAACAAACAAAACAATATTCCTAAAAGGACCATACT
Organism: Limnephilus marmoratus; assembly: GCA_917880885.1. Classification (NCBI taxonomy): domain Eukaryota; kingdom Metazoa; phylum Arthropoda; class Insecta; order Trichoptera; family Limnephilidae; genus Limnephilus; species Limnephilus marmoratus. The sequence continues at coordinate 40,733,738 of OU862926.1, forward strand.
ACATACATTAAAGTATATAACAACCTTCCACATAACATTAAACAAATACAAGATACACACAAATTCAAATCGTCACTAAACACTTTCCTTGTTAATAAATGTCACTACACGTTGAGTGAATACCTCACGTAAATGAAACGCCTATTTTTATTTTTATATATATTTGTATTTTTTTTTTTCCATTGGTGTATTGTTATTTTATCTGTATAAACATTGTAATTATAATAAAACAAATATAAACATATAAACATTGTAATTAAATAAATGTGGTTAGCTGGAAGAAATGGGGTCTACCCATAAGCTACACCTTTCAGGGGGGCTGTAGGGGACCCAGAGAAACCCATCCCATCTCACCTTGTCTTGCCCCATCCCACCCCATTAGGGGCCTTCCTGTGACAGGAGGAACGGGGGGGGGGTCATGAGCTTTGGAGGTCATAAACGACTGCGACACATGCGACTGCCACAAAAAATATTTTCCCTATCCCATTACGCCCCCCCCCACCATTGTTGCAAATGTAACCCTATCGTGGTATCCCATTATGCCCCCTCCATCGTGGTATCCCGTTAAGCCCCTTCCGTAATGATCACGACAATTCGATTGCTGTTTCGGATTCACGAGTTAGGGGGCGCTAGAAATAAAAATATTCTCAAAGTGGGCGGTGGGCAAAAAAGATTGAGAATCTATGATTTACACTAAAGATCAAGAATTAACGTTCTTGTTTCAGCTCTAACTCTATGCTCGTTTGGTCTGATAATCTAAATTGAAGAAAAAGAAATAATAAAATAATTCGGGTTTTATTTTACACCCATCCACATTAGCTTAGGATTGCTTTATAAGGAAAACGAGAACCACACAAATTTTTGACGATTTTTGGTTTGTCTTTATTAATGGAATAAAAAATAAAACACTAAAAGTGTCACACCCAATTTTGAATGAAAACAAATGCGCCACTGACTTTGTACATTTCGGTGCTAGGCGGTTTAGCACGCGGTCTGTCTCTCTTACACTTGCCTGAAATTGTATGTCATCATCTCATTTCAATTTCGTAGACATGGTGAAATACAGTTTTGTATAGAAATATAGACCATTGTGGTTTGATTTATTTATGTACTAGATGGTTCCTGATGGCAAGCGTTGCTATGCCATTTAATAAGGAAATTACTTCTCCCTGCGTGTCCTTTTCCATTCGTCCCGTTCCCCTACCTCCACCACGTCCCCTTCCCTTCTCGCGTTCTTACTCCGATTCCTCCACCTTTTCCCTCCCCACTCCACTCCCCCCTTCCCCCCGTCCTGCGAACCTTGCTCCTAGTTCCCACCCCCCCTCCCAGGTTCCCCTCCCCCTCCAGAGTTCCCCTCCCCCCCCGGGTTCTCCTCCCCACTCCTGAATTCCATACATTCAGTTTTCAAGCAGCTTGCGTGCCATCTATTGCAATTTTTTTATACAAATTTCATAATACAAGAGCACAACATGTTATTCTGATGTATGAGCTATATTATTGTAAAGTTTCATTAAAATCAATTCAGTAGTTTTTGCGTGAAAGAGTAACAAACATACATCCATACAAACTATCCCTTTATAATATTAGTAAGAAGATAGACCCATATTCCCACGATTGATTATCTCACTAAAGACAGGGAGAATAATAATTTTGAATATAAAAAACCTAAGCTCCAGCTTCTCCAGGTATCAAATTGGAAGTCAGCCGCTGAGGACAGGAGGAGTTGGAGGCGACTGTTGCTGGAGGCCAAAGCTCGATATGGGCTGTAGCGCCATCGAAGAGAAGAGATAAAAAACCTAATGTAATCCTACTAAAGAAGTGAAATCTTGTCATAAGTCGCAGTAAAGTATTAAGTCTGGTTTCTCAAAACTCACATAATGAATATTTCAAAGTAAAAAAACACTAATTCATTCCATTTTCCAATAACGTTAGATTTTCTATTATCTGTGGTTAGATTCGTCAAACCAATTGTTTTAATAACTCTGAACATAAATAATATCCAAGACCTAGTCAATGATTTGGGCATTCACTTGGGCATATATCTGCAATACAAAATGAAGGACCAATACGCAGTCCTTTTAATATTGGATTCCAACTAAGTTTCTCCGTAATCAATTATGTTGTGTATCTGCTTTTCCTCAGAAAATTTTATTATGGCCCTGCTTTGTGTCCGTTATAACTTATTCAATTTCCTTCGCTGCCCAAATACAATATGGTAGAGGATTAATCATATTATGTAGTAACTACTGATTTGTATGAGTTTTGTAGGACTTTTATGTTATTGATTATACAGTCTTCATCAAAGAATGTACCAATGTGAAAATTATGTAAGTGTGTGTATGTATGTGTTTGTGTGTTTATGTATGTACGTATAGTTATTTTATTTTTTATTTTATTTTATGGTATTTCTCTTCTATAGAAGCAGACGCTTGTGATTAGAAGAGGGACGATTTTGTGATTAGAAAATATTTAAAATATATTAACAAAATATATTTTGTATCTTATAATTTACTTGTGGTAGATTCTTAATAAATAACAAATTTACAAATTATATAAGTTATGATGATAAATTTTATCAATTTGGTATTTTTACTTTAAATTGCTCTTTGATTGCTTTTAGTAGACATTTATCGTCTTCGATTTTTCTTATTTTTTCAGGTAGGCTATTAAAGTATTTTTTTCCTAGAAATGTATAATGATGTTGTGCAAATGAGGTGTTGCATTTTTGTGTTTGAAATATATGTTTTTGACGAGTACGACTTTCAGTTAAAAATCTGTGATTTTGTTTTTCTTTTATTATTTGGATTATTATATTTTTTCGAACTAGATCATTAAATTTTAAAACTTTAAATTCTTCAAAAATCAGGTGAGTCGGATAATCTCTTCTTTTTTTCAATTTAATTTTTATTATTAGACGTTGCACAATTTCAACAGGGAGTAGATTTGTTTTATATGCAGCTCCCCAGCTTACTACAGCGTATTGGAGAATTGACTGTACTATAGCATGATAGACTGATGTTAGATTTTCTAATGAGAGAAAGTTTCGGATTTTTAAAAATATGTAAATTAATTTCCTTATTTTGTTAACGGTAAGGTTGATTTGATCTTTCCAGTTCAGGTTTTTGTCTATTGTTATTCCTAAGTATTTAATTTTATTTGAGATTTTTAATGTGGAACAGTTTATTTCACAGTTATTTTTTTTGTGATCTTTAGAATTGTCATGTATAATTATATCAAAATTTACCGGAAAATCATTTGATTTTATTGCAAATGGAATGACGTGAGTTTTTTCACTATTAAGAGATAGTAGATTTATATCAAACCAGTGTTTCAGTATATTTATGTCTTCTGTTGCTTTTTGTTTTACTACTTGCCATGTGATTCCACTTTCAATAAGTACTGTGTCGTCGGCATAAGAGGTTATACTACCATGAAGTGACTGTGAGAATATCCCGTTTACATATAAGATAAATAATATGGGACCTAGCACAGTACCTTGTGGAATTCCATATTCAGATGTCTCTTCGTCGCTATAAACGTTATTTATTTTGACACATTGAGGGCGATTTTTTAGGTAGCTTTTTATCCAACTTGCTACGTTTTCATTAATGCTCAATTTATCTAATTTTTTCATTAGTTTTTTATGGGATATGCTATCAAACGCTTTTCTCAGATCTATAAAAATACCTATACACTTTTTTTTCATATCAAGGTTTTTATATATGCGTGATGTGACATTAGCAATCGCGTCTTGTGTGCTGTGCGCTTTTCGGAATCCGTATTGATTGTCGTGAAGTATTTTGTTATTATCAATAAATTCCATTAGTTGAGATTTTACGATTTTTTCAAATATTTTGCCAATATTTGAAATGAGGGAAATTGGTCGATAGTTAGTTACATTTTCTGCGTTTCCACTTTTGAATATAGGTGAGATAATTGTCCTCTTATAATTAGACGGAAATATTCCATTTTTTAAGCTTAAATTAATTAGGTGAGTTAATGGTTTTATCACGTGGCTTTTAATAGATTTTAACATATTTGCAGTTATGTTGTCAAAACCCGGTGACGACCCTCCTTTCATATTTTCAATAATGTTTAGAACGTCTACTTCCTTGATCATTTTAAAATGGGATAGTGAGTTTACACTTTGTATATCTTCAATAATTGGTTGAGTTGTCGCTCCCTTTGTTACATTTATTTTTTTAGCGAGGTTTTGTCCAACTTTCGCGAAGAAGGAGTTGAAAATATCAGCACATTTTTTAGGGTTTTCCTCTGCATTTATTTTTACGTCATTTTCGTCTACAATTACCTTGATTGAATGTCTTTGTTTATTGTTATCTATTGCACAGTTAATTGTTTGCCAGATTATTTTTGGATTATTTTCAGAATTTATTAATTTATGTTTGTAATATTCATCTTTACTAATTTTTATTAAGCGTGTCAATTTATTTTTATATTTTTTATAATTAAATTCTATTTTTTTGTCGTTTGGGAATTTTATTGTTTTTTTGTATAGCTTACCTTTTTCTTTGATTGAATTTAATAAACCCGGTGTGATCCATGGTTTCAGGTATTTGTTTTTGTCTAAATTACGATATGGAATATCTGTTTTTGAGTTTTCTACATGTTTGGATAAAATGTTTTCAAAGTACTTTGAGCATATTTCAACTTCTTCGCAGTTGATTACAGGTTGCCAATGTTCCGTTTTCAAGTTTTCAATTAATTTTTGCAGATTTATTCTGGTATATGATTTTTTTATTGATTTATTTTTTGTTTGCATTGTTTTTTCTTCCTCGTACAAAAATATACACGTATGATGATCGGTGATGTTATTTTTCCAGACAATGGTTTTTATTTTATGAAGATCTTTTATGTTAGTATTAGTCCAAAAATGATCTAGGCAAGATGGTTTCTGACCTTGAATTTCGCGCGTATTTTCATTTATACACGATTTAAAATTGTTTTCAATCATACAGTTCAAATATTCATGTTTAAGTCTACTGTCTATATTTTTGTTAATGTTGATATTAAAATCCCCTGTTATTATGCAAGTTTTGTTTTTGAAATTTGATATTATATTTCGTATTTGTTCGATAAATAAATCAGCGTTCGATTCATGCGTTCTATAGATTGCTAACAAATAATAATTCTTTTTGTTGTGGTTAAGTTGGATTTCTATGCAGTTTGATGAATCTATGTTGTGTTCTGAATGTGTAACAATATTATATTTCTTACTAACGAATATCGCAATACCACTGTTTTTATTAATGTTTGTGTTTGTTTGCATGTAAATATAATCTCTTAAATTAAAATGTGGTGAGTCACTGTTTGTGTATGTTTCAGTTAATACTATAACGTCCGGCTTCACAATAAGAGTATTTATATTGAGAATAAATTCTTCAATATTTTTTTGGAGGCTGCGGATGTTAAGGTGGAGCACTTGTAAACCAGAGAACTTATCTGTGATAATTTCATTGCACTCCTTTGCACTTTGACTACTGAATTCATTGATCTTGAAACAGCTTTCCAGCTGCGTGTTCACGAAGTCATCCATATTTGTTTATTTTCTTTTTTGTTAAGTGAGGTAATTGAATTAAGTTAGATAATATTATTTGATGATTAAAGAATTTTGTTAAAATAATTGCACAATTAAAATTAATCGAATGTATCACGTATACCAATTTAGTTAAAATATTTAAATAATTAAAAGAAATTAAGTAAGAAATTGAGTTTAATAAAATATTTGGATAGATTAATATAGTGGAGACAGATGAATAAATGAGAATAATTAAGTAGAATGGAATTTTTGAATAATTTTGAATAATTAGATAATTTGAAACAATTGAAAATATCACACATATATAAATATTAATAATAATGAAGTAAATAAACGTAATTTGGTAAATTGTGCACAATAAAATAGTTGGATAGATTAAAATTGAGGAAATAAATGAGTAAATGAGAACAGTTAAGTAGAGTGGAATATTTTGGTAATTTAGAATAATTGGATAATTTAAAACAATCGATTTTATCACATGTATCAAATTAGTTAAAATAATAAAATAATTAAAAATAATTAAATAAGTTGAGTTGAATATAATAATTGAGTAGATTAAAATAGTTGAAATAAATGTATAAATGAGAACAGTTAAATAGAGTGAAATATTTTTATAATTTAGATTGAGTAGATAATTTAGAACAATCGAATGTATCACACATATATAGTTTGTTAATATAATTGAATAATTAAAAATTATGTACATTGGGTTTGATATAATAATTGGATATATTACAATAGTGGAAAAAAATGAATAAATACAAAGAGTTAAGCAGAATGGAATATTTTTATAATTTAGAATGATTAGATAATTTAAAACAATCGAATGTATCACACATTTATAGTTTGTTAAAATAATTAAATAATTAAAAATAATTAAGTACATTGAGTTTAATATAATAATTGGATGTATTACAATAGTGGAGATGAATGAGTAAATACAAAGAGTGAAGTAGAATGGAATATTAGGATAGATTAGACTAATTAGATGATTTAAAACAAATGAATGTATCACATATATGAAATAAGTTAAAATAATTAAATAATTAAAAATAATTAAATAAATTGAGTTAAATATAATAATTGAATAGATTAAAATAGTGGAAATAAGTGTATAAATGAGAACAGTTAAGTAGAGTGGAATATTTTGATAATTTAGAATGAATAGATAATTTAAAACAATTGAATGTATTACACATGTATAGTTTGTTAAGATAATTAAATAATTAAAAATAATTAAGGACATTGAGTTTAATATAATAATTGGACATGTTAAAATAGTGGAAATGAATGAATAAATGAGAAGAGTTAAGTAGAATGGAATATTTGGATAGATTAGAACGATTTGATAATTTATAACAATCAAATGCATTACGTATATGAAATTAGTTAAAATAATTAAAGAATTAAAAATAATTATATAAGTTGATTTAAATGTAATAATTGAATAGATTAAATCAGTGGAAATAAATGTATAAATGAGAACAGGTAAGTAGAAATTAATATTTTGATAATTTAGAATAATTAGAAGATTTAAAACAAATGAGTGTATCGCATATATTAAATAAGATAAAATAATTAAATAATTTAAAATAATTAAGTAAGTTGAGTTTAATTTAATAATTTGATAGATTAAAATGATGGTTATTAGTAAGCAAGTGAGAATAGTTAAGTACAATGGAATCTTTTGGTGGATTGTAATGGTAGATTGTTGATAAATGGTAATTATGGAGTTAGGTAGGATAAATATTTGAAGTACGTTGATATAGTTAATGTGATTAGTAATAATAATAAATTGATTTATAATGTGAGCAAAAGTGATTGTGAATACAATATAAATGAGAATTATTAAATTAGTAATATAGGTAAGCTGATTTAATAATGGAATTTTTTTGTTAGCCTCGAGTCACATTTTTTTAATGTCCGATTTATAGGAGATTGGAAGGATTTTGGTGTCTTCAGATTTACGGACAAGCACCTGCCCATTTTTCGTCCAAATGAACTTATAGTTTTTTAGTTTTGCCTGTTTCTTAGTTTGGGCTAAGAGGAATTTTTTTCTAGAAGTCAGATGGTCAGAAATATAGATGGGCACACCCATTTGAGCATTCGGTAGTCCTAATGAAGAAGTAGTAATTCGTCCTTTGGATTTAATATGATCTTTAAGTTTCGCCAAAAATAAATCACGCATCAGTTTAGAACTGAGGGTGATAATTACATCTCTTGGTTTTTTATGGTTTTCATTGGAGCGGTTTATACCTCCTACCCGTACTATGGAAGTCACATCTTCGGGTTGAAGAACTGTTTTAATGATGTTTGTGGATAGGTTGTGGAATATGTTTGCTAGATTTTCCTGGGGAATTTCTGGTAAGTTGCGTATCTCTAAGTTGGTAGAATTAGATTCGTACTCCTGATGATCAATTTTATTCTCAAGGTACTCCACTGTTTTTTTGAGGTCTTGGTGTTCCTTTTTGAATGTTTCGATTTCGGTTTCAATTTTTTGATTTTGGATTATGGTTTGGTCGATTTTTTTTATTAGGTCATCGTATTGTTTGCTGACGAATTCCATGCTCTTTTGCGTTTCTTCCTTAAATAATTCCATTTTTGTAATAATTTCTTTTTTCATAATATCCATTTTCTTGTCAATATGTTGGAGAATTTTTTCCATATTTTTGTCTTCAAGCTCCATTGCACTTTTGCCTCTAGTTGACATGATTAGTGTAAGTTATTTTAGATTGACTTTTAATTTTATGTTTTTTTTATTTTTTTTTATTTTATTTTATTTTATTTTTTTTTTTTTTTAATATTTTTTCTTTATTTTGTTTTTATTGGATTATGTTGTTTTATCTAAATTTAATTTTTATTAATTATTTATTTAATTTATATATTGTTCTGTAACTGCCATCTATTGCTTAGTAATGTAACTCGATTAAATGAGTTTGTGGTTTAATTTATGTGATTATTTACCGCCATCTATGGGCAGTCATTTTATAAATATATTAATAAAATAAAAAAGATTATGGTATGGCCGAGGATTGAACACTGTCAGGAGATACTGCGAGCCAAACGCTTAACACCTACGCCAATTCACTGATTGACGTCAATGACATTAAATTCCATATAAAGCAACTGTCAACGAAAAAGAACTAGAGTGTATTTTAACTGTTTTTTAACTAAAACACTATTTTTATTTTACAAATACGCAATTCAAATTTTGTTTAAAATTCACTTTTTCGAAGATTTTTCACGGATTGTTTATTTGTTTATTTAACTCACTTTAATAGGTAATAAAATCATAGATAGTTTATGTGTCAATTTTTTTGACAAAAATAAAACCACTTTACGAGCGTTTCCCGGTAGAATATCGGGAGACAAATACACCGGATGATAGCCCTTGAAAAACACTGGACCTCAGTAACTAATTTGTTTCGATTTGTACACTATTTAATGTTATTTTTATTCAGAAACTGGAGTTAACGAAATTTGCGACTTAGCAATATTATTGTTGTTGTTGATAGTCCTTAGTCCAATCTCGACTTTCTTACAATATAGTTTGCTGGGGATCCTGTCTAAAGTCCAATGTAGAACCACTAAATATTGCTCACAAATTAATTCTTAAAGTCATGATTAAAATTACAAAATTACAATTACATGTACAAAAAAAAATTTCGTTATCCATCTAAACTACTTTACAAGGATACTAATGTTATGTGTATAAAACAGCTGTACATTACTAAAATAATTTGTACATTTTTTATCAATACTAAATCTGCAGAAAGAACCCAACAAATCCATACCACTAGAATTGGCTCAACAATGAACTTTATGGCAATACATACTAAAACATCTTTTGGCCAAAGAAACTATTTATACCAAGCTCCAATTATATTTAATATTCTGCCAGACTACATTAAATCTTCAAATTCATTAGCTAAATTTAAAAAGAATGTTAAGATATTTGTGTTAACAGAGGATTGGCATACTGTTTTTTCATCCTTGTCCTTTTTTAAATAATAAGATTTCAATTTTTAAGTAATAAGATTTGTTTTTAAAAATATTTGTTTTTTGAATAATAGCTTTTTTTTAAATATTTATTTTTAACTCAAATAAAATCTATTTAGATTTTATTTGAGTTCCATTTGGCAAAATTGGAGTGTCACCCTAAATGTTTTGTACTAGCTTTGTTTCTTGGTGGGTATAGTAATTAAAGATTTATTTATGGTCTATATTGTTACAAATCATACTTAAATTACCCATCTGGTCACTAATATGATATTTTTATTTCTTACTTTATTATGATATTTTAGTGTTTTAAATGTAGTGTATTTTAGTGTTTTGTGTGTAAAATCACTCAAATTTATAAAAGTTAACCTCAACACAGGCCTAGTCCTAGTGAGGTTAATTTTGTTTTGTATGTAAACATAAAAATAAGAATGTATGGTGAGAAGTTAAATAAATAAATAAATATACATAAAAAAAGCTTTCGACAGCATATCACATAAAAAACTAATAAATAAATTAAATCGATAGGAATAAATGGAAAAGTCTTAGCATGGATAACAAGTTATTTACATAAAAGACCTCAACAAGTAAGATTACTAAATCATTTTTTTTGTGTCTTTGGTATTAACTATGAAACAATTTCTAGACATTTTTATTTCGAAGAGTTTTAAATTTCAATGTACATTTTTTACTTTAATTTTAAAATTTTGCGACCGGTTTCGACACGTCTGTATCATTCACGAGCAAACTTAAAACAAACTTAAAAATTCTATACATGTACAAAAATTAATTAGGCGGGGGCAGTGGGAGGGGGGATTTCGGTGGAGGGGGGTAAAGGTGGGAGGAGTCAAGATTACATGGAAACATCGTAAGTAGATGTGATTTACAGGGTGTTATTATTTTATTAAATAAATTAATTTTCGATTTAATTTTTTTGTTAATTTCTAAAGTTTCTAAAGCGCATAAATCAAAATATGAATTTACATTGCAATGTTTAAACTTTGTTTTTCCTTTTTTGAAACTATGATCTATCTTTATCAGATGGTTAGCAAACTCGGAGTAGTTATTATTACGTAAACAAAGTTCATGTTCACTGATCCTAGTTTTAAAATTTCTAGTAGTCATCCCTACATACTGTGCGTCACAATCGTTACATTCTAAAGTGCATATCCCGTTTTTTTTTCAAATTTATTAGAAACATCCTTGTTATTAATCAATTTTATTATTTATTTTAGAATTAGTATAGAAAGCTGGAGAAATATGATCTGGTAATACGCGGGATATTTTTAAAGATAAATCGCCTGTATAAAGAAGTTTTTTTTATATATTAGGTTGTTACTAGGTTTGTCGTTATTATTACCACTATAAATATACTTTTTTGTTAAAAAAAATGCTTGCTTTTTATTAACTAGTCGGTTAATTATTTCTGGTTTATATCCATTGTTTAGGGCTACCTGTTTTATAATGTTTATTTCGTAATTATAATTATAATTGTTTAAAGGGACATTAATAGCACGATGTATCATTGAGTTGAAGGAGGCGAGTTTTATGTGACAAAGGGTGAAGTGAAGTAGACGGTATAACGCATTCAGTGTGTGTGGATTTTCTATATATATTAAATACACACTTATTATTATCTAAATTGATATTTAAGTCTAAGAAGCTTAAATTGTTGTTATCATTATTTTGGTGTAAATTTTACATTTTGAAATATAAAATTTACAGTGATTCGTGACATTATTTGGAGTAAAAAACGTAAATGAAATTTTGGTTTCCGGTGACATTTTTGATGTTTTTTTGTTTTTCATTATCAGATATATTTTTCATTAGTAGAAACAAAAACATAAAAAAATGGTAGTTGTTGAACAGTTGGAGGTGGGGTAAGGGGTTCGTCGGACACCCGGCTGAGTGACCAGTGACGACATGTGGAAGATTTTTTTTTTTGATAAATGAAACAATTTAGCTTTGTTTGAACCACTTTTATATTTGAGTAAATCCGACCGGTTTCAGAACGACCGTTCCTTCTTCAGGGCAAATGTATACTGATTTGACAAATATGAATAACGGATATGTACCAAGTTTAATTGATAACATCTTAAATAAAAAAATTAACAAAAAATTTTGAAATCAAAAAATAAATATCTATACAATTCTAATAATATTAATGATAAAGAAAGACGTAAAATTTTGTACGTTAATAATTTTTCAGTTCAATGTTGCAAAAATCTCCCTTCTAATTTTAAACCAGCTTTTTATACAAGAAAAAATATCGGTAATTTTTTTGAGAAATGCTTAAGATAAAGACCATAAATTGACTAATTCCGGAATATGTATGTAAACCCAAATGTATTGATTGTCCCTCATTTTATACTGAAAGAACATTTAAGGTGTCTTAATAATAATAATTTTTCTAAGTTCGCTAACCATATCATTGAAAATAACCATAGTTTTGAAAAAAATACGGGGATAAATAATCTACATATTAATCATAAAGGAAAACGTTTAGATGACCTAGAAGCCTTGGAAATAAAAAAACCCCTTAAAAATAAGGAATCTATTATCAACGAACAAAAAATATTGTCTTATAGCCCAATCATGGATATGTTCCCCTACCCACCCACTCTTCATTAATAGGTACCTAGCAATGGCTCCACCCCTACCATAATAATACATTGTTCCCATCCATATTTAAAAACTGTCAAATCAGTACACATTTGCCCTGAAGAAGGAACGGTCGTTCTGAAACCTGTCGGATTTACTCAAATATAAAAGTGGTTCAAACAAAGCTAAATTGTTTCATTTATCTATGAATATATTTAAAACAAAAGTAAAAACATGGCTGAGAGATCAAAGTGATAATAAAATTACAAACATCATGAAGACGATATAAAGACTATCCATAACCAAATACAAATATTTTAAAAAACTACAGGCCACCTCAGAACAGGAAATCCTAGTGAGGAGGTCTGTGAAAAAAAAAAAAAAGAATCTATACTTATACTATACATTATACATATATGTACAAACCTTGCTATTGAAACTAATAATAAATAAATAAATAATGGATAACCACAAAGTTATAGCTACATTCAAAAGTATAGAATTTTTTTTTGTTTGATTTTAATGAAAAAAAAATTGAAAAAAAAGTCGTCAAAAAAAGTCACCGGAGGAAAGCAATATAGGAAATCAGACACTAATCCTCCGACTAACTTTCGAATGTGCATAGTAAGTAAGAGCCTTAAGAGGGCATTACCAGAGAAAGCCGGAAATACGTCATTTTCAAAAAAGTTTTTAGACGTATTGACTCTTTTCCACAAAAAATTATAAATGGATTTCGAAAGTTTGTTCTTTTATCTAGCATAGTTATGTAATAAATTTTTAAAATTTTTTTTTAATTTTTAGTATAATAAGGTTATTCCATAGGTCGTTGGCAGATTTGTTAAATTTTCAAAAAAAGTTTTTGTATTATACCACACCCATTTCAAATAATGTAATCATGCAGTAAAATAAATCAATACATTATCTAGCAAAGTTATGTATTAGAATTTTAATTTTAGTTTCAATAAAATCATTAAAAAATATGTACGTACATGTGTTTCTTGACGAAAATTGGTCCATTTGTGTATTTATTTGCGCACTTACAAACTAATATATTTCAGATTTTTTTAACATTCTTATTAAATTTAGACATTATTGAAAAATGATAAATACTTATAATCAAAAAATAACTACAAAAAGTATACTCTTTTAATAGTTTTATCATCACGCCTTTCAGCATTTTTGGATGAAGGTATAAATTAAAGCTAATTTGGATTGAAATACATTCGATATTGAGTAATAATTTTAAAAAGCTGGTACGGAGAATAATCAATCTTTCTCATTGTAACCGCCCTGCACGATAGGAAGAACAACTTTCGACGAAATGTGGATTTTCGTCCGCTGGCTGGTTAAACGCTCTTAATGCCAATCTGAGGTTTAACGCTCGAAAAGCTGCCTGCCTCCCAGCCAACGCCTTCCTTTGTTGCAAGTATGTTTTGTACATCTTTCTCTTTCGCTTACTTTTCTAGCTTTAGATAATATTTCTAACCGCGATTTCTGTGAGATAGGTATGACTTGTTCCCAAGAGCGAACAAACTACCCTGAAGGATGTAATGATCCGCCACTCCTGGCTTTTGACACCAATTGTGATGAACCCTACCTAGCTGATTTACTTTTCTAAGCTTCTACCTCGTAGTTTAAATCTCGTAGCTCCTGTCTCGTAGCCACGCTCATGATTCTACCCTTATGTCCTACTGATCACACCACTAGGTATGATGGCCTGACTCAACCCTCCTTCCGGTTTGTTTCTACCTCAGGCTCGTGATTTCTAAACCCCTATACTTTATAATCTAGCTAAACCTACCCTATCTTCTTAAATCCCTGCGATTTTCTCACAGTAATCAAGATTTAAGATTTTAGTTCACATTATTTCTATAATCTGCGTTGTGTATTTTTTGTTTTAGATTTTACATCTGTTTGCATACTTAATATGCACACATATGTAGAGAAGATAATGTATTACGTGTGGTAACCCATAGATTCTTTTAGAGAAAGGGTGAGAATCTTCCGATTTATTAATTATTATTATTTGAGTATCTTTTACCGAGTTTGATAAACTAACCCCGCCTTAAACTTTGTGTCTATTTGATTTCCGTAGGAATTTAGTGTGTTTATTTAATTCTTCCTATCACCGCGGCTACATCGATAACATAAAACAACAGTTAATAAATTTAACATTTCAAGAAAGCAAACCTTACCTTACCGGGGTAGGGTGATCGTACTCGAGGGTCCAGTTTTCTCAATTGAAGTCCTTGTCTGCAACCTCCCCTAACATAATATTTTGTGTAATCATAGTTAGTAGTCATAGTTAGTATTCACAATATTGTTGGAATAGTAAGGATGGATGGATATGGGGAGGGGGATAATATGTTTGCTGAAAAGTCGGCTCCTCCGCTAACCAAGTGAAAACCGATGAACAACAATTTCAAACCGGATTCTCCCGAATACGTTTGCTAAGCTTATCCTTAAGTCCGAGTTTTACTCTCTTCGACGAGCGTCTCTTGTTACGAAAGGGGCTCTTCACGCCAGATGGGGGAATACCAAGTCTTCATGCCGTTTTTCTGCCTCACTCCGACTTCCATCTCCGCCGGATTGAATTTAACTCTACTGAGTCTAGAAGGGGTATTTCATGTCTTCCCTTATCATGCCTCTATCCGTTAAATGTGGCGTAAGCTTGTGACGGGCAGATCCTTCCTCCCACGTGACCGACCCAGCGTTACACTCCACCTCTGACTAGCTGACATAAAACTCACCTCGTGAACCTTATGTTTGCTTTCAGGTTCGACAAGACTCACGGTATGCAAATAACCTGTGGCTTTAATGCCGCGTCAGCGTACTGTCCGCATACGTCCTTCCTCTTCCCCGCATGCCCACCTCGACAATACCGCCACAAGATCAAAGCCGTCCGTTCGAGAAAGGTTGACACTTACATTTCCAGATGGCTCATACCTACATACAGAAGCCTTGAAGCTTACATTCGAAGACAAGTTAGGATTCAGGACTGTATGAGTATTTGAACACCAGTGTTGTTTAAATGAGGTCACTAGCTCCTCGTGTGTTAGGTATTTAGGATAATGGGTATTTATGGGTTCTTGGATACCTACTTCCTATAAGAAAGATTTAAAAATGAGATAAATCAAGTTGTCATTGAATCAATGACCTCCTGAATAATTGTGATGAGCTCTCTTAGAGTTTGAAGCTAGTCGCAGTACTTTACTTTGCGAAAATTTTGCATGCTAAAACAATGCTACCTATTGGCGATCGCTCTAGTACAGATAAGTCGTTTAGAATTGAGTGAATTTAGCGTCAATGTCGTCTTCACATTTTTACCGCAGATTTCATCGCAAGCTATAATTGATAAACTTGTCCCTGACGTTAAGTTTTGTTTTGTTTATTCGTTAATGGAATTTAGGTGACTGGGTCAATGGGTGACCCTGAACTCAAATCGAAATTTTTGGTACACTATCGAAGGTCATATAAACTTACCCTAATCATGCTAGTGAAAGGAGGCAAATAGGTATTTGTTATACAAATACGCTAAGATACCAAAATTAGTTTAGTGATGCGTTTCTATCTAATTATGTGTTAAGTATTTGTTTGCAACCTTTCATTCTGTATGGGAGGTGTGACATGCGAATGCTAATAAATTGGTTAGTTATTAACTTACCCTTACTTGGCGTTACGTTCACCAGTGTCAGGATATCCACAGGAACCTTTAAAGCTTAAATATTGTAAGGACTCACCAAAGCTTTAATGTCTTAAATTCAGCTCCATCGGGTAATATCATCGATATGAATTTTATTAGAGCATCCAGACTACCTGTGTAACTTATCGCACTTTTATTTCGGTTTCCCACTTTTAACGATTTAACCCTACAAGACCCGGAATTCATTTCCTTCCCTTCCCCTTTTCTTCCATATTTGATTTCAATCTAAAGAGGAGAATCGATTCTTAATAATCGTTCGCTCGAATATTATTTGATATATATATAACTATACTTATTTACTCTTTAATAAATTAATTTATTAATTCGAATTTTCTTTAATTTTGTATTATTCCACTTTATAAAATATTTAAGTTTTATTTTTTTTTTTCAATTTAAATCATATTTCCTTTTTATAAAACTAAAGATTTTCTTTAAATTTGAATTATTTCACTTAAGGACAAAGTTAAAGTTTCATTTATTTTTTCCAATTTAAATTAGAATCCTTTTGTAACGAATAACTAAATATTAGTCTTCACCCAATTTACAACAAAACTGAAAGGACCACTTTATTTTATAACACTTTCGTTTAGCAACAATTAATAATTTGGATTATTTATTTAAACTTCGGGATAAGTATTTTCCAGATTTCGGATCAATTATTATTATTGCGTTGTCACCTAACGATAATTAATATCTCGTAATAAAATTTCCAACTTTCGACTTAACGTAAATTTTTATTTAATAAAACTTATTAGACTGTAATTTTCTTTATATAACCTCGGAATAAATAACTTTATTTTAACCTTCATAGAACAAATTTAAATCAATTCAAACACTCTATTAAACTCTCCTTCCGCATTGAATTTTTAATTAATTAATTAATTATTAGATTTTTTTTTTGAATCAGAGGCTATTGCAAACACTGATTTTTAGATTTATTATAAGATCATACACTCCGTTAAATTGCACGATTAACCGTATCCGGACACTCCACTCTCTGTTTTATCAAAGTATAAAACTGATTGTAGACTGTATTTTACCACTGAATTTTTAAAGTATAAAACTGACGCTATTTTTCCACTGTATTTTTAAAGTGTAAAAATGACGCTATTTTTCCACTGTATTTTCAAAGTATGAACTGATTCTAAACTCTATTAATTAATCACCAGGGTAATTCTCACGACACGCGCGACGTTTTAAGCAACCTTGCCAGTTGTCGAAGGTCTCCCCGAATAATCCCAAACACGCTAATTTATACCCATCACAGCTCCAAAAGGGCATAATCGTATATTCCTTGACGAGGAATTATAATCTGTAATCACTCGAAATTTTTTGAAAACCCCATCTCGTTATCGTTTGTCCCTACATAAGCTCTTTCGATTTTTCCTCTTCTTAAATCTCGGTTCGTCCCACAACTTTGTCTCGCTTTTCTAAGGTTTTTAGTCCCGGACTTAGTAAGCTGCCATCCAGTTTGCCCATTTTCCACATGTATTCTGTCTTCATAATATGTTTTATAAACATGGTTTTAATCTTGTTTTTTTTTTTTCAATTTGAACATGCCCATAAGTGATCTGCTAAAACTGTGTTTTAATTGGCATAAATATTAGGGAAAACGTAGATTCTTCAGTCTCCTAGTTTTAAACGCTAGTTGTCCTGTATAAATTTCCACGAAAATTATTTCTTTTCCCCTAGTCTACGTAAGCAATTATGTCTCAGAACCGTATTTTCATTATTTATGTGGCATATTTAACTTTTCGCTTTTCCCGCCTAAATTTCCTTCAAATAACGGTGTTTTAGCAACTATTCTTAGATGATTTTCCCTTCGTTGTTAATAAGGAATCATATCCTGGTTCCGTATCTACTCTACTTATAACGTTTTGAGTTTTTCCCATTTCCTTATCTGAGTTTTCCGGTTATGTCGGTTTTTCGTTCTCTCCCCCCACTCCTAACCCAATGATCCCTTATTGAAATTTGACGTTTGCCTTTTTGCCGTGATTCCATCTCCCGCTAAAACCCCTTTTTCCTTTTTTGATATATTATTTATGGTGTTTTCCGGCCCACTAACTATTCCTATCCTGGAATATCTGTCAAGTTAACTACTTCGATCAAATTCCGCCCGATTTTCCATCTCTCTCTCGCTCAAAATCCCATAAACTATAAGCCCTGACGTGTGTATACATCCTAATTTCTACATACCTTGCGATAAATCCATTTTAATGTGTTTATAATTAAATTTTACAGAATTCTATAATCTAAATACTAGGTAAGAGCAATGTTAATTTTTATGACCCTTTTTAATAGCTAATGGTGTTAATCTAAACAATTTCCATGTCCGAATATTCCTTGTTTATATCAACAATATACATATGGGGTCGACAACCGTTGAAATGACTCATTTTCCCTTGCAGTCTCGTGTAACTTTATGTTATGATCACTATTTTAATTACGTAAAATGACTCCTTTTTATGAATTAATCTATCGCAATGTTTGCAGTATTTCCACCCCCCCCCCCTAGGTATGTTATTCCAATTCCTTTCCAAGCATCTGCTACTGCACCAAACCCTTGTTTCGTCCTCTTGTTCAATCCTTAAACTCTAAATTTTTTTGAATTTTCCTTCCCAATTCGCTTTCCTAATCACTCCGTTCCGTCTAGAATTGATAACAATAATTTTCCATTGTGTTATGTATATTCATTTTCCTTTCGTACGTTTTTCCTCGAATTTTGTCTCTCAGCCGTCATATGTACTTATTCTATAATTGAAAATCCTCCCGCATTGCATGCCCCGTTGTCCCCGCGTTTTCCACTCAATATATTACTGATAAATTTTTTTTTATCGTTATCCAAGTGTGTTTTCCGCAACTAAAAACGCCCTAATGCACTCGAAACTAAGGTCTCCCGACCCCTTGAAGGTACCCTTTATTAATAACATTACTTGGGTTCGTTGTACTAAAAACCTTGAATAATTCGATATTTATCTCTTAGTTCATTCAACCCTGATCTCTGTGGGAACGTCTAGACCATAAATTTCTTCACTAATCACTAGGGTCAAAGTACAATCCTTTGTGTCCAAAATGGGCACGACCCCCTTCTTGCTGATAGGCTGAGTTGATTTTTAATTGCTTTTCCTGCTATTTAATTGGTTGTCTCAACTCTCGCGTTTAAAATCGTCCCTAAACCTGGGGTTCCCGTTAAATATCGATCTCATCACCATCTGTGTATATTTAAGGTAACTATAACACATCAACCAACTTAAAAATACCTCTATTTTCGAGCAAGTTTTGAATTTGACCATACAGATGTCGTAGTACTGCGCTTTTCATCTTAAAAAAAAAATTCCCGTAGGCTTTCTCGTAAATTGGAAGTTACCATTCATCACAAGGATTAACCAAGAAGAAAATTAATCACCATGTGTCATATAGTGTTCATATAAAAGTTAATATTTAATAAAACCTACATTACAATAAATAAACATTAACCTAAAGCTTTCGTTCAGAAGTAAGATGAAATTCGGAAGTATCCTGGCGCCATTACCCTAAGTACCCAACGCTATTCTTAGAAGCACACCCATCACCAAATAATGATTTTACTGTAGAGTAGATTTACCCCGGCGCCACGCCAGGGCGTCACTTCATTCGGATAGGGTTCTAACAAAGATATTTTATTTTAATTATATTTTATTTATTTTAGAGAAAGTTGACAGCAAATCAGATATTACAAAATAATACAATAATAAGATGTTAATTATGCCAATAAGGAACTCCAGTGAAAAATATTATGGCTTTAAAAAAATATGTTCATATAGACAAATAAACGCTGATTCTGAACATATAAGTTTTATTTGATAATATTAAACGCAGAGTTTTTAAAAATTTATTAAAAATTGCACTTTTAAACATCTCGTCAAAACACAGCGTCAAGTTGGAATTATTGAAATTTTTAGGGGTGACGTCACTGTTCCTCGTGTCGTGACGTCACCGTAAAGTCATTGGATGGAAAATGTACGGGAATGTAGGAATGATACAAGCCATCGTATTAATTTATTCGTTTATTTACAAATCTACTGTTTATGGAGATTTAGTTGTTGTGTTTATTGAAACATTATTTAGGCCTAAATAATTCAGTGTCAAAAATAGAGGTATCTCTATTATTAAAAATATTAAAAAAATTTAAACCGTACAAAAAAAATCGTATAAATATACCATGTCATAATGCTACCTACTACTCCACGGCCAAATCAAAATGGCATCAGCTGATTGCCTACACTTTTGTGGGTGATTCTTCGTTTTTGGTAATATTGATTTTAAAAGCTAAAAAAATTGTAATTTAAAACAATTTTTACTACTCTCCCGTAATAATATTCAAAAATATAATATAATGAATAAATAATTCCACCTAAATAAAGTTTTAACTTATCGAATAGTCTCATCTGTCTTCCGTATAATTATCATACAAAATGACAACACTTGTTGAAAGAATTTGAAATTAAAACACTTTTGTACTTTCTTCCACTAATTTATATTTTACCAGGACCGGTTTTATCCTATTACGGACATTTTCAGACTGGTCGAAAACTTGTTGAAAATAAAAATAACTTTTCAGAGATGTGACGTCACACGATTCAATACACATGCTTTGGTTTTCGGGGGATCTTGAAAAATTAAAATTTTGACAATTTTTTTAACTATTAAAACTAATTCTAAAAACAAACTGAAGTTATTTAAGTTAGAAGGTCGTCATTCAATAAAAAAAATTAAAAAATTAGACTGGAGTTCTCTATTATGAACTTTCCACTGATGATAGTTAATGATATAGTGTGGCATTTTAAGGGTGTTTTCTAAATTAATTAATTTTTTCGTTACAATATTCGAAAAAAGGGAGGGTGGGGGGAGGAACATAGGAACAGGATTAAGAGGCAAAGGACGGGAATATATAGGGATTGAACTTTCTAGTAAAAATAAAAACGTCAGTTAGAACCCCGTCCAAATGGGGTGACGAGGGGGTGATGACATCCTGTCCAGGGGTGGCAATTATTCGGATTCGTAAGCTCCAATAACAAACTGCTTGGGGCAGTGTGTACGCCATTATCTAGACGTAGTCGGTGTGATTACGTGTCAATAGAAGTTGATTTTATGACCCATATTATGTTCAATTCAAATTGACTGGAATATTGTTACTTCATGGTTGGAATTCTAATTTAAGAGGCGTGTATGGGTACCGCCGCCCCAGGAACTATTTTTTGGATAACCAATACTTCTGCCCTAGGTCATACCAAGTGGTTCGCTACACATTTGATGAGTTTGCGAGGTGCCAGGATTCATAGGGTGAGATTTGTCTGGGTCTCGGGAGCAGATGCTTTTGTCCACCAACTGCCTGGTAGGCCGGATCGGGAGGGACTGATTGAGGGACACCTTTGGATCTCTCTAACAGAACTTTCTACACCCACTGGGATGAATTCATTCGTTCGTCACTCGTGAAAACACTGAACTCCAGATTCCTATCTACTCCTCATACCACTTCCTCTTCTTCCTATCTTAAAAACACCCTTCATATAGCATCCCCAAAGATGACATGGGCCTTGAGGGGAATTTTTTCTCTCAGGGCTCTATGAATGTTTTGTTTAAATTAGCTCTGCACAAGAGGCCTCGATGAAAATAATTTCCCTCAGAATCTATGTCACCTTAGGAAATGCTGTGTGGAGATTTTTTTAAGGAAAGAAAGAATTTGAAGTTCTTGGAAGGAATTAGGGATGAAGGGTGAGTAGGAATCTGGGGGTCAGTGTGTCAGGAGGGAAGGACGTATGAATCCATCCCTTCATCTGCGGTGCAAGGCGATGATAGGTCGAGGTATTCTGGCTGGAGAGGTCAAAATACCTCCTCAACCAGTTTCTCTCGATCAGGCTCGCCATTTTTTTTTTTTTTTTTTTTTACAGTGAATACCGCACAAGAATCTCAACTGCTCCCGTCTGGAGCCAGTGAGACTATGGCATCCCCAATTGGGGTATGTTGTGAGGCTGAAGGTAGCGGGGAGGGGAAGGAGGTGGGGAAGAGGAAGGTTGGGAAGCATGGGAAGCATGCAGCAGGTGGGCTGATACATCGACCACCAAGACCCCATAAATCCGGGCACCTCTGCTAAGTCACCAAACGTAGTAAACCACTTGGGGCGACCCATGGCAGAGGTGTTGGTTAACCAATAAATGGTTCTCTGGGTGGCGGTACCCATACCTGCCTACCTAAATGTGTGGAGCTAATGTAAAAAATACTGCTTATGAATTTGTATGAAAAAGTAAAGTTTATAAGGAGTTTTGTTCGTTTTTTCTAAGTCACAGCTTCTTAAAACATACATTTCATCTTTGTGTAGGTACATTCTGAAGATAGGTTCTAATTATTATTAAAGCAGTCTTCTTCGTTTAAAATCATAGCTAAATAAAATAATTAAATTTTAAATAGAAAAAAGGGTAAATTTTCGGGATAAGTGTCCATGGTTATAAAGAATAATTTTTAGAAAAAAACTTTAGATTCACCTTAATCACTATAAAAGGAAACTTTTTGCATCACGGGCGGCAGAAAATGATGCATTTTAATTTTCAATTGCGTAAAAATAAATTTCACTTCGCAAACCGATACGGCGACAATCCGGCGGCCATTCCGCCACTGTTTGTTATGTTGGTATCCCTGATACAAACAAGAGCTAGATACGACTGTAGCCGACTTCGTGGGATACACGATAAGGCGCGTAATTATGAAAAACAGAATTAATAATATAATGTAAACGAACCTCTAATCAGAATCACTTCAGAGTCTAGCTGAGGCACTGGAATGGAGACAAACCATTCAAATACTGGGATGTTTTTTAAAATAAAGATAATATACACAAACCCGCTACACAAACCCTGCTTTGCCAGACAAACTATTCAAAACCTGGGATGTTTTTTAAAATAAAGATAATATACACAAACCCGCTACACAAACCCTGCTTTGCCAGACAAACTATTCAAAACCTGGGATGTTTTTTAAAATAAAGATAATATACACAAACCCGCTACACAAACCCTGCTTTTCCAAACAATCCATTCAAAACCTGGGATATTTTTAAAAATTATGATGACATGCAGCTTTCGTAGTTTAACCTCAAAGTTCCGTATTATCCGTGAGGTGGACTAAATGCATTGTCTGTAGTGTTTTCATAATTGCGCGCCTTTTCATGTATCCCACGATGTCGGCTACAGTCGTATTTAGCTCTTCGCTAATATTATCAGGGATACCAACATAACAGTGACAGAATGGCCGTCAGTTTTACGCGATTTTTAATTCGCGTCGAATTTTACGCGATTGAAAATTAAAAAGCATCATCTTCCGCCGCCGTGATGCAAAAAGTTTCCCTTTATAGTGATTGAGGCGATTCTAAAGTTTTTTTCTAAAAATTATTCGGAATTACCATGGACACTTCGATCGAAAATTTACCAAAAAAAGAAATACTTACGCAAATACTTGACAAGGAAATCTCAAGGAATAGAAGGTACACAAATCAGAGGTAGAAGAAGGTTGAATATCTCGTCCCCGTTTTTTATGGTAAATTTGGGACTACTATGGAAACCTTTTAATAAGGGTCCCGAATAGGAGGACGTCACAACAAAACCTACTGTAAAACGACCCTTCTCGCAATGGTGTCGAAAACAGGGAACTTACCCTTTTCCGACTTTCGAATACGTACAATCTCTACTGGATTCTATTATTAGATACTTGTAGCATTTCACGCTCATACCAACTTTAAGACGGATTTTTTATTCTTGAAGGTAAAAACGAAAAAAAGACTCGATAGCACTTTCATTTGCTCCTGGTGAAGAGAAAGTTAGTATTTACTTACGTTTATTACTGTTGTAATTGTTTATTTGTTCAATAATGTGATGTAACCAAATATTAAAAACTAGCTGGTTCCTGGCATGCGTTGCCATGCCACTTATTAAAGAAATTTTTTCTGCCTGCATGTCCTTTCCCATTCGTCAAACTCTCCTTCCGCCTCCCCTTCCTCTCCCGCGTCACTTTCCCCTCTCGCGTTCCCACTCCGCCTCCTCCACATTCCCTTTCCTCCACGTTCCCCTCCCCCCACCCCACGAACAACCTACCCGAGTTCCCCTCTCCTCTCCCCTCCCCCCTCCCGCATTCCATACATTCAGTCCCTGTACATTCATTTTTCAAACAGCTCGCGTGCCACCTATTGTAATTTTTTTTAATACAAATTTCATAATGCCAAAGCTCACCAGTAGTCTTATATAAACCTTGTTCTGACAATAACGAAGACAAGAAAAAAGAATTATCCAATTTGGTGAAGTCGTTCGGAAGTTATGCGCGTACATTCATTTCGGCGATTCATTTTTATTTATACACGGTGTCCGAAAACTCGTAGTACAAGCGGAAAACTGGTGAACCTGCATCACATAGAGAACCCAAATAAACATAAATATTTTCAATTTAAGCATTTTTATATTTAAAATTTAAAAAAAAAAAAATAATAATAATTTTCGGCTATATGAGGGTTAAAGTTTTTTTCCGATACACGGAAATCTCGTGATTTTAGAGGGAAGATGCTCTCTAAAACTCTCTCGCTAGGTACTTTACTTAGTACTGCATCAATTCGCACAACGAACAAGCCGAGTGAGAAAAATTATTAGCATAGGTGTGTTCTAACTTACAATATGTTGTAACGTTCCATAATCCAAAAACACTAGGTAGGTACATCACAAAAAAAACAAACATGTCATTGGTACATCACAAAAAACGCATTAACATGCGTTGGTATAACTTCCATTACAATCCACAATATTCTAAATATGAAAATAACACAAAAGTTTGTTAAAAACCGGTGAAATTAATTACTGTTATTCACAAATATTCACTTTGAAAATTCAGTTTGAAAACACAAAGGGATGTCAACGTCGTCGACTTGACGAAATCAAGACACTGACACATACTAAACTGCGTAAAAACATGAAAAAATATTTCTCCCGCATTCGGCTGTTCCCGTGTCCCATTGCTTGCTATTCGTGTTCCCCATGCAGTAGTGTTCAATTTGCGCTGAACACTGGGAATATTATTTTTAATTTATTTAACATTCCAAATTTGCAGTTTTGAACTCACTTACGACATTTATGATTAAGTATTGTTTTATTTTCTTAATTCACTTATTTTTTTATTAGTTTATTTACTTATTTTTTCACTTTTAATCAAAACAATAACTTTCAACAATAATATGAAATTAGAAACCAACTTTCTAGTTTAAATACGGTACGACTTAATTTTGTCCTATAACTTATCACTTAGAATTAATCGGCCTTTGTAGTCCTAGGTTAAATTTACGTCTTATTTGCATTTTTGTTAAGTTACTCACGAGTGCATTTACATACAAAAATAATGCTCATGTTGTTCGGGAGTTTAACTTAGGGGGCATTAATTACGTGACCTCAAAATGGGGGGGGGAGTCCAGCCAAATCTCACCAAATCTTGAACAGTTTTTCAGCGTATTGTCGCGATCATATTTACCTCAACGGTGGGGGGGAGGGGGGCGTAATGGGATAGCATGGGGCGGGATGGGATAGCCTGGAACCCCAGATACACCACTGATCTCACATGATTGTTGTAGTTAATTATTGTGGACATCAAACAAAAAGAGGTATACCTACCAAGGGTATGAGGGATTGGTAGGAATCTGAGAGTCAGTGTATCCAGGAGTGACGGACGCATGAATTCATTCCTCCCATGGCGGTGGAATATAATTAATAGTCCAGTCAGCCTATGTCGTAGAACACCAGTTGAATCACCATCGACTACTACCATTTAGACAAGTGTTTAGCCAAAAATCCCCGCCCCTACCCCTCTTTGCTTCCCCCCCCCTGTGACCCCACAAACATGAAGAGTGTAAGGGTTTCGTAAATTGCGTCTATCTCGATTACTAAACAACATATCGGGTTGCAATTTTTTTATTTGTTTTATTGTAACATTGTCTACAATTAATGTCCAGTTAACTTTCGTCATAACTTTTACCGTTTGTTTGTAATTCGGTGAAAAGGTAAAAATTTGTATATTTTTTGGTATGTAATTTTACATTTTGTCACAGAACTTTTCAGGCCGACATTTTATGAAGAAATGTTTCCTACAAAGATTGTAGTCCTTTCTATGAGCTGTAAAATTATCTATTTGAATGTGTACTTTATGGCTAGAAAACGCCAGATATCAACCGTGAATGCTTGGTTCACCATCTCTGCGTCGCTCCGCGGCAGCCGATTCATTACCGCACTACTCATGTATGATGTTTAACTCATTAATTGTATTTTTTGTCAATTGTTTTAAATTTTGGTTTTACTGAAGAAGTAAAATAAACTAAATAAAAGATAAACTAGCTCCATTATGAATAACCCTCACTAATACGAGTATTTCACGTTCACGATTTCCACATAGCTTTAGTGCACTAAAACAAACGAAATAATGACAAGACTAGAAGAAGTGTGTGAAGATTTGGTTAAAACTAGTAGAAATTCAAAACTGTGGCTACAAGAGTTTAAATTGGTGAATTTGGTTCTAGACTTTATTCTGGCGGAGAGAATCGGCGATTGGAATTTGCACATTAATACAGTCAAGCAAATGATACCGTATTTGCATGCTGCTGGTCATTTGCTCTACGCCAAATCTGCACAAATACACTTAAAACAAATGTTGAGCGTACAAACAAAGATGTCAAATGAAGACTTTGAAAGGTTCGTCAATAATTTCCGATATTTAAAAAAGGAGACAAACATGAGATGAGCAATTACAGACCGATCTGCCTTTTGTCAACTATTGTAGGAGCTAAAACTTTTGTAGGAAATATTTTTTCATAAAATGTCGGCGTAAAAAGTTCTGTGACAAAAAGTAAAATTACGTGCCAAAAAAAATTACCCTTTCATACGAATTACAAACAAACGGTAAAAGTTACGACGGAAGTTAACTGGACGTTAATTGTAAACAATGTTACAGCAAAGAGAATATCAAAAATTGCAATCCAATATGTTGTTTAGTAATCGAGATGGACGTGATTTACGAAACCCTTACACTCTTCATGTTTTTGGGGGCACAGGGGGGAAGCAAGGAGGGGTAGGGGCAGGGATTTTTGGCTAAGCACTTGTCTAAATGGTAGTAGTCGATGGAGAAAAAATTAGCTTTATACTATTTTTTTCAATCTAATTATTACATTATTAAAAAAATGATAATAACCTTGTTCACATTCGTTTCGAACACTACTGTATCGTACGACCATTGATGGCGGCCATGTTTGTTTGTGTACCCGAGGATTATACGAATGCAAGTCCAAAATTTGAAGAAATGAGTTTTTGATGCAGACTTGAAGTAAATTATCTTATTATATCTATTAGTCCACTTCAATTAGAGGCAGTAGGACTCAAGTCCATGTTTTTGTTTGACTCAAGTCAGCGTTTTTTTTTAAACAACTATTTTTAAAGGCTTTACTATAAAATATTTCGATTCATTTGCTCGTTTTTAAAACAAAACTAATTGATTTAATAATTACTTTTTTGTTATCTATCATCAGCACGGATATCCGAAGAAGTTATTATTATTATTTTTTTACATTAACTCCACACAGGAGGCCCTGAGGAAAATAATTTCCCTCAGGGCCTATGTCATCTGGGATGCTGTGTGGAGGGTCTTTTTGAGGAGAGGAAGGAATGAACATTGGTCTTGAAGAGACCCATGTTGTAGGAAGGAGGAAACACAGAGGCCGGCAAATCATTCCACAGCCGAGCTGTTGAACACAAGAACGAGTCGAAGAAACGACCCGTTCTCATGTGACAAATGTCAACTGTGTACAAATGTTGGGCACGCGTTTGGCGTGTTTCCTGACTATGCACCGGTGCCGAAGGGATCAATGATGCTAGTTTCTCGGAGCATCTTCCATTGTAATACCGGTAGAACAAGGATAGCATTCCCACCCGACGCCTGTGCTCTAAATATTGCAATCCGTCTGCTAAGATGGGAGAATCTATCAAACGGACCGCCCGTTTCTGCACAGAGTCGAGGGTATTTTTCAGGTATTTTGGAGCTCCAGACCAGAGGTGGCTGCCAAATTCAACCGTGGGGCGCACTTGCGATTTGTACAGGGTTAGCAGTTATGAGACCATAGTTACAGAAAAATAGTTTTTTGGCGCTCCTGAACATTTACCTTTTTGGACTTGCATCCGTATGCTTCTCGGGTAAAGAATTTGTTTCGTGAGCTCACAGTTCAAGGTCAAGTCATTTTTTGAAAAATGTAGCTTACCTCTTCTAATTGTGTTCATCAAACCGGGCGCAGAAAGGGACAGCAAATTTCGCATTGCACTCTGACGAAAGCGCGAAATTAATATTAGGCCAGCTGTTTTTAACCGTGAAATGACCGAAAAATACGGAATAAAATTATGGATTATTTCAAAATAATGCTTTAAATCCGGATTTCTTTGTTTGTTTTCTTTTAAAGAGTTTTTTTTAGTTAGGTACTATGATAGTCAGTAATAATTTATGAGAATTTCACCAAAAAAAAATCAACTTCTGACTCGATTTACTCGAAAACGAAAGCTCAAATAAAAAAAAATTATACTATAAAATCGACTCCAAATGTGATGAGGATTCACCAGTTTTCCGCTTGTACTACGAGTTTTCGGACACCTTGTATAGAAGAAGAAGATATAAGATTTAAGATAGAAGATAGAAGATAGAAGATAGAAGATAGAAGATAGAAGATAGAAGATAGAAGATAGAAGATAGAAGATATAAGATAGAAGATAGATAGTTAGATAGATAGATAGATCGATTGATGTAAGAAAGTATCGAACTTGGCCCGACGAAAAAATATAACGTTTCATATTAGTCTATGATTTAGTTTCTTTTTTTTTTTTACGTGAATACCGCACAAGAGTCCCAACTGCTCCCGTCTGGAGCCAGTGGAACTATGGTATCCCCAATTGGTTGTATGTTATGAGGCTGAAGGTAGTGGGGAGGGGAAGGAGATAGGGAAGAGGAAGGTGGGGAAGTACCTGGCTATTCAGATCTGGTCACCAAACACGGCAGAAGCCATTTCAAGCAACGTTTCAATTCTGATTGGTGGTCTTACACCAGGGCGATACTGAGAGTATCTTCCACTCTGGAACGTGCCGCAAATATACTATGTATATTATTTTAATTGAATAAATTGTGAAATACACAAATTAATCAAATACAATTTATTTGCCATGCCGGGATTCGATCCCGCGACCTTCGGAATGCTAGTCAAGCGCCTTATCGCTGCACTACGCCGGCCGTCTACATTACTACAGTTGTCTATGGGCTCTTCGGGTCCCACGCTCTCATTGCTGAGTTGTAGCCCGAAGGTTAACGTAGGTAAATGTACGGAGTTATAATTCAGCTGCCCGCAGATCAAAACTAGCTTTCAGTCTGTAAGAAAGCTTGTCCTCAGAGGCTACCTCAAACCTTGTTTTTTAGAAATATTTACTCAAGAAATAAAACAAAACTACAAATATTGTGTGCACTTTATAAAAAAGTCGCACGTTGTCCGATCTGTTATTACTGTATAACCTGCTAAATAATCAAATACATAGATAATCCCGAATTACCATACGCCATTGGGATGTTCTGACAAGGCGTACCAGGCACCAGACACACTTCCCTTTTTCATTTAGAAACTAACAACACGAATGCAGCAAATAACTCACCAATTACTCGCGCAATCACATCTTACACCAACTACGAAAAATTACCACACAGACATTTTGCATGATTCCTTGCAAACATACAAAAAAACTACTTATTCTTAATTTATTATTACACCTTTGTGATTAAACTTTTTACAAATAATAAACAAAATATTGTGTTTAAAATAATTTTTGATTTTAAAATTTCTCTAGATCTCCGGATACATTCTGACTTTTAATTAAATTACTTTAACCACTCGAACGATCGCGCGTCAAAAAACTTTTTTCTCCGATTGCTCGCGGTTTTTTGGCGACGATTTTGAATATTTTCCGCCAACATTAAAAAAATCATACCTCCGAATTTTAATATGGGGACAAAAAAACTGATTGTAGTGCTATATAGCCAATGAATTCACCTATATTTTTCTAATTATCCTATATTTTTAGAATTGATAGGTAAATTGTTAAAAAATCTTAAACTTTATAAATGCGCGAAATTTGTGTTTTTGTGATTTGAAATTGCCGCCAGTCGCAGTTTTAAATATCTTTATTGAATATTTTCTACGTTTTTGTGTTCTCTATGGCCTGTTTGATAACCACAGATGCAAGAATATAATAGAAAAATATTTTTTTGTATGTTATGATCTCTTCAAAAGTTTTGTCAGAAAATGATTTTGTAAAATTTGAGTGCGTGACGTGTCAAAATTGAAATCACTGTATTATACTATTTAATAAATTTACCGCAAAAAGTAGTATTACATTAGGAAGATACATTAACTGTCTACAATTATTAATAAGAATAGTCGCCATGTTGGCTTTATTTTATTCATTTGATGAATTATACAGAGAGCCTTTTTCACAATGTCAAAATCATGGTATTACTTTTTAAATAATTGTAAATTATAACTGGAGATTTGTAACCATGTTTTTATATAACGTGCAAAACAAGGAAATAAGGCTTAAAATGAAATATATATCATAGATATACACATTGCCAATATTTCAGGGGGATATTTTGCAAGTTGATAAAATCCACCAATATTTGACGAAAAATCAATTCTGACAGCTACCTTAAGGTCAAGCTACATAGGGTAAATCAGAATATGTAAAATGATGATGCTGATAAAATTGTATATATATATCAAACCTGTTGTATTAGCGTCGATCGGCAAATAAAATCTTAGTGATATTTTTTTATCTAAAGGTTGGAATGAAAAATAGTGGAGAGGAAAATAATTGAGGAAACAAATAATAGATTTATAAATTTATTTCCGCCCTAATGGGCTTTTACATTCTTTCAATTAAAATTACACTTATTAATTACATTACAATGGTAGAGCAGCATATTTATTTAAACATTGTTTACACACTTCGTCATAATAAAAATTTATTCAATTGGTTTTTCTCAGTAAATCAATACATAGTTTCATTTTGCCTCGCTCTAGAGTGATACTCTCAGTATCGCTCTGGTGAGAGACTACCATTCAGATTTAAACATTGCTTGAAATGGCTTAGTTTTGTTAAGTGACTAGATCTAAAAAAGCCTCTACAGAAAAAATAACAAAATATATAACTAAGACATAAAAATAAAACAAGTTTGATTTGATATTTTCATGGCCAAAAGTATTAACATGATTTGTTTTTGGGGTGTTATGCCGTGTCGCGCTACCTCATTCTATAACTAACAAACGCTGTCCAAAACGTAGGCTAAAGGAGGTACAGCGAGACGGCATAACACCTCAAAAACAAATCATGTTGATAAAACAAGTTATTTAATGTGTACAATAGCAGGAAAGAATGAGAAAACCTATGCATTTTTTAATATGTATATTTTAATGATCAGAATTGAAATATACATATTAAATGTCCACCAAACCTTATCAGATAGAACTCGTACCTTTGGGTGCTTTGTCGTTATAACATTTTTATGAGATGTAAAAAGAAATGACTTGGTCCTGTCATCCAGGCGCAGGCTATAGTTATTGATGTCCAAAGAAAGTTCATTAAATTTATAAATTATAATTTCACAACTAAAAACAAGAAAAGAAAAAGAAAATAAAAAACCCTCAGTTATTCAATATGGAGAGTGGGGTGGTATGATATGGGACCATACAATCATTGCATAATCCCACATCACACACGTCACATTTTTTTGTAGTTCGTTTGGTAGTTTTGTTTATGGAACACCACACACAATTCAACGTTCGCCCGCTATGGACCGAGAAGTGGTTGCCTTCCAGGACAGTACGCAGAATCTTTCCTTCAACTATTTGGCCAATGGTTCTCACAGTCGGAGGCGGGTTAATTTCCCTGTGACAGAACAGCTGAAGGAGATCCCTCGCAACCTCACTCCTAAAGTTTTGATACAAAATGCGTTTATTTTCCTTGCGGAGCTTTGAACTGTACAATATATACGCATTCTGCACCGAAACACTTAGTAGTCTCCTGAAAAGCTTCTTGTACCAGACCAGGTTTCGCTGTCGTTCAATGGGGTAGCCTGACAAAAGCTGATCCTTTCTGTCAACTCCCCCCATTACCTTGTTATAGTCTAGTACAATTTGGGGTTTGTATTTCCAAACCCCAAACTTTTCAACTGCCCCGACTTCTGCTTTATGGTAGGTGGACAACATACTTACCAAGCTTTTGTCCAACCAAACCATAACATTGAGGTCCCCGCAGTTCGAGTATAGGAGCTCACCTTCCCTCAGTTTTGATCGGAGATTGCACTTAAATACACTGGGCACAAATTCTCGGTTCAACCGCAATGTGCCCATGCAATCCATCCCATTTCTTTTGAGGCATCGCGCCAATAATGGACTATTGTAAAAATTGTCCATTATTAGCGTATACCCTTTATTAAACAGAGGGCTGGCCAAATCGTATACTATCTTTGCAGTGGCCCCAACTGGGCAGATATTGTGAGCACCAGAAAAGTTGGCCCGTGTCATGTCTTCCGTTATGTCGTCTTCCGTCATGTCTTCCTGGTCTGGATTTGTCGATTCAGTCTGACTGGAAATGGTCTTCCCCGTATAAATTTGGAATTTCCAAAGATAGCCAGACTTGGACTCACAAAGCTCGTAAGACTTTATACCCGAGCCTGCCGCTTTAGATTTGATCATCTGGACGAATCCCAAACGGCCTTTATAGCGGAGTAAGGATTCATCTAGAGAGATGTCTTGCTCGGGCAGGTATAAACTCTCAAACCTATGAGAGAGGTGGTCCAAGACGGGCTGAATCTTTTGTAACCTTCGCACAGATAACGATACATCAGAAGAAAGAGTTTCATTGTTGGTGAAGTGAAGGAATTTTTTTATTAGAAGAAAACGATTATAACTCATGGCTTTGCTGAAATAAGGCATGGCGGTGACGTCAATTGAAAAGAAGAAGTCTTTTTCAACGGGAAGGGGAGAAATACCTTGATGCATTAAAAGTGCCAAGAATACGTACATTTCCTCTTTATTCGTGGGAGCCCATCTATTGATACGCGCATAGCGCTTGAATTGGGTTAGCGCAATGTGTTGTTCTGCATACCTGTTAGTCTCTCTTACGATCTGTTCAACGAAATCGGCGTCGAAGATTTTAAGAAAGGCATCCACAGGTTTGCCCATTTCGTCGGTGTTGAAAGTTGGTCCCGGCGTACCTGTGAATATCTCCTTTATCCCATTGAAACGTGAGATTTCGCTGGACCAATCGAAAGAGTAACTATCAGATGGCAGAATCGAACGCATTGCCTCTATTTCTACCTGGTCTTGTCTTAGGTCTGCGGCCATATCGGGCTTACGTGCATTGTTCATACGATGATAAGGTTTTGGTGGCATGCATAGGTTATCCTCGTCAACGTCGCTCCCTTCGTCCAGATCCATTTCTAAAACAACAGAAAACACAAATTAACTTAACATTTCTATATTACGAGTACTTACTCCCTTTGGTACAACGCTTTAAGATAATGAACTCTTGGCTCGATCAAGTTAATCAAATATTTGAGGCGCGCAATGTCAGAATAACACAAGGGCAGGTATAAATGAGTTTGAATGAAGAAAAGAGTGTGAGTGCCAAGACCAAATTGTATGGCGGTCCATCCTCTGCCTACCCATGTAGCGAAATGGCGTTGTTAGTTAGTTAGTTAGTTTTATAACTTACGGTCTTCAAATGCCGACTGATCATGGTGAAGAGATGCAGCATCAAATTCACCCGCTCTGTCCATGCCTGGTTCTGAAATGTATATAACACAAATTGATTTAATGTGTCTTTATTTCAATTACGGAACGCCTCTGATATGACGTTTTAAAACAATAATCTCACTGTTTCCAAACACAGACACTTCCTGGCAGAACGGCACGTCCAACGTCCACCCACAGCTCTCTATGGTAGCCATGCTCCAGAGAGTGATCGCCCCACTGGCGTTCCCCATTCCACGATTTTCAAGCAATGTTCAATTCTGAATAGTGGGCTCTCACCAGAGCGATACTGAGAGTATCGCTCTAGAGCGAGGCACAATAAAACTATGTATTGATTAACTTAAATTAGCTTAATGTAGAGAAATGGCGTGAAGGTTAGTTAGTTAGTTTTATAACTTACGGTTTTCAAGTGCCCACTCATCATAATAGAGAGCTGCAGCAACGTCACCCGTCCCCGTTCCGTCCATGCCTGGCTCTAAAATGTACAAAACATAAATTGATTTAATATGTCTATATTTCAATTACGGAACGCCTCTGGTATGATGTATTAAAAAAAAACTCACCGTTTCCAAACTCAGACACTTCCTGGCAGAACGGCACGTCCACCCACAGCTCTCTATGGTAGCTATGCTCCAGAGAGAGATCGCCCCTCAGTTCCCCATCCCGCGATGTCCCAGGTAACGGCTCTGGAGAAGCCGCCCGCGTTGGCACAGCGGGAGCCGTTGCTTGGGTCATTGTGATAGATGGAACGTTGCACAACCACGGTGGGGGAATAGGCGATGGCAGCGTTGAAGGTGTCCCCTGTGAAAAGGGACACGCTACTCTCTCCGGAGATGGAATTCTGAAAACATATACATAAATCATATGAATCGTTGTCATTCACTCGTGAAACAGTAAATAAAAACAATAAGAATTGGAGTAGCGCTGATTTTACTGCATGTGCATAATGCACAGAGCGCTGATCCATCCAACTCTCACGGTGGCAGAAAGCTCTCGGGGAAAAACAATAATATTGTGTAATGCATCTAGAGACGATAACTTACTTTCGTTTAGCTTTTCTTGCAGGCGCGGTGGGGAGCAGGATCCGCCTGCTTCTTAAATTTGCGGCTTTCTAGTTCCGCTTGGAAAGAAGCAGACAGGGCCCTAACGTCCTTTAGGGCCCTGGCGCGATCCTCCCGCACCATAACCAGATCAGGGTCACTGTTAAAATAAATTAAAATATATATGATGAGCTCAACACATAGCCACAGCAAAAAAACCTTCTTAAAACACATTAAAAAATACTAACACTCCAGACCGAGCTGCCAGTGCCGCTCCACGTCCAGCTCCCACAGCCCCCCTCCCTCTGCCTCTGCCTCTGCCTCTTCCTCGTCCTCGTCCTCGTCCTCTTCCGCTCGGCATTGGTACACTTTAACACATATTTCATGTAGATTTTATATTTTGAATCAAATCATAGATTTTTATATATCTTATCATATAAAATTTTAAAAATATATATTTATACCTGGATTGCGAGACTTCTCGATTATTGGCTCTGTGGAAATTTAAAATAAGTAAATAAATTATTTAATTACAAAACGAAACGAAATAATCTCATATTAATTGTGTGATGGTAACTTTACATGAAATTTCATCTAATAAATTTACGATCTTTTTGACATTTCTACTGAGTTATAAAATTACAAATATCTGGAGAAAAAATGACCACACCTAAATAAAATTTATAATTATCTCTTGGTAATGAATCATTCTAATAGAAAAACACTATTTCAAATGCACAAGTGGAGTAATAACGAATTGAATTGCAAATTAAAAACTTAAAAAACCTAACCCCACCAGAAATAATAGTTTTGTATCGAAAATATGATAAAAAACTCTGATTTTTTATTCAAATGAGTTGAAAACACATTAATAATTGAATCACGAATACACTATTATATATTATGGCGTTAAAATGCAAAAACTCAATCACTTACGGCATTTTAAAATACGTGTAAATATATCCAATTTTTCAAACAGTTTTGCCTCGGAGGTAAAATAAACTGTCACTTTAAACCGCGAAATATTCCTTCCAGAAACACTATAGAAGCATCGATGTTGCCATAGATGAAAGACAATTTTACCAGCTTTTCAACGGAATAAATATTGGCCAGGAACTGTTAATAATTAAATAATTTTTAATTGTTTACGAGTGGTACGTCATAAACGTCGAATTATTCGACGTGGGCAATCCTAGAAGAAAACAAAACGTCGAATTATTCGACATAGTCGCTCCAGTGGTTAATTAATTTAAATTCCGATCATAAATCAGAAAAATAACCTAATTTTATACCTTGTATCACAATGTACTGTGTAGGTATGTCTTAATCTATAGTATAAAAATGAATCGCTAAATTTGTTGGTAAGCGCAAATCTCGAGAGCGGCTGAACCGATTTCGCTAATTCTTTTTTAGAATATTCCTTGAAGTCCGAGAATGGTTCTAACGGAGAGAAAAATTAAGAAAATTTCGCAGAAAGTTAGATAATAACAGAAAACATCGCACGTTTGACAGTTCGCGTGTTAGAGAATGACATTTTGCAAAACAATGAATGATTGTTCAATCAGGATTCTATTTTTGAAAAGTTGAAATTTTTTTTTTAAAGTAGGTACTCCCCTTATAGTTTGAATCGAATCAAGAATTTTAGATATTTTAAATAGGTACCTATGTTAGGTACCAAATTTAATATACATGAAAAATGGAAATATTAATAAAAATTGTAAAAGGTGGCAAGCGGGCTGTTTAAAAACTGAATGTACTGGGATTGAATATATGGAACGCGGGAGGAGGGTTGGCGGGACGAGGGAGCGGGAAAGGGAAGTGGGAAGACGGGGAAGGTGGAAGGGGAACGGGGGAGGGGAAGGGTACGTGTGAGGGGGGAGGGGAACTCGGGAGGGGGAGTGGGGAGAAGGAAGGTGGAGGTGACGGAGTGGGAACGCGAGAGAGGCAGAGGAAAACCTAATCTATCTATCTATCTATCTTCTATCTTCTTCTTCTATATAAATAAAAATGAATCGCCGAAATGTATGTATGCGCGAAACATTCGAACGAATGCACCAAATCGGATAATTCTTTTTTTCGTGTGTTCGTTATTGTCAGGACAAGGTTTGTATAAAACTACGGGTGAGCTCTGGCATTATAAAATTTGTATAAAAAATACAATATGCGGCACGAGAGCTGTTTGAAAACTGAATGTATGGAATGCGGGAGGTGGGAGGGTGGAGGGGGATTCGCAGGACGGGGGAAGGGGGAGAGTGGAGTGGGGAGAGGAAAGGTGGAGGAGACGGAGTGTGAACGCAAGAGGGAAAGGAGACGCGGGAGAGGAAGGGGAGGAGAAAGAGGAACGGGATGAATGTGAAAGGACACTCAGGGAGACACAATTTCTTTATTAAATGGCATAGCAACGCGTGCCGGGACCAGCTAGTATGTAAATATAAAGCAATACAAACAGTTCAAAAACTGTTTGCATCGCTTTGAGTTGGGTACTAGGCTGAAAGCGTACTTATCCAAATATGCCAGGTGTTTTACAAACACGTGCCATTACAACTGACGCATATAACGTAAGAGAAATATACAGTTACCTCAAACCAAGTTTTTTCAACAATAAAACTAAACAAAACAAACAAATACACCCCCTCTTGTAAATCTCTATTACAAATTATGTTTCGGTACTGAATGGTTTTATCTCCCTTGAAAAAGGTGAAAATTATGGTACCTACTCATTAATTTATTAATCCTTGTAGTATATTATATGTAGGCATGGTTTATTGTTACGTAATCTTATCCATCTTCGTATAAATAATGTCAATGCTGTCTGCTTTCATTGTAAATCATCATTGTAGAATCTCCTGTAAAAATCACAGTTGCCATACATCTCTGATGCAAAAATGTGGCCGAACATAATATTCAAACATAATATTCAACATAATGTACAAAAGAATTATTCAAAGCATATAACACACCGTAAAAGAATATCCTCTTCAGAGGCACATTTGTGCTGAACCAACCGTCTCCCGATGCCCTTGTTTGACTGGATGGATAACCTCAGCATCCCACTTTATACATTTGTAATCTTTGTCAAGCAAATCCTTTTTTCTGTACAGTAACCTGAGTCACGTCGTTTGGATACGATTCTAACTTCACTTTACCTTGTTCTGAGATATTAGTTGTCAAAGTTTGCAAAGACGATTTCTCATTAAAGATAATGAGAAATCGTCTTTGTAAACTTTGAATAACGAGAAATCGTCCTTGCAAACTTTGACAACTCATATCTCAGGACAAGGTAAAGTGAATTTAGAATCGTATCCAAGTGAGGTGACTCAGGTTAGTGTGCAGAAAAAGCATTTGATTCACAAAGATAACACAAATGTATAAAGCGGGATGCTGAGGTTATCCATCCAGTCAAACGACGGCATCGTGAGATGAAATTGGTAAATAGATTTACCAATTTCGGATTATGAGGTCGAATCTTGTGTAAAGTATTTTAGTTAAACAACTTTTAAAGGATAATATTTAAATATGACGTATACTTAACATTTTAGAACACACGTAAATATATATTTTTTAAGATTTTCACGGCCAAAAGCATTTTCGTTATTTGTTTTTGGGGTGTTATGCCGTGTTGCGCTACCTCCTTCTTTAGCCAACGTTTCGGACATCGTTGCAGTATCCATCATCAGGGCAGATCTCATCGGCAGGACTTCGAATTCTATTCGAATTTCTATTCCGTTCCGCGGCAATGACGCCACTGCTTATCACAGTTATTTTGTACCGGTGAAAGTTAGTGGAGCTGGCCACACGGTATCGCTTTGAAGTAAATAAGCACACACTTCACCACTAAAAATTACACATCTACCGGATCTGCTGGATTTGCCCTGATGATGGATACTGCAACGATGTCCGAAACGTTGACTAAAGAAGGAGGTAGCGCAACACGGCATAAAACCCCAAAAACAAATAACGAAAATACGTAAACATGTAAATAGAACCATATGCAACCAGCGTATTAATGCAACCAGCATATTTGAAAATGGTTCAAGCTAGGGCCACGTGCGTCGTATTTAGATATTTTCCATTACAAGATCATAAACTAAAATACTTTCAATAAGATTGAAAATCAAAATAAAAAATATAAATGTTAGATCACGCAAATTCGTCTTTGCAAACTTTGAAACCTTTACCTCAGAACAAGGTAAGGTAAAGTTAGAACCCTATCTAACCAAAGTGACGAACTATATGCGCCTCGTAATAACGAGCAACTGTCAGACAAACCAAATAAAAGTGTGTAAAGTGATGATAGAACCTTGTAAAATAAATGATTATTTAATTTTTTTGTTAGAACTTTGTCACACATATATCTATGAAAACACAATACAGCTGGATCTGAAAATTATTTAGGGTTTAGAAATGAATAAAAGAAAAGCTTTGGCATTCAAAGGTCATTTTAAAAAAAATGTCGGTTACATAGAACCGTATCCAAATGGGGTGACGATTGGAATCGCACTCACAACTTCCGAATATAAAGCAAAGCCTACCGTTATACCACGGAGATGGTTATACAGGGTGGCCCTTAAGTGTATACCTAGTTTCAATTAACAATAAATAAATAATGGTAGAACTTAGACATGTTTTATTAATATTTTCAAAAACTACAATAAATGGAAATTTTAATGACATTAAGTTTTAAAAATTATATTGTCCAAGTGAGCTCCATCAGCCTGTTGACATTGTCTAAGGCGGATTCGAAAATTCTCAAAAAACACGTTGTAAAGTTGCCCGTGGGATGGCGTTAATTTCCCGTACAATGTTTTGTTTTAACTGATTTATTGTTGTCGGATTGTCTTCATAGACTCTGATTTTAAGTATCCCCACAAAAAATATTCACACGGGCTGAGATCTGGGCTTCGTGGGGGCCACTCAATGTCTCCTCCTCGTGAAATGAGTTTTCCGGGGAACATCTCCTTCAAACGGTCTATGGATAGTTAAGCAGTGTGACAAGTGGCGCCGTCTTGCTGAAACCAGCTCCTGGAATTGTGGCCTTGAAAATCTTGAAGAGCTGGGACCAAGAACTCCTGAAGCATCTGACAATAATTCTTAGATTTCACTGTCATAGCAACTCTCCTTTCGTTTTCAAAGAAATATTGGCCAATGATACCCCTATCTGATATTGCAGCCCACCCAAAGACCTTTGGGCTATGCAAGGGACGTTTACGCTTCTGTCAGGGGGGTTTTCTTCTTCTTCTTCTATTCTCAGACCAATACCGGCAATTTTGTTTATTAACATGGCCATTGATTTGGAAATTGGCCTCATCGCTGAAAATTATATTGAAAAAATTGTCAAAACGTTCCAGCATCACATTGGCAAAATTAAGTCGAAGATCGGTGTCATTCGGCTTCAACTCTTGCGTTAGCTGAATTTTATAAGCTATTAGATGTAAATCGTGGCGTAAAATTCTTTGTAAAGTGGTCCTCTTGATGGATAAGGCTTGGCTTCTCTTGCGAGTAGTTTCTTGTGGATTTTCCCTCACTGATTCACTAACACGCTGAATAACTTCTGGTATCCTCGCTGACTTTGGGCGGCCTTCATTAATTATTTTTACTGTTGAGCCGGTTGTCTTAAACATTTTAATCCATTTCCGAATAGATTTTGCTCTTGGTGCTTGATTAATGTCTCGTAAACCGAAATGAGCACGGTACATTCGTCTCGAAATCGTCACGGAATAATTGTTTATGTAATATGCAACAACACAAAATGCGCACTGCTCTCCCGTGAACGTCTCCAAAGCGACTAAAATTTCCACGAAATAACGCGTCTAACGATACCCCCCGAACTGCGCTCGCCCCACGCATTGTTAAAAAAATAACGAAACAAACCGCGAACACTGTTAAGGTCCACCCTGTATTTGTTGTCTGTCTCATGTCTGCTCATTCTGATTTAAATAATCTAGGATTTAGGCCTGTTTTCAAATCCCTACGCGCCCTTGGGGTCAATCTAGTCCAAAACGTTAAAGTAGTGGGATCTTCGAGTACGTACTAACCGTGGATGCAGAATAAATAGAATATTTTTCAAAAATGTGGTGTTGTTAATAGAGAACTCCAGTCCATTTTTAATTTTTTTTTAATGAATTTATGACTTTCTAACTTAAGCCGTCTGCTTGGTTCAATATATTCGCACCTCATAATCCGGAAGCCTGGATTGTGTCATACCTAAATTCCCACACATATCCCATACAATGAATTTACGGTGACGTCACAATACTAGGAACAGTTACGTCACCCCTGTACCCTTTGACAACCCCGCAACGCCCTTTGTGTCTCGCTCTTTAACTCAAACACATTCGTCGGTACGGCGCGGCCTCGCTCGCCTCAATCTTGAGTCGGCATCGGCCCGGCCTGTACGTTATACGAATGGGCGATAGCTCTTCCTACTATTCCTTGGAGACGTTTGTCGAATTAGTTTGACAGCAATTTCCCTGACATGTCCGAAAATTTAGCGGTCTGTCATAGAAATTGTCAGGAATTTTGAAAAATATTAGAAAAAAATTTATAGAATTTTGTGGGCAACGGAATTCACAGGATTACGGATTTCCTGGCAGAATCAAATAGAATGCCAAAACATGATTATACAGGCGAAATTGCCCTGAAAAATTCACAACCTGAAATTCTCTAGCCACCCTCCTGTTGGTGTACATTGGGTGTCATTCTTTTTTCATTTCATTCAATTTGTGATTCCTGAATTTCTCTAGCCACCCCCCCCCCAGGAACCATAGTCGTCAAAGGTAAATTGTCGAAGGGTAGGGGGTCGCTAAATATTTTTTACATAATAAGGGGGTCGTGCCATGAAAAAGGTTGAAAAACGCTGGTCTATTCGAACATATTTTTTTAAAACCATAATAATTTTCACTGGAGTTCCTTATTACGGTCATCTCCAGGTAAATTTTGAAAAAAAATCAGCAGCTCATATCATAATTTATAAAAATGAATCTTTCTGTTAGTCTCTTACGCGGTCCCTAAACCATTCATCCGTTTTGATGAAACTTTGGGGAGTTGTTGTGCGCACGCCCGCGATGGTTTTTATATAAAGTGGTGAGATTTGGCGTTATGAAATTATTCATTAAACTATTCATCCGATAGCGATGACTCTTTGGTGAGTGGTTGTGCGCACGCCCGCTAACGTTACAGAAATTCGATGACGTTAAAGCACTAAATATAAGAAATAAATGTCGATCGATTCGCTCGAGATTTCGAGTTGTCGACACCAGTTCCTGGATAGGAAGGAACAATCCTCAGTCAAAACATATTTTTGAATTTTCGTAAAACTTTTAAAGTCATTTGAAAATAGATATATTATTGTAATTTTTTAGTGCTGAACCATACTATTCATGTGTTCTTTCTTTTTGTGGAGTTGTTTGTCTTTATGGTTTGATTTTATTTTATCTTACCAAAACGCATAAAATATTTTTCTCAACTATAATTATTTTGCCTAATTTAGGGGAGCTTTTTAAATATAAATTTCTGTTTTAAAAAGCTCCATAACTTTTTTCCACTAATTTATTTCGTTTTATAGCAAAAAATCATAATGAAATGCAAATCCACCACGATTTACCTCTCTTGAAATTGTTTGAAATGCAAAATTTTTTTCAGTTTAGCTTAAAATTATTTAATACCTACTTCTCCCATTGATTTTGAGTTTCATGTGTGAAATGGATTAATATGTGTACGAGAAAAATGTTTTATTAATCAAATGTAAATATTGGCTTTACAAACCGAATTCATCCGATATTTGAAGTGAAAAATGCGGATATTTTACAGGTTCAATGAATATGAAATTTCGAGTAAATTGTAGCGGCCACTTAACCCGTTCTGTGAAATTTACCGCTGCGCCACTGACCTCCACAGAATACGCTAGAAGCACATACCTACGGCCGATACATCTACCTACATTCAGCGTGGTACCAACGCCTCGTAAATAATCCGCCACCTACGCGAAAGAGCTAGAACGTCTGGCTGTACCAAACAAGTGCACGCAGAAAGTTCGAGCGATATCTCGGCTTTGTCTGAGTTCACCCGGCGTTACCTACCGTCATCGAAACTACTTGCCCGGCCGGCAGAGTATTTAAGCAAGCACGAGCCGAATGCAGCTCAGTCTCAAGTCTAGTTCTCATTCAATAGTCGACTCACAAATACATCGGGCAGTGATACAACAAGTGCAGTGTAGTAACTCTCTACCTGCCTGCGCGGGGCACGGGCCTCGCGCAGTCAGCAGTGAACACCATTTATCCAGTGTGACACCAGGAACATTTCCAGCACCTTCGAGGAACCATCTCCAACTACCATCTCGACATGAGATGTCAGGCAACAAGCCAGCATCCTGCAACGAGCAGCAGCCAGCATCCAGCAACAAGCAACCAGGCAACGCGCCAGCAATCCTGCAACGAGCAGCAACAGCATCCTCACCGCCTCTCAAGGTTCCTTCCTGTGTCACGTGTGTGTTCCGACCCATTGGACACACAGCCGCCATACCTCGTCAACGCGACGACGGTCAACCGCCTGGACCAAGGTCACTTCTACACCGCCATGGTGTAGTGCAACACGCCGGCTCCCTGAAGACCAGTGATCTTCACCGCCGTAGTCTCCTGACCTTCCTTCAATCATCATCACGCAGCATCATCACTATCGGCACCACTCCGCTCCGATTCGACCTCCGCTACTTGTAGCTCTACAAATAAAGACTGACTCATACATCGACTGACGCCTTTCCTTTCTCTCGCCCCGTCTCTACCGATACGGATCGCTCCCTCAAAATTAAAAATAAGTTAACAAGGAAACTCACTTTTCGAGAGTTTTTGCTGATTTTCGGATACATGATTATGATTTACCATACGTGAACAATTAGTGGTAAAATTGGTACCCTTCATCATTTTCTCGCATATATTAAAACAGGAAAAGTTCTAGCTGGGTGAAGTAAACTAAAGTAATAAAATTCTTCAGAAGTATCTTGAAATAACATCTCACTGGCAAACTTATTATTTCTTTCACAGTGACGCGAAGTTTGGCAACAAAAGCTCTTCATGCAGCTCTGGATTGCAAAAAGCATAGCAACTTTGTCTATAAATACTAGGAATATTCTGCTATACCTTAATTTTATTCTGGCAGACACGAGAGCGATACTTACTGGCTCAGAAAATACCATCAACTTCATTGAAGAAGAACCAGAAGAAAACAAACAAACGGCTGACACAAGTGCAACAGCGGAAGATATTGCCCCTGAAGCAGGCGACAAACTGTATCCTTGTAATATACACAACTATATAAACACAACTACGTAAACACAACTGTACACCTAACACCACTTCACATCATATACCCGCAGAAATACTCACCAACACGACTGATTACATGGACTATATAGATTAGGACAACCAACACTACATGGACCAACATCATAAGAGAAAAAAATTGTATCAAAATATTAAATCGACTAATAAAAAAAATTATGAATTTATGATGCCTCCAACAGATTGAAAATAATTTTGATGTTAATGAGTCTAGTTTTTGCACTGATAATTCGTGGTGGAATTCCATTGTATTAGAATTTGAAATTAAAACACTTTTGTACTTTCTTCCACTAATTTATATTTTACCAGGACCGGTTTCATCCTATTACGGACATTTTCAGACTGGTACATGGACACTCACCAGTCTGAAAATGTCCGTAATAGAATGAAACCGGTCCTGGTAAAATATAAATTAGTGGAAGAAAGTACAAGAGTGTTTTAATTTCAAATTCTAATTTTGATGTCATTGTGCTGAAAGAATGCTGGAAAAATGGCAAATATATG
Organism: Limnephilus marmoratus; assembly: GCA_917880885.1. Lineage (NCBI taxonomy): Eukaryota > Metazoa > Arthropoda > Insecta > Trichoptera > Limnephilidae > Limnephilus > Limnephilus marmoratus. The sequence goes on from OU862926.1 coordinate 40,778,364, forward strand.
CCAAAAATATTCAAAAACTATAACACACACCACACACAGAAAAACAAAAACAAAAATGAGAGTAAAGTTATATACATCAGTGATAAAATTAACCCAACCATTAAAAAAATAAATAAACATCACTGATGGGGCAATTAGTGTATGAATCAAGTCCGTCAGCAATGGGATTTCCCACGAAACGCAATTTAGTAAATGAAAAACTTAATTTATAGTTCTAATTTGATGTTTAGATGTTCGGTTCTTGGTAGCAAGCATTACGTGAAAGGTAATTTGCAATATTATACGAGACAAGTGACGCAAGAGTGGTCTAACCCTAAATTTGCAGAGTGGAGAAAAATTTGAACCGAAGATTGATATTTTTTTAGTAAAGACAATATATTCATATTTAAGAGTCTTTTTTCGTGGTCAATGTAGTTTATATTTATACTTTTAGTATAATTGTTTTTAAATGCTTGAACATAGTTATCAGGTTTAGGTTTAACCTTTCGAACGCAGATTTGCCGCGACCAAATACTTTGTACCACGGTATATTTTGTATTCGATCGTACATTCACGTTCTTCGTTCTTTGATCACTCATCATTTGATCGGATGAGTCTCTTTTCGTAATAACTTAATTGTTTTTTTTTTTCAAAAAGATATTTTTGGAAATCGCCTCATAAATATTTTATACATCTATCGCAAGTGGTTTCCCCACAATAGCTGCATATATTCGGACCTTCGTTCAAGGATTATACTTGGTTGTTGATTCATACAAATAATTTTTTCTTCCATTTTATATATTTGGGTATATAGAAAAGATGAACAAGTATTTATGTGGTAAATAAGTGTTCTTCACCATAAATATAGTAATGTGAAATTAAAAAAGACCGTTGAAAAGTCGATGACGCTTCCATAATGGCTGCGCACTTGCACACAGATAAAATAAATATGTTGGCAAGTTAAAACGAAAGCATAGAACAATATTGGGATATGTTAGTTCATTGCACAAACGAATTCAATATATTTTAGTAGGCTGGAAGCATTTTAGCACAACACAACATCATACAATACGAAAGCATTGCCGTCAGGTAAGGCTGGCGTTCAACGAACAAAATTTGTATATGGGCAATTAAGACTTTTGATAGTTAGACATGCATTTATTATTATGTAATTGCAGAAGCACACCCTTTTTCCTCATGGAACAAATAAGCGTGATGATATTTTTCTTCTTTTAGCGTCCACTCACTCATACTGGAGGCTGGCAATAAAAACAATTGCTTAAAAACATTTTTAGCCGAACGTGCCAAATGTTTACTGTTTAAGACGAGCTCCGGCAATGATCAGTTAGATTCTAGATGGTCGAGTTCTCATCCAGGTACCGCGGGTTAAATCTTGTACCTAATTATATTCTCCATCATTGCACAGGCAACATTTTTCTCTTATTATTATGATGGTAGTGGAAAGAATTTTAATATTGTCTTACCCTAGGAATTTTACCTTTGGTAGCAGTACTTATGACTCAAACAATACTTATTTAGAATTGTATATACTAGTGCATACGTGCCATCATTAAATTTGAATATTTGACAAATTTACTTACTTTTCATAATAAACTCATCTTAATTTTCTCTTCTGAAACAGAAAAACCGTATTTTTTCCCTTTATTTTTTCCCATTATATCTTGATACATTTCAAAAGTAATTTTTACATATTTTCTAAATATGTATAACATAACACAAGATAAATAGTGTAAAAAAGTAAAAATATATATATAAGATAAGGGTAGATAGTGGGAACCCACTAAGGCACTACCTGTGCGTGGGTAATATTAACTAAAGTGCTAAATTAAACAAATAAGTTGGTGGTACAAGTAAAAAATGTAAATTTCAAAGTGAAAGTTTAAAAATATAGGTAATGTATCTTTGAAAATATTGTAGTAACAAAGTGACACACACAATTTTTGTTACGGTTTCAAGAAGTAAAAATGAAAATAAAGTTAGTCTTGAAGTTACAGTTGAGTTGTAAAAGTGAAGTATGAAGGTTTACATAGACTTTATAAAAAAAGTGTTTCAACATCTGCATCATTTAGCCATAATTTTAATTCTTTTATGTAAAGTGATATTTTTTATGTCATTTGAATGTGTTTTGGTAGAAGATTAAATGTACTAGGACCAATCAAACTGCCATGTGTTTGCATTAATTTGTTTTTGATTTGGGGACTTGAAACACATTATTAGTCCTTTTGCTAATTCTATTTTCGTTTTTTACGAAACAATTTTTGTTTTGATTGAATCACGCTGTGTACTAGCAATACTTCTGTGTGAGAATCGTGTTCAAAACAAATCTGGTTGCGATACCTATAACCAATTATACAAAGCATATATTCTAGATCTTCCTCTCGAGCAAGACTAGAATTCTAGAATATGGCATGGTTCCAAAGGAGTTCATGCAGTGGAAATGTTTCCAAGGATTATGCGGATTAGTTATTTGTAATTTCTCCGTTTTGCAATATAGTAGTAAGATGATATTTCATTAATGAAAATACATCATAGCATCTTGCTGGCATGGAAGACAATGTGAGATATGTGGAACTCAGATGGAATATTCGCTTCTACACAGTTAAATCAAATTTCGTTCCCAGAACTAGAATTTGTATTGTTTATCTTGTAGGAAACAGCAATATGTCTGAACTCTGAACCTGGCATTTATATGACATCAAAGCATTCTAAATGTTCAAAGATGATACGACCTATATTAAAAGGTGTTTTTGTAGGTATATTATATTACAAAAATAAAATAATAATTTTCTTTAAGACAAGTTTACCAGGAAAAACATCAAACGATAAATCCATCGTTAGTTATAATTGTCTCTTTTGCAAAGGGAGAGTGACAAATTTATTTGTAAAGTAAGAAAATCAGTCCTCTAAAATGAATAAACTTCTATTTTTCTGTGACTGATAGCGGTCCAAAATTTTACCACATTTTTCTACCATTTGTAAAACATTTATTGTAATTATTTAAAACATTTCCATGGCCAGCCATTTGTTTAAAAAACGAAGCTATTCGAAATACTTTATATATTACTAGCAGACCCGGACACACGTTGCTGTGGCTAACGACACACAACGCCATTACCCAATCTTTATAAAATCCACACCACCCGCTTGCCAACTGCCCGCTGCCCTCTGCCTGAATTGAATATTTGAATTTCTCGGCTTTTATCTACTATAATAAGCATGTATTATACATATAAACCTTCCTCTTGAATCATTATTTCTATTGGTGAAAACTGCATGAAAATCCGTTGCGTAGTTTAAAAGATCCTTGCGCACATACATTTTGAGCGACTTCATTTTATACTATGTAATAATAAAGATCGTAGATGTCGCAAATCCGAACTTCGTAAACTATTTTAGAACGATGTTAAAAATATTTTTTATAAACTTTTTTACGGTTAAAATTTCGTTATTTTTACACAGTTTTGCACCTTTCACTATCAAGTATAACACAGACAGTATACAGAAATCGAAAATATTCTATCTTGACTCGAATAAGTACCCTTTACGACAGTTTCAAAGTAAAAAACACGCAGGATTCGCGCCGGTTATAAACTATCACGGTTTTTTCATATTTTTTTATAAATCTTACAAATATGGAATAAACGGTAAAATACATGGTAATTCATTGGCTATAGAGCACCATAATAAATGTTTATGTCTCCATGTTCAAATTCGAAGGTATATTTTTTTAATATAGGCGAAAAATTTAAAAACTGATCTTCTGGGAAATTTCGAGCAATCGAGGCAAATTTATTTATTTAGCGTGGTCGCTCCGGTGGTTTAAATCAAGAATAAAGACACGTCAGGAGACAATGCGTGTGGTTTCTCTGATCTAGATCCAGTGGACATACTTTAGCCGGGTCTTCCATAAAGCTATTTCATTCGTACACGCATGTTCTTTCACTAGCCACCCTTTTCATAAGCGGTTCTAATTGTTTTGTTCGATAGGTATGAATATAACGTGTCTTATTTTTATGACGTCATGTGATAGTTTTTGTGATTTTTCAAGTTTACTAACATTCGAAAATAGGAGGCGTCTACTAATATCTACAGGAATTCCAAAAACTGAACAAATCGGACTAATATCCATGAGAACCAAAGTGAGGACGAATATCTACAGCTCAAACTGCTGACTAATATCTATGAGAACCAAAGTGCGATAATATATATATATCGCACATTATATATATCCAATAGCATATTGGAATAACGAAATATTGCGTAGGTTAGGTTAGGTTAGGTTTTCCGTACAACCTCTTGCTCAGCTGCCCTCTGTAGATATTAGTCCCACCTACGCCCCATAGATATTAGTCACCACTGGGACCGTCATAGATATTCGTCCGACCTTAGCTCTGTAGATATTAGTCCTGACTCTGAAGTTCATAGATATTTGTCCAACATATGAGCTGTAAATATTCGTCCGACATACAGGCTGTACATATTAGTATCTGGAGTCATTCGAACAATATGCGTTTATTTCTTCTTTTGAATGGTAACGATCCTGATGCAGATGTATTTTTAATAAATACCTACTTTTAACATATGTCGCGATTTTTCAGGGGTCTGCGCAAGTGTCAATACATAATAAACCCTGATAAAGCTTGAGCTAAGTGAACCCTGGTTGGCTGTCAAATATTAATTCAAATAAAAAGTTATGTTTTACGAAGTGTGTTTTTCATTCAATAAATAAATAATGTTAATTCTTCCCAGAATTTCCTCCACTCAGCATCCTCATAGAGGACGTAGGCCATGAGAGAGTTTTTTTTCCTCCGAGCCTCCTGTGTGGAGTTAAGATAACAAAATGTGTGAGTTATTGCAATGATTAAACGCTGCACATTAAAATGTTAAATCTTCTATTCTCTTTTGTTATTACACTGAATAACCATGTTTTACGTAAGCTCTGACATCCTTTATATTAAAGCCGAGATTAAGCTGTGTTGAAGATTTACGAGTAAGTACAATAAGTGAGGACTTTACCCTTCGCATCATCATCTATACGTCAGGATTCTCATATATTATCTTGGGTAAATACAGCCTGAATAAATTTGCATGACTCAAAATAATCTTAGGGGAAAGGGTATCGTTTGTAAACCAGAGGGTTTATTTGGTAACGGAATGTTTGTATTTTTTTTAAAATTTGGTTTGTGAACAGTGATTCATATCAAACGTTCACAAATACACTCACATTGAATATGGTTGATCCTGTCACTAATTAAAGACACACACAACAATGATAACAAAGTTGGGCATAAATACGCTTTACAATAGTAAGAAAGCATTCTGTAGAGCATGTTTTACCCGACAAGATAACTTCTCAAAACAACAATAATTATGTTAATGTATACGTACATACACGCTTACATATACATATATAATGAATATAGCTGCATGGATGTATACAACACAGATATGGGGGCTCCATCAAAGCCGGAGTAAAGTCAGCCTCTCAAAAACTGGGCGTACTGTACAGGGCCCGCAGATACTTTAATAGTACACAAATGCTAACCCTTCAAAATTTCAAATAATTAATAATTCCTTCTAATGCTCCAAAATTCTTCAGAGAAACGGTCTGGATGAAGGCGATACCCAGAACAGAAGAAATTACAACCTGAGAACGAGAAGAGCCGACCCCAACAGCCTACCTAGGCAATGAGTTGCGACAGTGCAAGGAAGAAGAGAAGAAGAGCTAACCCTGTACAAATCACACGAGCGCCCTTTGGTTGAATTTGGCAGCCACCTCTGGTCTGGAGCTCCAAAATACCTTAAGAATACCCTCGACTAAGTGCAGAAACGGGCGGTCCGTTTGATAGATTCTCCCATCTTAACAGACGGATTGCAATCCTTAGAGCGTAGGCGTCGAGTGGGAATGCTATCCTTGTTCTACCGGTATTACAATGGAAGATGCTCCGAGGAATCAGCGTCATTGATCCCTTCGGCACCGGTGCATAGTCGGGAAACGCGTGCCCAACATTTGTACACGGTTGACATTTGTCACATGAGAACGGGTCGTTTCTTCGACTCGTTCTTGTGTTCAACAGCTCGGTTGTGGAATGATTTGCCGGCCTCTGTGTTTCCTCCTTCCTACAACATCTTCAAGATGAATGAACATTGGTCTCTTCAAGACCAATGTTCATTCCTTCCTCTCCTTAAAAAGACCCTCCATACAGCATCCCAGATGACATAGGCTCTGAGGGAAAATATTTTCCTTTAGGCCTCCTGTGAGGAATTAATGTAAAAAAATATAAATATATACATATGTACATACATTTATACATGCTTACATACATACGCACGTATACGCTCACATACACATACTTTCATATACATTACATTCATACACACACACATACCATACATTACACAAGAAAAATAAGTTTTCACAAGTTTATAGAACAACATCCTAATGCATCTCTTTAAAAACAAACATGTGCTTTACGAAAAAAAAATTAACTTAAGATTTACACGTAACTCCAACAAAGACATATTGCAAGTTCCAGCACTCTCTTCCACCTTTGGTCAACGTAGCTTTAGATACTTTGCCACAAAAATATTCAACATTCTCCCAGAAAACATCAAACTGAGTCAAACACAGAGAGAGTTTAAAAAATATGTTAAAATATGGATACATTCTAATGATCGAGCCTATACTGGTGCCCTCACCCAAACGCCCAGTCATTGACAGTTGTTATTGTAGTAATAACCTTGCAGTTTATGAATTGTGTAGGTATATGCAAACAATAATGGTAACTAAAATAAACTTTTTGCTGTATGGAAACCTACTTTACACATTTATAAAAAAACCATAGATAAAATTGCGAGAAACATTTAACAAAAATTCGCCTCAATACAGGTTCACCTAGTGAGGCAGGCTATGCACAACTAAAAATACTGTATAACTATACTACTCCTGTGTAACCTTTCTTACGTTACTTTCTATTTGTAAATTTTTCTGTACTGATTCGTGTAATCTATTTGTAAACTACATTGAGCATGTAATTTTTTTAGTTATATTGTTGTTATTTCATTGAATAAAGATTATTATTATTATTAAAAAAAACATAATAGGGAGCTTTAAATCTTGTTAACAAATGATTTAAAGGTGGCCAGCGATGACATTGTTTAAGTAATGATTTTTATGTCTCATTAAAAATACGGCACATTCTCGGTAAAAGCTGAGTCATTGCACTTTTGTGAAGATCTTCCAGTGAAATTATTATTTTTATATTAGATACATATACAACGTGTCCGGAAACTCGTAGTACAAGCGGGAAACTGGTGAATCTACATCACATAGAGAACCCAAGAAACTTATTTTTTTCGATCTAAGCATTTCAATTTCAATATTTTTTTTTCTAATTTTCCATTTTTTCGGCAACTAAAGGGTTAAAAAAGTTTTTGATCCCGGTTTACCCTTCGTTGCATTTTATAAGACATTACACAGCTGAAATCAACCCCCTAGTGAAATTTTTTTTCAAATTTAAGCTAAAAAATTCCAACTTCGGACCCGATTTACTCGAAAACGAAAGCTCAAATCAAAATAAGTTAAACCACAAAATCGACTCCAAATGTGATGTGGATTCTCCAGTTTCCCGCTTGTACTACGAGTTTCCGGACACGTTGTATAAAAATGCTAATATTGTTTCACTGGTTTATTTATTTAAGGTCCATAAGGCTTTTACAAACATAAATAAGTCGAAATTTTACGCCAAAAACGTATAGTTATTCATATAGTTGTTAAATTGATATTTTTTTCTGGACACTTTTCTTTTCTTTACTTTCAAGTTAACAATACAAGAATGTGAGAAAAAAATTCAACGGAAATCTTATTTTACGAGCTTAGCAGTTCTTTCAGAACCTAATCTGACCGTGTATTATTAAATACTTAACTAAGCTTAAGTTAGTGAGCTCGCGGTACCTACCTTACTTATCTAACCTAAGCTGAGGCCAGCTAGGAGAGTAAATCTTTTTATCCTTTTAAAGCCTTATTGAAGGTTGAAAATCTAATACATCACGTTACATAAATGTTACTTTTACACGGAAACAATCTAAATTTGTAAGGTTCATTGTACTATTTCTGAATTTTTAATCTTACTAATATTATAAAGGCGAAAGTTTGTATGGATGTATGTTTGTTACTCTTTCACGCAAAAACTACTAAATGGATTTTAATGAAACCTTACAACAATATAGCTGACGCATCAGAATAACATATATAATCTCTGGCATTATGAAATTTGTATAAAAATTTCAATAGGTGGCTCGCGAGCTGTTTGAAAACTGAATGTACCGGGAATCGGGAGGGGGGTTCGCGGGACGAGGGAAAGGTGGAGTGGAGTGGGGTGAGGGAAGGTGGAGGAGGCGGAGTGGGAACGAGAGAGGGGAAGGGGGCGCGGGAGAGGAAGGGGAGGTGGAAGGGGAACGGAACTAATGAGAAAAGACACACAGAGAGAAACAATTTCTTTATTAAATTTCTTTATGGCATAGCAACGCATACTGCGAACTCGCTATAATAATAAATGGAGCGACCGATCGACGTGATTGTTTTAACAGTGATTAGGGCTGAAGAATAGCCAAATAAACATTCTACCAGAACAAATGCGTTAAGATAAACGACGACCTCAAGAGAGGAAATATAGAAAGAGCTCACGCTGCGGTAAAAGACTTCTTTGGGATGATAGTTGAAAAGGGTAATGCAATAGAAGGAGAAGACGGCAAAATACTTTTCGAAAATGACCAAATAGGAGAGATATGGACGATGATATTGCTATGGTTGCTGAAAGCAAAGAAGAACTGCAAGAGGCCTTAACAACCATGCAAAACATTCTTCAAAACAATTAACATGAAGATAAATAAAGACAAAACAAAGCTGCTGACTGCTGAGGCCGAACGCAACATCAGATGAGAGTAGAGATGTCAGGAGTTCCACTAAAGAACACCAAGGAGTTTGTCTACCTCGGGAGCAAAATAACATGGGACGGTCGGTCTAAGAGCGTGGTCGCCAGCCGTATACACCAGGCTAGGCTTGCATTCAATAAAAGGTCGACAATAGTAGAATCGAATAATATAGACCTAAAACTGAGAACACTCCTCATTAAGAACTATATATGGAGTATCTTGATGCACGGCTGCGAAACATGGTACCTATCCGAAAGAGATAAACGGAGACTAGAGGCTTTTGAGATATGGTCCTATAAAAAAATTATTAGGATTTTTAGGAAGAATCGAAAGAGGAAGGTACCTGCTCAGGACCTTGTCCGAAAGGCGTGCAAGATGGATCGGCCATGTAATACGACAAGAAGGCCTCTTGCATGCCATAATAGAGGTATGACCGCGGGGACAAACCCTAGGGGACGCCCACGCCGAGAGTACCTGGAGGACCTGCTGGTGGACGTCCGCTGCTCATCATATGCAAACTTCAAAAGAGCCGTCCAAGACAGGGAAGAGTGGAAGAGACGAATAGAGGAAATTGCTGCAAACCAATCCCAGAATTGAAACCAGAGAGAGAGGACGGAGAAATAATACAGGCTACTTTTTATCCCGGAAAAAACCTTTCATTCCCGTGAGAAAATTCTTTATGCAGTAATTTTCTAAGCATTTATTTAATTCTTTAAGTCGTGGGTAAAAGCTAGTATAAAATAAAAAAATAAATAAGATGTAAGAATTAATAACCAGCAATATTAATTTCAAAATTTCGAAAAATTTATCCTTGTTACACAACAACAATAATAATAATTTGTACCTACAACTAAAGTCATAAATTGGATGGCAAGTAACTGGAAAGAATTCATAGCAACAACATGATAACTTACAATAGAGCATTTACATTTTTTCAATGTCATCTATGACAATATATTTTTTAAAGATTAACATTATATGAAAATATGTCCGTATCTTTAAAATCCTTATCAAATATATTACATGATCTTAATTTCAATATAAGCATTTTTCTAAGATTAGTAGAACATTTTTAAGAAGAATCGATTTAGGTACAGTGGAAGTTATCCACCTCTTACCCGCCCTGGTATAAGTAACAGATGGTTACTCCTTCAAGGCTCTCGCAAGATTCTAATTTTTTTTTGTTAAACGAAGCTACATTTATTTATTTTGAACGAATCTAGACCTCCAGTGTCCATGCATACGTTGTTAGTAAGCAGTATGCAAGTGCTTAACAGGAAAAACAAAATGCAAAAAAATAGATTAGTAAGACAAAGAAAAAATTAAACAGGGCAAAAGAAAAACTTATTCATGAGGCTCCATGAGTCGGCATTGCATCTGTAAAAACCTGTAAACACTTGTATAAAATAGAGAACATAAGTAATACAATAAATCTCAAATCAATTGGCAAGTACCAACAAAAAATGTGTGTGGCTTTCGGTCTGACCATAAACTACACTTAGCTTCCGTGTCCCTTAGCCAACCACTCAGTGAAGCCTTAAAGTTAGTTAATTGATTATTTTGGTTAAATACCCGAAGACTAAAAGAAAATTCAGCGTTGGGTAGTCAGAGGCAGGACAAAAGACAGTCAAGGTCGACTGATCAAACCTCAAGCCTGCACATGTCATTGGGGGAGGCGCAGATAGATTTTAGAAGGATCTGCAAAATTAATAATGTAACTAAAGATGAATCAGGGACGAGGTCCAGCACACCCCCGTATGGGGATAGGGGAAAAAATAAATAAAAATTTGGAGTTCAGTTCATCCAGAAAAACATTGAAATAGTTAAAGACAAATAAAATACAACAAGGAAAAAGACATAAATTAATAGGTACAAGGTAGGTAATATATATAATAATATAAAATCGATTTAGGTACAAGAAGAACGTGGTAGTTTTAACGCTTGGGACTCTAAAATTAATCTCGGCCAAAAATGGCAATATTGAAATAGGTTTCCAACAGTCACTGTGACTAAAGTCCCTCGAAATATAAAAATAATTTAATTGTTTCGTCTACTAAAAATGGAAACAAGAAAATCCAATATACTCCGACAAAAACAGGTGTTGATTTGACCTTTTTGAATTTTCTGTTATTTTCATACTAAAAATAGACAGCCAGCATCAACAACCTATTAAAAAATAATTGGTCTGTTCTTGACCATCTGGAACCAATACTATATAAGTCTGGAACCTTAGAAGGATGATTTTTAATTCATTTTTACGTTTTTAAACAATTTTTATGTTACCTTCTTGAATCTAGATTCCAGAAGGTAACATTTATTTAACCGCTAGGTTAGGCATTCCAAAGTGGTATAAAATTCTGCTTTCAGAGTGGTTTTTACAACACGTCATCTAGATAGTGAACTAACCAACTAAGCATCACGCCGTTTCCCGCAAGAGTTGGCGGAGAGGACGGATCGCCAAACAACTCGATCTCGGCACACACTCCTTGCCTCGTTTACATTCATACATCGTCTCATAGATGCTCTTCTATTATTCCGACATTTCACATGGCCCGACTGAAGTATCTGATTCACTTGGTCGTGCCATGTCTTCCTCGGGCGTCCCCCCGACTTATTCCACCATTCACATTTGCGTCATATATTCTCCTTACACTCCTTTCCTCGTTCATTCGCTCTACATGCCCAAACCATCTGAGCGTCCCTTTCTCAATTTTACTCATTACGCTTATGTCAGCCTTGCATTCTTCGCGGATCTTCACATTACCACACATACGCCTCAGGGGTCTCATTTCTACAGCATTCAGTCTACTTTCATCCTTCCTCTGCCAGTTCCATGCCTCACTGCCATAAATCATACACCAGCACTCCATTATGGACGGCTAACTTCGCTCGTAAACATACTTCCCAAGTACACAAAATAGATGGTGACCTTTCTAATAGAAATTGACAGTTTTATTCGGAGATGATTTTATTTTACATTATCTCTACAGAGGAGGCCTTGATGAAAATAATTCCTCTTAAGGCCTGTGTCATCCTTGGGGTTGCTGTGTGGAGGATTTTTATAGGAAAGGAAGTTCTGGGAAGGAAAAATGTACGAGAAGTGTCCAGGAGTGACGAACGCGTGAATCCATTCCTCCCACTGTGGTGGGAGGCGAAGTTTCGAGGGAGTAACTCAACCAGTCTCTCCCGCGCTAGTCTGCCACGCAGCTGGGCAGAAGAATTAGCCGCCAAGATCCGGACAAACCTCATCACATGAACTCGGGCACCCCTGCGAAGTCACCAAACGTAGCGAACCTCTTGGTGCGACCTATGTCAGAAGTGTTGAATCCAATGAATAGTTCCCGGGGCTGCAGTACCCATACCCTCCTCCCAAATTGATACCATCTTCCCAAATTCTTAAATTTTCACAACTATAGTCATTATCCTGACATCTTAAGTATTGTCAGAATCCGCCAAGGTTGATTTTCATCAACCAAGTTCGAAAACTTCGTTTTTTTCACGTAACAACATGTTAGACGTTCTGTGTATTATAGACAGTGAAGTATCTAGTCTATTGAATTGTGAGCCATAAATAAAACGTAAGTTTCCGAGAAATGAAATGTAACAATTGGAAATGCTTGAATTATTACTGTCTTAAAAATATGTCTTCTTTAGAAACCCGGATACAGTATGGCCCAGAACTGTTTTACCAAGTTAGTGATACAATCAGAATAAATTTCAATTTAATAAATTATTGCTATTTAGTTTTCGTAACCCCATTCTGCGTCACGGTCATAGGACCCATAGGTAACCCCAAGTGGACCGTTAAATTTGGTGACTTAGCCGAGGGGCTCGGATTGATGGGTTTAGGTTTGCCCAGATCTGGCGGTGGATGCATCTGCCCACCAATTGCGTAGCAGGCCGAATCGGGAGATACTGGATGAGGGAGACCTTTTAACCCCGTCACTCTTCGACACGCTTTTTATTTCCCAGAATTTCCACTCTTTCTTTTCCTATAAAAGACCCTCCGAACAGCATCCCCAAAGATGGCCCTGGATGGCCTCCTACACTAATGGTGAGTTGTCTCACAGAATTTGAACAATTTGTCAAATTCCGAAGTGAAATTTCATAGTTCGGTGAAAGTTCTATTCATGTTCTATTAATAAACTTTCACAGAACTTTACATCGGAATTTGATGATTTGTTCAAATTCTGTGAAACAATTTGCCATAAACAACTAACAAAAGTAGATAGGGGTGGTATTGACAAAAACATTTTTTATTTAAGTGGCCTTGCAGCGCATGCCGGGAACTCGCTAGAGTCGTTAGTTATATTATAAAATGTAAATTATTGTACCAAAATAATTAATAAATAAATCTACGCCTACCAAAATTTCAGGACTTTCTACCGAAACCGAATCTTCGGTATCTGTCTCAGTTTCGGCAGAAACCGAAACGGAAACTTTTATTAAAAAATCTATTGTTTACTGAAATTTGTCTTATTTTTTACACTTATGCAGACAGTTAAGAGGGCATTACCAGAGAAAACCAGAAATATGTCATTTTCAAATCACATTTTAGACGAATTGACTCTTTTCCACAAAAAAATATAAATGGATTCCGAAAGATTGTTCTTTTATCTAGCATTCGCATGTAATAAATTTTGAGAAATTATTTAAATTTTTAGTATAATAAGGTTATTTCATCGGTCGTTGGCAGATTTGTTAGATTTTCAAAAAAGATTTTGTATTATACCACACCCATTTCAAATAATATAATCATGCTGTAAAATAAATCAATATATTATCTAGCAAACGCATGTTTTAGAATTTTAATTTTAGATTCAATAAAATCATTAAAAAATATGTACATACATTTGTTTCTTGACGAAAATTGGTCCATTTGTGTATTTATTTGCGCACTTACAAACTAATATATTTCAAATTTTTTTAACATTGTTATTAAATTTAGACATTATTGAAAAATGATAAATACTTATAATCAAAAAATAATTACTAAAAGTACATTACATAGTAGTTTTATCATCACGCCTTGCATTTTTGGATGAAGCTATAAATTAAAGCTAATTTGGATTGAAATAAATTCGATATTGAGTTATAATTTAAAAAAGCTGGTACGGAGAATAATTAATCTTTCTCATTGTAACCGCCCTGCTCGATCGTAAGAGCAACTTTCGACGAAATGTGGATTTTCGTCCGCTGGCTGGTTAAACGCTCTTAACACTTGCTAAATGAAATAAAAAAAGCAAAAATTGAAGAAGCTACTCGTATGTGAAATTATTTTTTTTTAATATTACTGCCATAAAACAAACAAAAAATTACACAACTTATTATAGGAAGGACCTTATTAACTGAGTATTTTAATTTTAATTGCGTTTACAATCACAACATTCTTATTACATTATATTATATATTATAATATATTCCGTTAAATGAAATAATATTTTTTTTTTTTACATAATTCTCATCATTCATAAATACGATTGAATAACTCAACGGAAAGAACTTTAATGCTCAATAAATGCCAAATAAAATGTATGAGACAGAAGTAATAACAAAAACACTAATCATTGTGGAAGATACTCTCAGTATCACCCTGGTGTAAGACCACCATTCAGAATTGAAACGTTGCTTGAAATGGTTTTAGCTATGTTTGGTGGCCAGATCGGAATAGCAAGGTACACCTTCCTCTTCAACATATCCTTCCCCTCCCCACTACCATCAGCCCCACGACATACCCCAATTGGGGATGCCATAGTCTCACTGGCTTCAGACGGAAGCACCTGGGACTATTGTGAGGTATTCATAAAAAAATATTAAAATGCAGAATTTCGGTTCGGCCGAAAATTCAGATTTTCTGCACTGACTGAAACTGACGTCGAAACTATATTTTTTTGGCGAAGCTTGCCGAAACCGAATTTTCGGTCGGTCAGTATTTATAAATCAAGGTTTTGTCAATGTTTGCTCTACACTACATGTACGGGACGCTGGCACTGTAGTCGCCACCCGCACAGACGATGTAGTGGGAAGATGCCGGCTGGCCGTTTCGACGCCTGGGGAGAAAGGGAGAAAAAGTGAGAGAGAAGGGAAAAATGGGGTAAATGTAGGGAGAAAGGGAGAAATGGGGAGAAGGCGAGGGAAAATGGGGAGAAATTGTAGGGAAAAACGGATCGAAGGCGAGGGGAAGAAGGGAGGTAGAGCGCAGCGCAGAGGTACCTTTGCCTTGAGAAAGGCGTTTCGACAATTGCATGCAGGGTCTGCAGGGTATGCAGGGTCTTCTTGGTGGGCGGTGCGGCCAGAGGAGAGAAGAAGTGCAACTTGCAGTAGGTATAGGGAGAAACGGGTGAAGGCAAGGGGAAGGGAGAGGTAGAGCAGGGTAGAGGGGTAACCTGCGCCTTGAAAAAGACGTTCGAACAATAATTGTATTATGCTTCAAGGGTGAACAAGTCGGCCAGGCAAGAAGAGAAAGTCGAGGTTGCAGTTGGGTCGGGGAGCGCAGGGCAGGTACAGATGTG
Organism: Limnephilus marmoratus; assembly: GCA_917880885.1. Taxonomy (NCBI): domain Eukaryota; kingdom Metazoa; phylum Arthropoda; class Insecta; order Trichoptera; family Limnephilidae; genus Limnephilus; species Limnephilus marmoratus. Next base: position 40,793,810 of record OU862926.1, read on the forward strand.
TGCGAGATGACGGATGCAGGAACTCTATCGGTCCATAGCTTTTAGGGCACTATTTAAAGGGAAACAGCGGGTCTTTAGCCTTTTGTCTCCCTGAAATTCCGAGAATTGAGATCCCGGAATGGACCGGGCAAAGGTTTCGAACGCGCTGGCGGTCACCGGGCGTTCTTACCATCTCGCAACATCTGTCCGACTCTCTACGCTTCCGTGATATTTATTTTGTGAGTTTGCACAAGACATGGTAGATTTTATGAAAGTAACAAAGTGAGTAGGTACGTACACAAATAATCACTTTGCACAAAATAGAAGAAAACATAGAGCCAATTTGTGCAAGATAACAATGCATGGTTTTGCACAAATTGGATGCGTGGAGAAATATATGGCTTTGCATAAATTTGAATTTGCGCAAAGGTCAAAGGGTTGTAGGTATGTACAACAGACCAAGAAGGCTTTGCACAAATCACAAATTTATGCAAAGTAACAAAAGAATGTGTAGGTTTGTAAGAGGGAGGAAAAAGGGAGTGGAGGGGTCAAGTTTTGTTTTTTATCCCTTTGGAATTACTTGACCCCGGCAATCAATTTATTGATTAATTATAATTTTAAATACGTAAAATAAATGGTCAAATGACGTCCGATACACTACAGCTATTTTAAGAATATTTCAGCAGAGATGTCTAGAATTTTCCGGAAACGTTCCAGTTTTCTCGGCTTGCCGTGTAGCCACTGTGAAAGTATGTTGTCTCGTTCATATATTACCTTTAGAGCATTTGACTGTCTCGACAGAAGCGATATTTCTATCCGCCTTTGTCTTTCTTTTTGTAAGGGAGACAGATTTTAATGTCAGGAACAGAGTTTACATAATATTGAACAAGTTGAAATTAATAATGTAAACGTTCGCTGCCTTGTTTTTGACAAGTTGTAATGAAAATTTAATGAACAAACAAAAAATATATAATTTCGCGTAATACATATTAAATGGATCATGAAATTTTGTTTTGTTCAGAATCTGTTATGAGTGTTAGGTAAATTTCTCCATGACCGCACAGTTGAGGTTATTAACCCCGTTTCTTGGTTATGCAAAGGGTAAAATTTGTTCGCATCATAACAATACTTCTCAAATAATAGCGATGCTAATAGTCCTTAATGGAGTGCTTGAACCTACCTTGATGTACGGCTGTGAGGCATGGAACTGGCATAGGAAGGATGAAAGTAGACTGAATGTTGTAGATATGAGATCACTGAGGCGTATATGTGTGGTAAAACCATGAACGATCGTGTGAGAATTATTGTTCAGATCCGTAAAGAATGCAAGGCTGATGTAAGAGCAATTAGTGACGTTAAAAAAGGGACCCTCAGATTTTATTTTTTTTAAATTTTTTTTTTATTAGCAAAGTTTTTTTGGTACATTTACATATAGGTAAATACATAATAACAAAAAATATAATTAAACAAAAAAAAATCCTACAAAAGCGAAGCCTGTGTATGGGTATTATATTATGAATTGTGTTATTTTACAATTTAAATAAAAAACAAAATATATGGAAACGGGCAATGAAACACGTAACACAGGGTTAAATTTGACAATAAATGGTGAAAAAATTAGAAAAGAAAATGAAATCAAATACCTGGGTGTAATACTCGACTCAAAACTGAATTTCACAGCAAACTTTGAGTATGTAGTAAAAAAGGTTCAAAAAAGGTAAATTTCCTTATAAGACTAAGACGTAAATTAAATAGAAACACTACGCAGCTCATTTATAAAACTATCGTTGCTCCACATTTGAACTACTGTTCCACGATGTTATATTTGGCCAATGAAGGAAATTTGAACAAACTAGAAGTTATACGCCATGAGATGTATACTGGGGAAAGGCAAATATGCAAGGATTAATCAAATGAGCGAGGAGCTAAATTGGATTCCAATAAAAAAGAGACTACTATTTAATGTGTTAATTTTTGTGCATAAAATTATGAAAAACCAAATGCCAAAATACTTTAAGGATGAAATTGTTTTTAATAGAGACGTTCATAATTACGAAACAAGAAATATAAACAGAGTTCGATTGCCACAAATGAAGAAATCAAAATCACAGAACTGCCTAATGTATAGAGGACTAAGGAAGTGTGATGAAATGCCTGAAAGTAAGAAGAATGAAGAAAGAATGAATGTTTTTAAAAAGAAATGTTATGCTTACTGTAAAAATATTTAAATTTATCAAATGAAATGTTACATTGTGCTTATTAGTTTATATTCATGAAGTATAAACTAACTCAATAAAAAAATCATTTAAAATAATGTAAGGTATGTTTGTGGCACTTTCCAGAGTGAAAGATACTCTCAGAATTCAGAATGAAATTCATAATTGAAATGTTGCTTGGAATGGCTTTAGCCGGATTCGGTGGCCAGATCTGAATATACCACAATTGGGCACACCGTGGTCTCACTGGCTCTAGGTGGTTGCGAGCAATGGGAGTCCTTTGTGGTATTCATATAAAAAAGGAACAATTAACTGAATTAAATTACATTAATTTTGTTGATGTAATTCCTTCTGGTTAGGTAGCTACACTAGGCCCAGGCAGTTGTATAGGCTTTGTAAATGTCCGGATGGTCCTCGCCCACCAGGAGTCACCCTATTCTTAAGTCGTATATGGAGCTTCGACGGTGAATAAACAGGTTATTTTAACCTTCGGCATGCCAAGATACAAAGCTAACTTAAGTTGCCTGGGGGTGCTCTGTTACCCCACGAATTTTATAATTTAATGCCAATTTGTATTAAACTTATGGTGTAAAAATTTAAAGTATTTATAATAATGTACTCGTATGAAGTTAATTTTATTCAAAAACTTCATCAATCATCAGCGACCGTGGTTCAAACAGACTTACTATGGGTGACGAACGGCGACGAAATGCTCATGACAGACGGGATTACCTTAGCCCGTTAGGTTTGGTAAAAGCACGAGCAAGTGCGATGGCGTGCATCACAAGCGAGCGAGTCACCGTGCGCGTAGAATGTGTTAATAACTGTGGTATGATCTCAGCTCGCAAGAAATATTATTTGTGGCTGGGAATGATACGTACCTACATACATTTTTTAATCTTTTTAAATCTAGTGCATTTATTTTTATGATAGATAATAAATATAAGCTATAAAAACCTCCCTTCTGAATTGCGCTGTGTCATCAACCAACAAGAACAAATAAATAAAATTAAACAATTTTTCAAAAATATTATATATGAAAGTAAATATTAAAAAAAAACATTTTATAACATGCAACCTAAGTAACAATAATGGCTCCCTTATCAGGCATAATAGCTCCTCTTTTCTAATAAGGTACACATCACCAATAGTGAACTTCAATATAATATTGGTGAAATATATATGAATAAATGTATATTTTTTAAAGGTTTTGTAGGAATACAAACGATACACTTACTATAAGGTCTCTAATTTCAATTTAAAGTTTTTCTTTTAGGATAATAATTCGATAGATTTAAGGGGGACCCGACAGTTGATTCCCCGATAGTTGATCATCCGATAGTTGCTCCCCCCCCCGATATTATAATAATTATAAGTTTTTATACATTATTTATTGATTTCGAACCTAAAATCGTCTTCAAACATACCTAATAATAAGTTAGTTGCTGCATTGATTTTTATTTTAGTGTTACTTACCCGCTGCCACATTTAGTGTGTAGACAAACAGTATTTACTAAATGTATTTGAATTAAAATATGTTTCATACTTTTGTTATTCGGCGGTATATCTTCTTTGCATGTCCCTTCGGAGACAGTTTGATGTATTTTGTGTAAGTAGGTAGGTATATCGTATTTTTCCTAAACTGACTGCATATCTTTACTAAGCATAAAATTAAGTCGCTCACGATGTATGTGCGCTAAGATCTTTGAAAATACGCAATGAATTTTCATGCGGTTTTCACCAATAGATAGAGTGAGTTATGAGGAATATAATTAGTAATATAATTTGTCAAGGTTTTGTGTAAATTGGTTGAAATACATAATATATCTGGCCAAGCGGCAGCGGGCAGCGAGCAGTGGGCTGACAAACGGGTGGTGTGGATTTGATTTAACAGATGGCGTTGGTTATAAAGGTTTAGTTAGCCACAGCATCGTGTAGCCGGGTTTGCTAGTTGTGTATAAGTTTGCCGGGGGTCAACTATCGGGCTATCATGGAACCGACTTAAGGTTCCCCCTTTGGCAACGGAAAGGTTAATTGACTTGCCTTGGGCGACTAAACAGGTATCACAACAGAAATTTATTGTCGGAGGATGATACACAGTGTTGTTTATTCTAAAGTATTGCAATGACGTGTATTTTGCTTATTGTGCCGCTGGTGTTTGGCTTGGGTAAGTATTTTATTTATTTACCTACCTATTTTTGTCGATGAAAGGTTGATAAGTTGATATTGGTTTAAAAGCAGTAATTTTATTTAATAAGTGTTTTATAATAAATTGTATGATATGAAGTGTTAGGCACTCGTTTGGCGTGTTTTTGACTAGTGGCTGTGCACCCATTCTGAAGGGGTCGTTGTCGCTTTTTCTTAGGGACATTTCATTCATATACAGATAAAAAAATAAAAAAATCCCAACTGAAATTTTTGCTTCAAAGACTAAAATACTACCGAAATTGGAGAATCTCTTAAGACGAAGAAACGCAAATAAAATTCCCTCGATAGAAAAAAATCGCAAAGTATGCTCCAAAAATTATTATAAACACGTATATTTCACTTATTTTACAAGTTAAATGTATGAAAAAATTCACAGTGTTTCTTTAAATCCTGTTTATGACAACCTTGCAAGATTTTTGCTCTATTTTAAACGAGACGTGTTTTATTAAATATTTTCACGCTTGGGTCCAACCCAGGCGTCGCGTGTTCGATTCCTCGACTGGTGAATGTAACATTTTTACGTGGTAGGAGGAGGTTTCAAAATTTGTCAGGCTATTCACAACCGTAGAATGTTTATCTTTTCAAAAAAAAAAGAGTGTGCTTAGACCATATTTTTTTTTTACATTAACTCCACACAGGAAGCACCGAGGAAAACAATTTTCCTAGGGGCCTATGTCATCTTTGAGGATGCTGTGTGGAGAGTTTGTTAAGGGAAAGGAAGGAGAAGAAGATATGGGAAGGAAAAAGGTATGAGGGGTGGGTAGGAATCTGGGGGTCAGTGTGGCCAGGAGTGACGGACGCATGAATCTATTCCTCACACTGCGGGGCAAGGCGTAGGGTCGGGAGAATCCGGCTGGAGAGGTCAAAAGGCCTCCCTCAATCAGTCTCCTCCGATCCAGCCCGCCACGCAGTGGTTGGGCAAACGTATCCGCCACCAAGACCTAGACAAACCTCATCTCACCCGGGCACCCCCGATAAGTCACCAAACGTAGCGAACCACTTGGGGTGACCTGTGGCAAGGGTGTTGGTTGTCCAATAAATGGTTCCCAGCGCGGCGGTAGCCATACCCGCCTCCCAAATTGACTGAAGTAAAAGTTTACTAACTTATAAAAGAGCATATTACATTGACATTGGGGAGATATATGACATTGGGGTGACATATGACCATGGAGTGACCCATGACCCTGGGGTGACCTACGAATGTAGGGTGACCTAAGACCTTGGGGTGACTGGGGGGATCTATGACCTTGGGGTGACCTTTGACCTTGGGGTGACTTTCGACCTTGGGGTGACCATCCTCATCCTTATCCTTATCACTCCCCAAGTCAAGCGTGCGTAAAGGCCCGATAGGTCGCCTCGCCATCGATCACTGTTCGCATCACACTTTTCGTAACATGACACTTTTCGTAACATGACACTTTTCGTAACACATCTCCACTTTTCGTAACACATCTCCACTTTTCGTAACACATCACCACTTTTCGTAACGTATTCACCAGCTTACCCGCCAAGTTGAGCGTGCGTAAAAGAGTTTTACTTCAAAAAGAAAATTAATAGTAGAGGGCCCATTCTGTGTGAAATATTATGGTAACAATATTGTCTTTCAATACTTATATTATTTTGTGTAATTTATAAAATTATTTACCTTAAGTCAAAGTGAGGTTAAAAATTTCAAATTAATCAATAGCACCCAAATTAAAAAAGGTAAAGAAACAATAAATAAATAAATATATAGGGGATCGTATCCCACAACTTTGTCAAAACTAAAAGATTTCTACGCTATAAAAGACAAGTATTTTAATGAAAACGGGCACTTAAGTGGAATGAAAACAATAACGTTGTGATCAAAAAGTTTTTTCATATTTATTTCATAATTATTTGATACTCACTTTAATATTGTATTTAATATTGTATAAGATTCGTTTTAATATTATGTAATCGCTCAAAAAATCTTTGTTTTATCAAAAAGTTATTTTTTCTTGTATTTAAAAAAAACCTTAAGGATTTATATTTTTTAATTTTTTCAATTGTTGAAAATGGTATGAACTAATGATACAATGAATGATAACATTTTGTTTGATCTCTCAACACTTAGTTGTTAATTCATGTAAGTATTATTTTTTCTACAAATTTTCCTTTTATCATTTTATTTTTAAATTTTATTATTTTGCTTTTACTTAACCGTTTGGTAATGACCAAATAATGGCCGAGATTTATTTATGTTACTTTTATTAAATTGTGAAATTATTAACCCCGATACAGGCGAACCCTAGTGGGTTTAATAATTACATGCTAACAAAATGTATTTAAATTGTGTAGGGGCGTGTAAATAGCCCCAGACACAAGGGAATACTACCCTATGTAAATTAATGAAAGATGAACTCTTCCCTATGTGACACAAAACAGATTATACAGCAATTCCAAAATCCTCAGTGAAAACAAAACAAATACTCACTCAGAGAATGCAGCTTTCCACACGATGTCCAGACAAACGATACTAATTTCCTTCGTATATTGATTTTGCCAAGGCGGTATTGTACAATCTCAACAGATGTTCAGAGAGAAAGTTCACACAATGAATATTAATTTGCAAAATTAATAGTAAGTGCCAAAAAACTCACAACAATAATTTAATTATGGGTTAATTTTGATTAGGACTGACATCTATTGGCGTTAACCAACACTCACGTCGAAAGTAATTGCCTGCCCCACAGAGGTCAGAAAGTGCCCAAATTCACTGCATTTCAATGCCACATAGGGAAATTCAATATAATACAACCACCATAGATGGCGCCCCCATGGTCCCATGGTCCCATAGCATAAATTATTAATTTAAAAGGGACTAATGCCCAAATGTAATTAAATATATTTTATGGCGCGTATCCAAATTGTGAAGAAGCAATAAATAAAAAAAAATAGAAGTATTTGTACGTGACGATGTTTAGTTAGTTAATACATGAATTATAAAATGACTTTCCATGAAGGTATTTCTAGGGGTTTCGTAAGGTGATAGATAAGGTTTTGAATTGATTACCTGTGATTAGATGTTCCAAACAAGTTTAGCAACAACTTGGCTCGCTTTTATGAATCACACTAATGGTAATGACCCTCTACTCTAGAAATCCATTTTAAGTAAGTCTTGCGAAATGTATGATTCGATCGTTATAAAGCCATAAATCTACAAAGATATTATAGTAAACATTTAAACTTTTAGACAATATATTTGGCTAAGGTATTTCGAGAATGTAGAATCGTTATTGGTTCGTGGAAATTGACCCTTTTCTGGATAAGGTAGCAGAACTGCAAACCAACACTCTATCTTGAAGCGCGATGATGTTAAACGTCATTGCTTCAGCACCACTGTGGTAACAAAAATCACCGCGTGACATTTCTGTGCTCCTGGTATTTGGTTCCTGCCGACAGGTTCACATTGTGCCGTTTACATCTTATATATAAAAATCTCGTATCACGGTGTTTGTGGTCGCATTCAACCGAAACGGCTTGACCGATTTTTATAAAATTTTATATGAGAATAGGTTTTAAAGTATAATTCATACCGCTAGGTGATTAGGGTGTCCCTACCCAGAAAAAAATTCTATTTTTTTGACAAAACTTTTTTTTGTATTTATTTTTTTATTTGACATCACAAAATACCTGTCGACCACAAATTTTAACCCTCCTACCCCCACACTCCCATTTTTTAATCGCGATTTTAGTATTTTTGTATCAACAATTTACAATTTGGGAGGCGGGAATGGGTACCGCCGCCCCGGGAACCTTTATTGGATAACCAACACCTCTGCCATAGGTCACCCCAGATGGTTCACTACGTTTGGTGATTTAGCAGGGGTGCCCGGGTTCATATGGTGAGGTTTATCTAGGCCTTGGAGGCGGATGACCAGGATGCACCGAACCCCTGATTCCTACCCTAAATTCCTATCCTAAACCCTTTTCCTTCCCAGAACTCTCCTCTCCTCCCTTTCCTTAAAAGACCCTCCACACACCATCCTCAAAGATGGCATAGGCCCTGAGGGAAATTATTTTCCTCAGGGCCTCCTGTGTGAAGCTCATGTAAAAAAAAAAAAATTAACAGTCTTTCGTATTTCAAACAGAACGAAATTATTTAAGTTGTTGTTATAGATGGCGCTAAGTCCGCCTCATCTAACTTTCATCCACACACGCGCAAGACATTCACGAGAAGCGTCGCGTTATTTTGATATTTCATTTGGCATCATGTTCTCGCGTGGGCAAACCATCGAGCTTATTTGTGTTGGCTAAAGACGGATTGACAAAAAAATATCGTACACTCAAATGCTCTTCGAAATTCATATTGATTTTCACTTTTCATTTTCCTACTTTAGTTGATGATTTTGTTTTTATCGGCGGTCATCGTCTACAGCCTTCCATTCATCTTTCTGTCATAGATCCCATTCCCACACACTTACAACACATTCGTATTTTTTATTTAATAACCAAAATATTCACTAGAAATAATTTACATGGCAGAACAACGTTTGTCGGGTCAGCTAGTTATGTAAAAAATATTTACCGCAGACCCGTGTAAAATCTATTGGTGTTAATTTCAATATTGGAAAAAGACATAAAATAATTTTCGATACAAGACACCCTACAAAATTTCTGTGCTCCTGGTATTTGGTTCCGGTCCAGTTTCACATTTTGCCGTTAATTTTCGTAGGCCCGGTTTCAAGTGGAATAATTTTAATTTTGAAAAAAAGACATTTCAAATTATTTTCCGTTAAAATAAAAGACAGATTTATTTGCATAAACGTGTCATTCATTTGGACGGTTCCTAAATTTGATATTATTATACGGAGCTAGGTTCGACCCTACTTAAGGATTGTTTGAATTTTGTACAAAATCAGTTACAATTTTGAAAATGCAAAATTGAAAAGTCAACGCAACATTACATTACGTACATTAGCACCACAGCTAACATTACATTACGTTGTGTGGAGATGAGTTATTTAGGAAAAGGAAGTTCTGGGAAGGAAAAACGTTTGAGGGGTGGCTGGGAATGGGCAATGTATCCAGGAGTGACGGACCTATGAATCCATGCCTCCCATAGCCGTACAAGGCGATGGGTCGATAGAGTACTGCTGGAGAAATGAGATGTCTCTCCCGATCCGGCCCGCAACGTAATAGGTGGGCAAACGCATTTGCCACCAAGACCTAGACAAACCTCACCCCATGAATCTGGGCACCCCTGCTAGGTCACCAAACGCAGAAAACTACTTTAGGTAACCTATTCCAAGGGTGTTGGTTATTCAATAAATGTTTCCGGGGCGGCAATATCCATACCCGCTTCCCAAACTGAATACAGACCAATCCCATACAGGACACGTGACAGAAATTAGTATAAAATCTATTTTTACTACAAACATAGTCTTCAAATATACTCCTGTTGTGTAGGTATCATACTGCGCAGTATTCATTATCCACATAATTATAGCCAATTTTCGCATTTATAAAACTTCATTGAAAGACAAGCGATAAATATATTTTTTAATTAATTTGTTTTTTATTAGATACTATCTGCAGTCACGAAGCTAATATATTTTAATTAACTTTTTGTGAAGAAGAAAACAACAATTGTCTTAGTCAACAAAACAACGCCCACAGTCACGTGTCAGTGGTCAAACGACATTATTGAATAAATTATAAATTGTTGTTAAACAATCGTTCTTCAAGACAGTTATTCTCGTTTGTAAAGCAACTAGCACAACAACAAAGAAAAACAAAAGTTCTCCCTGCGTGTCCTTTCCCATGTGTCCCCATTCCCGTGTCCTCTTTTCCTCCCGCGTTCCCATTCTACCTTCCCCGTCTTCCATCCTCCCACGTTCCCCCGTCTCGCGAAATCCTTCCCGCGTTTCCCTCCCGCATTTTTCTTCCGCATCCTTCGTTCCCAAGGATTCCCTTTCCCCTTCCTTCCCTACCTGCCGCTACTATATGAAATACACACATTTTTCAAACCACTCGCGGGCCACCTATCGGAATTTTTTGTTGAAACTTTATAACGCCAGAGCTCACAGTATATGAACAGAAAACTTCGCGGGCGTGAGCACACCAACCCACCAAAGTTTCTTCGCAATCGTTTGAATGGATTAGGAATGCATAAGGGACAAACAGAGTAACCTTCGTTTTTACATAAAAAAAGGTAAGTAACGCAAGTTGATCGGCTTGAAAATGTGATCTTAACAAGCTGCTAACCGTGTCGAAGTCTGCGGGTTTCTATCTAAGCAGAGAATAACATTTTAGAGTTGACAGTTTTTAAATTCTTTTTACTACTATCATTATACGAGGGTCAGTCGATAAGTAACGCCTCCTATTTTTTCTACTTAAATAAAGTTAGTTTAGTGAAAATTTTGAATTTGGTGCTATTCCTCAAACCTTCTTCACCAATCTGCTGGAGTAGTAATTTTCTGCGTTAACAGATGAAAGCACTGCGGTCGCTTGCAAAATGGTCGACATCGATGTTCGTAATAGAAAGCGTTCTGAGATTGATTCTTGACTGTAGAAGGTGAACGCAAAAAATCACATTCATGAAATACTGAAAAATGTGTACCATGATGCAACAGTGGGTGTCAGCACTGCCAGCCGATGGGTTCGTTAATGTAACCAAGCTGAAGGACAAACACCGCCGGCTGAGGAAAAGCGGAGCGGCGCAGGCCATTGATTGCAGCGATTGCACTCATTCGTGGTGACTCCAGATAACTACAGATGTCGCATTCTCTCCCTCAGTGTGGTGAAGATTATTCGACAACTGATTTTTCAATAAAAGTTTTGCAAGGTTGGTACCAAGAAACTTAACCGGCCAGAATAAAGAAACAAGAAAAGCAATGGCCTCACAACACACGCAGCTATTAGTTTGTGGAAAAAATTGTGACCGGAGAAGAAAAATAGATAAATTTTAAACCTGAATCAAAGAGGCAGTCAATGGAATGGCATCATACAAACTCACAAACGACAAAAAAAATCATAACTGTGTGATAGGCGTGGAAAGTTATGGCGATGATGTTCTGGATATGACCGTGCTTTTTACAATACTGTGATACATGCCCTTGTTAAAAGATGGACCCAAGCTGTGGAATTGGACGGAGGCAATTTTGAAAAATAACAAATTAATCATCAATAGTGTGGTTTTCGAATGTTGTAATTAAATTTTTTATTACTTGACAATTAAAAGTGAAAAATTATAGGAGGCATTACTTATTGACTGGCCTTAGTACAAAGAACTTCAGAAAAAAAAACTAAAATATTTTTCGACCTTCTAATAAATGTATACCTTGATAAGTACCTATATTTTATTTTTTTAATGCTCGATTTCATATTAAAACATTTTTTTAATTCGAGTCCACCAAAACGAGCAAAATCTATGCGAGTCGGGTGTAACTTCAAAAGAATTCAGTTTAATTATTATTCGGTAAATAAATAATAATAAATAAAAATAAAACAGTATACACATACTAGATTTTGTCCTAGTTGGCTCTCCCCTACCGGACTCCCCTCGCCCTCCCGGCGTCCCACACTGCCGTTAAACAACCTAGCATAAAAAATTTATACAAATTTCGTTACAATAGTTTTGTTTAACCATAGAATGTATAAAGTTTCATCGCAATTGGATGAATGGTATAAGAACGCACACGGGACGAACAAAGACATATTCATTTTTATTTTTAACTTAATGACTAAAATCTCAAATTCTAATATTTTATTGTTTGTGGACAATATTAGCAAAACTTGATCGAAAATCTGAAAAACGAAATATTAGAAAAAGATACGGTCACATCTGGGTATCGACCCAGGACCTTTGGCTAAAACAATATTAGCGAAACTCAATCTAAAATCTGAAAACAGAAACATTAGAAAAAGATACGGTCACATCTGGGATTCGAACCGCAAGGCGAAGGTCCTGGGTTCGACTCCCAGATGTGATTTTCTGATTTTTCTATTTTAGATTGAGTTTCGCTAATATTGTCTTCATACAATTAAAGAAATATTCATTTTTTATATATAACTAGCAGAACCGGCCACACTTAGCTGTGGCTAACGAAACCTTTATAACCAACGCCATCTGTTAAATCAAATCCACACTGCCCGTTTGACAGCTCACTGCCCGCTACCGCTTGGCCAGATATATTATGTATTTCAACCTAATTTACACAAAACCTTGAAAAATAATATATCTAAAAATCTTTCTCATGAATCACTCTATCTATTGGTGAAAACCGCACGAAAATCCGTTGCGTAGTTTAAAAGATCTAAGCGCACATACAGCGAGAGCGACTTCATTTAATACTATGTAAAGAAGATTATGATTGTAGACCTTTAGTATTTTTTTGAAATAATGTTGATATACCTATTTTAAAATACCACCAATAGCAACTTTTGTATACTAGATAAATTGGCTGGCCATGTTTAAAGGATAGTGTACCACTGGCGTTATCACATTTTTGGCTAACAGCGTAGTCACAGGGTTCGGTTTGAAAATCAACAATCAACAAAGGTTAATAAAGGTTAACCAGTTACTAATTATTCTTTTTGGATAATCAATTTATTTGCCACAGTAATTTATCCATGAACTTTCAAAAACAATTTTCAGTTATAATCAAGGATTTCATTCTTCCTTATATTCTTCTGTTATATTTTTATCTGAATATGTCACAAGAGTCCCCGCTGCTCCCGTCTGGAGCCAGTGAGACTATGGCATCCCCAATTGGGGAATGTCGTGAGGCTGAAGGTAGTAGGGAGGGCAAGGAGATGGGGAAGAGGAAGGTGGGGAAGATCTGGTCACCAAACATGGCCAAAGCCATTTCAAGCAATGTTTCAATTCTGAATGGTGGTCTTACACCAGGGCGATACCGAGAGAATCTTCCACTCTGGAACTTGCCGCAAATATACTATATATTATTTCAAATGAATTAATTTGGGAGGCGGGAATGGGTACCGCCGCCCCGGGAACCTTTATTGGACAACCAACACCTCTGCCATAAGTCACCCCAAGTGTTTCGCTACGTTTGGTGATTTAGCAGGGGTGCCCGGGTTCATGGGGTGAGGTTTGTCTAGGTCTTGGAGGCGGATGACCAGGACACACTGAACCCCAGATTCCTACCCACTCCTTAAACCCTTTTCCTTCTCAGAACTCTCCGTTAAAAAACCCTCCATTCAGCATCCTCAAAGATGACATAGGCCCTGAGAGAAATTATTTCCCTCAGGGCCTCCTGGGTGGGGCTCATGTAAAAAAATAATTGTGAAATGACACAAATTAATGAAATAAAATTAATTTGCCCACGCCAGGATTCGATCCCGCGGCCTTCGGATTGTGAGTCAAGATCCTTACCGCTAGTCGTCGTTGTGATTGTGTAAACTCGATGAAACGAAAAATAGCGAAAATAAAAAGAAACAAACATATACATCCATAGGATTCAGCCTACGAGAGAATGAGAGAGTAAAATCGGTCTCCTCTTTTTGCGGTGCTTCTTTGCCTATCCATCTACTCGGCGTGCCTCCCCACTCTTGTTTACTTTAGTTTTTTGAAGTTTTCACTTCTATCGCGTGTGAATTCACACTTTTTTTTTATACGAAATTTAATTTGATCGTATTTTAATTATTTTTTTAACCTCTGGTAGGTTCCTTTTTTTTTTTTTTTTTAAGAAAGACATACATTCCCAGGTTACGAATAACCCATCAATGTTTGAAAATCTCCTACTACAACCACAGAAAGCCGAAAATGTTGCTTGTTTTGTGATGGAGGACTTAGCCAGCCGAGGAATCGAACACGCGACGCCCAGGTGGGACCCAAGCACTACCGGTCAAAATTTTGCACAATTTTCTGATTTTACTAAAAGACGCAATGCTGTTAAAACGCATTTTTATGTTGTTTAATATAGGATAATTAAAGTTTGAAGAAGAAAATTAGTGGATAAATTGATACCAAACATAAAAAAGAGAAAGAAAAAAGAAAACATTAAGGAATCAAAGGGTCATGTCACGAATCATCAGAAAAAACTGAAGAATGTATATGTAAGAGACGATGTATAAATTTGAATGAAGCGAGTAGTGTGTGCAAAAGAAAGAGCTCTGTCACTGTCTTTCCTATGAAACTAATGAAAAACGGCGTTATATTAAGTTTGTTTTGTTGTTTTGTTTACAAAATTTTATTATGTAATTTTTTTTGATATTGCTGGGAAATTCTTAATTTGATAATAATTGGTATGTGTTTTAATTTTTAATTTTTAATTTTTGTTTTAACTTTATAAGTAAAACCTCGAATCGTAATATTTAATTAAATGAAGACAATATAAGCGAAACTCAATCGAAAATCTGGAAACTCAGAAAAAGATATTGACACCGCTGGGACAAAGGTTTTCTGATTTTTCTCTTTCCGGATTTTCGATTGAGTTCCGCTTATATTGTATTCATTTAATTAAATTAATAATTATTCATTTAATAAAATGAATAAAGATTTATCCAGACACTACTTAGAGAGCATTTAGTTCGGGTTGAGAGGTGTCAATATCTTTTTCTGATTTTCTGTTTCCAGTTTTTTGATTGAGTTTTGTTTATATTGTCTTCATTTAATTAAAAATGAGTATTTGGCTTGTTTGTTTGTTAACATAATAATCTGATTTAGTTTTATTCTTGTTTTTCAGCGGAAGTTGCGAGATCCCTTTCCAGGTAATTTTTTTTAATCAACTTGAAGAGAACATCACAAAAGTAAAAAAATCTATAAATAGGGACTAGGGACTCCATTAAACTAAAAAATTATTTAATAAATTCAAATGTTTAAAAAACGATTAAATGTTTAAATTGAGGTAATTGAAAGTTTCAATAATATCCAGTAATTGAATGTACTAATTTCAGTTTTTAGAACATGGGTAAGTAATTTGAAACATTCCTGCGCAATGCGTAAAATTATTAAGGTACAATGAACTCTAAATTTTCAAAAATCGAAATACTTATTGGAACTACTTATCATACATATATCAGAAAAGTGACAAAGTAGGATTCAACATAGTTATCATAATAATATTTATATTTGGATGACTTTCTTTCAAAGGGGAGGAACTATTTTAAAGAATGTCTGAAGTCTACAAATTAAGTTAATTTGCTTTATTATTATTATTTTTTCATTATTATTATTTTTTTTAAATTCAAATTAAAAAAATAACTTTTGATAATTATCATAAAAATATTTATATTTTTATGACTTATTTTCAACATCTCCACAAGAAGAGTCATTCATTTATTCATTTATTTATCTAGTTATCATGTATTTATATGTACCTATTTTACTTAAGCGATACATCAGCCTACAATAAAAATGGTTTATTTATATGTTTATTATTATATAAATATTATGTACTTAATTGACAAACCACTTAAAGAATTCGTTGTCATACAAAAACATTTTACCTAACCAAACTATATATTAACCAATAACAATTCTTACATTTATACAATTATATACATAAATCGACTACCATAATACGGGCATGTGCCTAGCGTGGTAGTCGAATCACCTGTAAAAACTGTATAAAAATTTATATGATGAATAAAGAAAAAAAAAAAAAAAAAAAAAAAAACATTATTTTACGAAAGAAGTAAAAAAAAAAATATATATGTTTATATTTTGTTGTTTTTTATTTCTTGCTAAAGCAATCCTGATGATCATTTTAGGATGGGAGAAACTTATAATTCATAGGTGGGACGTAATAGGTACGATTTGTAGGTAATTTGATAACAAAAATATACGTTTCACATGTAGTAGAACATAAAATAAAAGATCAATTATGTAAAAATAATAACAAGAGAAAATAAATATGGATGATTATAATTTAAAACACGGTGTTCTAGGGCACTGACTGTTTTAGGGCAATTATTCTATTTAAAATATATGAATGACTTATGTAACATTTTTTACCGGTACAATTTTCTCATTTGCTGACGATACTGCAATAACAGTCTAATGAAAAACATGGGACGAAACAACTGATAAGGCTAACAGTTGCCTAATTTTTTTAAATTCTAGGTTTCTTTTTAATTTTTCAAAAAAGGTGTACAGCGTTGTATGTAAAAAAAATCCTATAGGCGTTTAAATAAAATAAAATAAAAATTAATTCTCACCCGGAGAGATGCAACATTTACGATAAAACGTGATTATTTGTGACAGCTGATATTTATTGTTTTGTTGTGTTTTATGGTTGCACCAAGTAGCTGCACCATGAAGAATACGGGGCGGGTGGGAGTGTGCACACCAATCGCCGACTGCCTCGCTGCCAGAGAAGGCATTTCTCCACAGGTACCTAACCTTTCTGAATGTGTTTCTGATAATTATAACAAATTTTACACCAACTGAACTTTTACCTACTTTTAATATAACTTGTACTTTCCGGCCGTTGTTTCACACAAACAAGGAAAGGGATAGAGGGAAAGGATGAAACAGTTGAGATAGAAAGATAACTTGGCAATAAAATTGTTGAGACGCACTTACTTGAAGAATTTCCAAACAGGCAAGTTCGGTCAATAACATCGTTTGGATGTTAATTTAGCCTTTGGTAAGCGCTACATATGGTGAATTGCGAATTCTTATGTCACGCACCTAACTATATCTCTTGTTGATTTACAGAAATGCGAAGATGATTTGGTATGCTGCACTGAGGGAGCAGACACCATTCAGCCGTGGAGTAGCTCCATGCCATGTAGTAACTCTCAGTTACGGAGAAGCTCTCGGCAATGGATTATCCCCATGTCATGGGCAAGCTCTCAGCCAGGGAGTAACTCCATGCCATGGGGTAGCCGCCAGCCAGTGAGTAACTCCATGCCGTGGGGTAGCCGTCAGCCAGTGAGTAATTCCATGCCATGGGGTAGCCGTCAGCCAGGAAGTGACTCTCTGCCAGGCAGTAACTCCATGCCTTGGGGTAGCCGTCAACCGGGAAGTGACTATCAGCCAGGCAGTAACTCCATGCCATGGGGTAGCCGTCAACCGGGAAGTGACTCTCAGCCTGGCAGTAACTTCATGCCTTGGGGTAACCGTCAACCGGGAAGTGACTATCAGCCAGGCAGTAACTCCATGCCATGGGGTGGCCGTCAACCAGGAAGTGACTCTCAGTTAGGCAGTAATTCCATGCCTTGGGGTAGCCGTCAACCAGGAAGTGAATCTCAGCCAGGCAGTAATTCCATGCCTTGGGGTAGCCGTCAACCAGGAAGTGACTCTCAGTTAGGCAGTAACTCCGTGCCATGGGGTAGCTCTCAGCCAGAGAGTAGCTCTCAGCCAGAGAGTAGCTCTCAGCCAGAGAGTAGCTCTCAGCCAGAAAGTAGCTATCAGCAAGAGAATAGCTCTCAGCCAGAGAGTAGCTCTCCGCCAGAGAGTAGCTCTCAGCCAGGGGGCAGTAACTCCATGCTGTTGAGTGGCTCCCAGCCAGAGAGTAGCACGAAGGCGCCACATCGTAAGTTTGAAAAAAACCGTTATTAAGTGTTTAAAACATATGTAATTCCATATACGAGTATAATTATTTATTATGTACACAACGAACATAATAGTTCAATAACGGTGTACAACAGAATGTTAAAATTAAAACAATAACAGTCTTATGTGATTTTAAATTTTCACGGCCAAAAGTATTATTGTGATTTATTTTTGAGGCATTATACCGTGTTGCACTACCTCCTTCGGACAATGTTTCAATGTTTCAATGTTTCAATGTTTCAATGTTTCAATTTCAATGTTCAATGTTTCGGACATCGTTACAGGGTCCATTATCAAGACAGATGTCATGACTACTGCAATGTTTCAAAATGCAATGTCGCCAGTTACATCCTTTATTTAACGTGTATACTGTATATGGGAAGAATTTTTTTATTAGTTGGTATGTAAAACAAAAACGACAAAAACTCAAGAGACAAAAGTTGACAAGGTCCATGAAGTTAACTGAAAAAAAAGACACTCGAGAAATTTTGTAGATTTCTGGGGGCAATCGTTAATTACATCCGAAATATCGCAATTACAGTAAATATCACAATATAGTCCTTGCATTTGCATAAGAGGTTGAATTCTTTGAAAAAGAATGTGGAAAGTCTCCGGGTTTCTTAGAAGACAATGATTGATACTGATTTTGATCGTAGCTAAGAGGGAAGAATTTGCAAGTAATTTATAATTTTGTCGTTTTTCTTACGTCGTGCATTTAAGGTGAAATCGGAATTAAGGTTAATTAAATTTTCTTACGTCGTGCATTTAAGGTGCAATCGGAAATAATATACAAAGTGTAGACGCAACTATAAGATGTCACAGGTGTGATTGTAACTTTTTCTGATTTTTCTAATATTGTCTTTATATGATTAAAAACTAATAATAAGTCATTAACAAATATCATAAACAAGAGAGGGCCAAGATAAGATCCTCGGGAAACACCGGAAGAAACTAAAGTGGGAGATGATGCAAAACCATTTAATACTACTAATTAGCCCCAGCGAGAAATTTTTTTAACCAAGATAATATTAACATAAAAATACTTTTTTTTTTTAAGAATATATTTTACATATATATTTTTTGGTATGTACCACCTCACTAGGCTGAGCCTGTTCCGAGGTGGTAGGAGTTTTATCAAATTTTGATAAAATAAGATATAATTTTTTATATTTTAAAAGATAAATAGAATGATAGAAAAATAAAAAAAGATGTAAGATTCCAACCAGTAAATCCCCATGTAGCTACTTATTCCGATGGAAATGTCCACATAAAACCCTTGAATAATTATATTATACTTGCGTATTCAAGAAGGCTAATTGTAATTCTTTGGGATTAATCCATCTTGCCGTGTATGGAGAATGGTTTTGAAATAATAAAGTGCTTAGGATAAGACCAAGGATTACAACACTTTGTCAAAACATGTTAACGTACTGATATATTTATGCTACAAGATATATACATACGAGTAGTTTGGACTATTCTTCATAATTCTGAAACGTTAGGGAGTTTGTTTGACGATAAGCGAGGTTCTTCTTTTTCTTCTTGTGCCCTGTTTGTTCAACGGACGTTGGCTATCATGTTGGCTATGCGGACTTTGTTTACTGCGGCCCGGAACAGCTCTACGGTAGACTGGCCAAACCACTGTCTCCAGTTTTTCAGCTGTGAGGTTCTCCTTCTCCCAGGGCCCCGTCTTCCGGCAATCTTTCCTGCATTATGAGATACGAGATCTTACGCTTCTCTGGATGTCTCATCAAATGTCCATGAAATTGAAGTTATCGGATTTTTATAGTTTTAATAACTTCTTTTTCTTTATTCATCCGAACCATAACATCTTCATTCGTAACCCTGTCCATCCATCTTATTTTAAGTATTCTTCTGTAGATCCACATCTTGAATGCCTCAAGACGCCTAATTAGTTCTTCAGTAAGCGTCCATGCTTCCATTCCATAAAATAATATCGAAAACACGTAGCATCTGACCATTCGCATTCGTAATCCAAGGTTAAGATCATGACTGCAGAACATCTTTTTCATGCGGATAAAGGTTGCAAAAGCTTGCTTAGCGAGGTTACTCTTAAAAAAAAATGATCATGCGATGTTATCCGGATCGCTATTTTTAGTTTATGTTAGGCAATAAAACATTTTGGCGAGACGTCATATATTTAAAAAAGTCTTGGCATTTGGGAATTCGTGATTGTACTCATACCTATCTATTTATGTATTTATTATAAAAGATTTTTATATAGGTACACACTCGACTTTTAAATACAAAGGTATTTGAACTTCATACGTATTTTACAAAAAATCATTAGTGAGTACATTTGGACAACAATTAAATGATTTTTTTTTGTATTACGTAAGATATAATGTAGAAATATACAAGGTTTATTGCGCATAGTATTTTTGATTTTATTTTTGACCCGAGATATTTTAAAAATTACCATTATTAGTATTTTTAAATTTTTTTCCTAAATCACATAAATTTTCAGATGTGGTTAAAATATTACCCATGGATTTTTTATTATTCTCCCCTCTTCTTCTATCTTGTGATGTTTTCACCTTTCTACCTCTTTTAAACTTGATATTAAATATTTTTGGAATTCTTTCATCCCTTCAAGTTTTCTTGAACTTTTCTTTTGGCTCTGATCGATATTTAAATTTTTAAGGCTTTGCACGTGTGTAGTAGGGATGGAAAATTCCTCCCCTACGTCACGCAAGCCTTCATGAAAATTGGACCCTTATTTTCTTTGGTAACTACAGAAAGCTACTTGTAGCTCCCTTGTACTACATATCTTTAGAGATGTATGTACTTAACTGATTAATACGTTATTTACGACCTTGAACGTAAATATTTTCGTATTTATGTTGTAATTAAACTCCATCAAACGTTGTGTAATTTTTTTGATTTATGATATGGGACTTTAATTACTTTCATTTTTGTGGTAACCCTTTGATTCTAAACAGAGCGTTGAGTTTCAAACTGTATTGGTCTCTCTCTTGCAAATCTAACTTTAAATAATTTCTCTAAATGAGCTAACTTTCCTCCGTCGCTTATTATGTTTCCATACATCCTAACGAACTCGTAAATAAACTGTACTAATCGAAATTAAACATGTTTAATTGAACAGATAATTAAGTATGACTCAAATGGTTAATTGTTAGTAAATTTGATTCTGATTGTTTTGTGTCTGCTTGACATCCCTCCAATCCGATTCAGCTGCTATAAGGTACATATAAAGATGGGTTTAGTAGGTTAGTGTAATTAATAGATTGCATATTAGACGAACTCAGAATACCCTTTTTCTGCCGAAAATTTGGCTCCTATCCTCCTGCAAGTAAACCAGGTGATCAGATTCTTACTAGAAATTCGCACAATCTTCTGGCGCGGATCGGCTGATTGATACCTAAGTTATCGCGTCCCAACCGTCCTTCCTCTTGCCATCATGCACTGCCTTCAGGTCGTCATCCGAGCCTAGATACCCCAAATTCCTACTCCTCCAAGGTCTATTATTTACTTAGGGCGAACCGGTTTCGTCCTATATGCAATCATATACTCACGGTGTTGTGTAGAGTTCGGGTCGTGAATCCTCCCTCCACGTACAAGAAATGATGTGAGAGTAACTCTGTCGAGTCTAAAACGCTAGCTGTAAGCGGGTCCACATCAATCAATATACAGTACATAAAAAGATATATATGTAAACTTACATTTGGGAAGGATTATAACTCGCAATTTGAGGCTAGCTAGTCTCAAATTCCGAGCTCGGATTTCGTGATAAGGAATTCTGCACAAAACCTTAGCCGATGACCGAATATATACATGATAATAGTGGGTCATATTAATAGATACTAATAGAATAATAAATTATTTTCGGTTTGTTCTGGAGTGCCGAAAATTCCAAGCTTTTGATTTGTTTGGTTGACAATTTTATTTAAGAGATTGCCATCTCTATTATGTTTTGGTTAATGGTCCTTGGTTTATTAGGAGCGACCACTGCCTCCCATTGTTGAACTGTTTTCCTAAATTTTCCCCCTAGGTTCAACTTTTGGTAAAATTTTTACTCTCCCGTGATTTTTCAACTGCTTCATGTAAATGATTGATACCTTATTAGAGTAATTATTTCATAAATTTTCCTCGAATTTTCCAGGTAATTCTTCAATACCCCTTAAACTAGCCCGTGATTTCCCAAATGTTTGATGTAACTAATTGCTACCTAGGAGAGTAGTTAATCCATAAAATTTTATTTGAATCTTCCATTTAGTTCTTCAATACTCTTTTATTTGACTATCCCGTGATTTTTCAAATGTTTGATGTACCTATCATCAGTCCAGCTATATTAAACCCATTTATTCTCAATTGTTTCAAAATGATTTATAAGTGTAAGTTTTCTATCCCATTTTCTGTTTTTTTTTTTTTTTCTTTTTTTGTAATTCATCCATCCATTTTTGCTATTTTTCCGTGATCTTTTTTTTTCCAATATTTTCATGTAGATGTTTGACACTTGTAGAAGTATCGCCCCCGAACTTCAGATGTTTTCATGTAAACTGCAAATCAAATTTGTTTCAACTAACCCGTGATTTTCCAAATGTTTCAAATAGATGATTTTTTTTTTTTTTTGTAAAATAAATACTAATTTCATTTTATATAAATTGTTTTAACCCTTTTGTATTTTAGAATCGTAGTAATGTTAGCCCGAAGCAATTTAGAATGTCAATTGTTTATTTTACTTTCGAACTCATAAACAAAATTGTCACTGACTTGGTGACCCACTAACCCAGTAACACACTTTCGGATAAGTACGTGGAATGACACGTGTTTTTGTTTATACTATGCATTCCGAACCAATTTGCCCTAATTAGTTCACCCTTTTTTCATTGTCTTGGTTTCACTTTATATCTGATCGAGGCCCCGTCTGCTAATTTATTATACAGTATATACAATCATATACATATATATACATAGGTTTTATACGTAAATAAAAGTGGTTTATATTCTAATACACATATACATACATTACTTATATATGTATAACATATCAATATAAACAGATATAACACATATATATGTCATAAACCTTTAATCATAATTGTGCAATATCTCTCTGAGATATTTTATTTCCGGAATATATAAATATATATATACATACATACAAGTATAATTTAACATACATATTTATATACATTAGATATATATCTTTTTTTTTTTTTTTTTTTAATATACATATATAGCACAGATTTGAATCAAGTAATATTTTGTCGTAATAATATAAGTTTTTATACCGACGATCAGCTGCCCTCTGCCTCGTCCATGTCTCTGAAAAATATTTATACTTTATGTAAACTTACCCCAAAAGGTCTACTCCTGTCGGGTTCTACAACGACCAACCTTTTTGTTTGTATATATATTTTTTTCTAACTAATTCAGCTATTGTCTAACTAAACCTAAATTAATCCTTTCGATTTATTATTCCACTATTCTGTTGAATCTAAACTAAATTAATTGATGACTAATCTTTATCAATCAAAATGTATTATATTTTCAAAACCCTTTGGTTAACTTAACAAATTAATTCATGATTATTATCATGCTTATTTATTTATTATTTGTTTTGACTTCCAGATTTATTATTATAATTATTCCATCGTTAAAATAACATTCCGTCTAAATTATAATTTTTAAGCAATAACCACTTCACGATTATTTACGAAATAAGAGAATTATTATCTTTATTCTTGTTTGTCACCGAACTTTTATTTTTTATTTTTTATTTTGCAGCAAGATAACGTATTTTACTATTTATTTAAACTTTCCGAAATGATTATTATTATTAAGTTACCACAATCTCATTTAACAACAATTTTAATAATTTGTATAATTTAGTCTAAAGTCCATATTTATTATTATTATTTTATCTAACACTAGATTAATCCTGTGATAAATTATTACGTTCGATTTGCACTTTATTTAAGGAACTATTATTGATATGATTTTTTTTCCAAGTATTAAGTCCTAAAATTTAACAAAACACTGCTTTTAAATTTGCCAAATACAGCACAACACTTTCCACCAACACAATTTAAATTTATGATTTAATCACCTCACTGAATCTAATTAATTATTATTAATGGTACTAATTTCTTACACTGAATTTAATACCAAACTTTAGATACTTAGAACTTTCTGTTAAAATGCATTTTATCTAACACTCTCAAGATACTAAGTCCAAAATCACTTCTATCGACTTGACTCCAATTATTTCAGAGTCATAAAATTTATAACACTTAGAAAATTTTCAATTAATAACCGCTTTAGACGTCACGTCACGTAACTGCCACGTTTGATAATCCCACGATTCCTCCCCCAAATGACCCATGTCCTAGATTATATACCCTGCCCAGGATTAGAATGGCCTATCTAAGCTATCTTTGATCCACGAATTTAACCTCTAACAACTCGAGATTTCATATATCGATTCTGTCATTTTTGTTTAACTGTCGTTAGGTCCACCTTTCATGACTTTCTTCATGCCCTATCTCGTTTAAACATTTTTCCAGGATCGGACCGGCGATATTACGTCAAAATGCCCCTCATTCCTTTGTCTGCTGGTCTTACAAATTTACCTCAAATATCATGATTTTCGTATTTTTTTTTTCTTAAAATATAATAGGTACGTCTTCAATAATCTGTATATAATTCTCAATTTTGTTTATAGCTACCAGAACATGAACAAACTCATGCCAAAACTTTTAATATGCATTTTCCAATTTTCTTTTTACTAAATTCCTCCATATCTTCATGCCACCTATATGGATCAATTCAATTTTAAGCTGCATCGTCTCTACTTATGTCGTAGACTCGAATTTTCCTATTTTCTCTTATTTTCCTTTTATCCACGATGTTCTTTCTTTGATTTTCCTCATTCATTCTCATGTAACTTTCCACAATTATATGATTAGTTACATTCCAAGCCAAATTTATTGTTTTCATCGATACTTCTGAATTTTCATGAGTTTTCCTTACGGAATCATCTTTTAATTGTCTTTATTTTCTTTTTTACTACCCCCCGTTTCGTCTTCGATGTATGTCACCTCTTAGAAAATTTCATTTTCTATATACTACTACTTTTTTATGTTATTTTTCACATTTCTATAGGAAAAACTTCCACTTCAGCCCTTAAATATATGTCAATTTTTATTACTTTATAGGTCATCCCCCAAATTCTGTCCCTTTCTTACCGAAATCCACATTAATTTAAAATTTGACATGTGTTTAGGTCTGGACTTCGATGTACCGATCGATAACTCAGCGTTTATTCGAGGGTAATAAAATATAATGGTTTTTTAGTTAAGTAAACTGTCCATAAGACCAATGATAATTTTTATCGTCCTAAAAGCCATTAAAATGGGTTTAATCACCTAATATCATGTTCGTTTTCTTATTGTTTAAACAACAAAATCACGTGTGAGATCGTCAACCCAAATAATGTTTCATTTTTCCTTGCAGTCTGTCCTATCTCCCATAGAATTCTCCTCAAACAATTGACGTAAAACAACCCCTTCCGTTTACTTTATCTAACGCAATGTGACTAGAATGACCACTTTATTTCAAATATATAACGTTATCTATTTAAACTCGTCTGAAAATGCAAAATTAAGTCGAAATCTTATATTGTTCAATAAACACTTCCGTTTAAACGTCCATTTTTTCCATTAGCTTTTCTTTTCAAATCGTTTTCCAGGACTTTATTGCTTCATCTAAAGGTGACATTCCTAATTTCCAGCGTTTTTCTTCCTTTTAAATATCAAAGGTACGTTTCTCTCCGAATCTGGCCTCCTATTGTTGATCACGTACTCGTTATACAACTGAATATTCCTGCAGTAGTTTTTCCTATGTTTCCCACGTCTTTTCTTTATCTACCTCTTATTATAATTTTTCTTGTTATTTTCTTGCATAATTTTTTCAACATAATATGGATTAACTTGTTCGTTTCTTGCGGTTGCCGATACCTCCATTGCACCGAATGTTTATTTTATCTCTGGGGTCATTGTATCCAATGCACCGGGCGTGAGACCCTGTTTACATTATAGTGTATTGATCTTTCGGTTGATGACGATATTTTTTTCCATAAATTTCTGATTAATTGCCTAGTTCAAAGTCCATCTCTTTGTTCAAAATCTGAATACGCCCTCCATTCTGTGATTGGTTTCATTAATTATTTATAGCTTTCTGCCTCTACCTGATTGGCTGTTGGTTTCAACTATTTATTTTTGAGCCTAAAGAAAGGGTCTTTCCCTGTGTCGTGACGATTTTTAATACTGATCTCAATATCCTTAATTGTAGGTCCCTATCGTCAACAAGAATTCAATTTACTTTGAACCGATAGATGTCGCAAGTGTGTCCGTTTTATAAGTATTTTCTTTTTAAATTAAAGTTGGTATTTTCTTTTTAAATTAAAGGGGTAGGCTACGATATTTTATAATTTTCACTTTCGATTAATGCAATACATCACAATCTTTGTGTACAACGTGTATGATTTTTGCAGATAAGCCATGCATCGTGAAGAAAACAGGGAAACCAGGAGAATGCCTGTTCATCTATAAATGCCCCGTCGTCCTGGACGAAGCCCAGAATGAAGGAATACCGCCACAGGTGAAACCGCAGCCTTAAACTCTTATTATATAAGTTATAAAGCGGGTACAATTTTGTTTGTGTATTCATTTCTAACTTTAAATAAAAATAAAGTCAACAGCAGATGACTCTATTCCGTGAAAGATTATCACCAACCAAAAGAAAAAAATATTTATAGGTGATAAATTAATCTTCAGTCCTTTAAATTAAAATCTACTTAAAATTGCAGCAGATATTTATTTTATTTTATCTCATGTTTTTTTTCCTTTTAAATCTCACCTCATTTATATCTTTTCAATAACGAATATCACATTAATAATAATATATAATATGAAACGTCAAGCTTTTAGTAAGTTAAAAATAAATTTATAATTTTAAAAATATTACTAATTGTTTTCAGATATGTGGTTTTGAGGGCACTGTTTCGGTTGTTTGCTGCCCTCGGGTGACAGATGAAGGTATAGTATACCGATAAATAAATCATCAATCATTTCAAATTTAGTAGGTGATGGTAAGTTTGATTTCCTACGCCCCCTTATCACCACAAAACCGTTAGATATTACAAAATGTGTATTTGCAATTTTATCATCACGCCATCTTGTTATACCTCATTTCGTGGAAAAGACATTCCTAAAAAAATTAACCGAAAGAGCACTTTATCCAACGATATCATGAAAGGCACATGCTCCTGCTAAATGGTGGGTGTAATTATCCCTATAAGCCGATCTAGGTAATTTTTACCTATCTGCTTTCTCTTTCGCACACTTCTTTCGATTGCCCTGATTGATCGAACCAACTTAGTACCCGCCAAGAGCCCACTGGAGACTGGTGGTGATGACTTGGTCCACTTAGTCCCTTCATATTGGAGTTATCGTAATGTTGTAGGTCAATTTGACCTACTTTTAGACCTTTTGTAATTTGATGATGTATGTGAAAAGTGTTTATAAAGAAAAAATAATTATATAAAACCGTTTAATTGTTATAAAACATTTATTGGTCAGTAGAAAAAAAAAGTTTTTTTTATATTTTCAGCTTAAAGAAGCAAACCGAAAGGATCTCATTTTGTACCAAATTTTTGTATTAATTAGTAATGGTTGTTTTTTCAAAATCTAATCTTATTCTATATCTTAATATTATTCTAATTATGCGTTTTCATTTCCTAAATAGTTAATACGAATAAATAATGATAAAAAATAATAAATTATACAGAAAAAACTACGTTGTAAGTGTATTTATTCATGTAGGTAAATTTGACCTATGATTGGGCTATTTAGATAGCAAAATATGATTGGGCTTCTAGGGTTCTAATTGTCCTCGTTATTCGTGTTGTAGTGTGTAGGTAACCCAGTTGTGTATGTGTGCTTGTAGGTAGTAGCTGCGTAATGAAGGATACAGGGAGAACGGGAAAATGCAGACCACTCGACAACTGCCAGCCAGCGATAGACGATGACAGGAGAGGAATTTCACCACAGGTACTAAATTATTTTTCTTACGTGCTTCTGGCAACAAAAATCAAAATTTTGTAGTCACGGAAATTCGACTACTCGTAATCGAAAATGGAAAAACTGTTCAAAATCGATCGCCTTTTGGTCTGATGTAAAAAAATGATTGAGTCATGTTTATCAAAATTCTAATAATTAAGAGACAAGGCGATATAAGAAGACGTATGGATGTGAAATTTACATATTATGTGCACAATGATTGTTGGTTAACTTTGAATATTAAATACATCCTTTATTATGGTTTCTCCTTGTTTTACAGAAATGCGCCAATGATTTGGTGTGCTGCGTCGAAGGAACACTCCTTGAGTCTTCGAGCGGCGAGTCCTGTCCACCGCTGTCGGGCAAAGTCACCCAGAAATTGAGTGGTTCGAAGGCGGCAGATTGTGAGTTTCAGGAAACAGTAAACATATTGGCAAGATATTATGATGTCTCATTGTTTAAAATTGTCTCACACAAAATCTTCGGTAGAGCCAAAATAGCTTTTGACACGACTTTTTTACGACCCTTTTTTATTTTATATTATTATTTTTAACAATACACTTAAAGAAATACATAATTTAGACCCAAAATAGGTAATCCCGCGAAGCAAAAACCCTCAATATACATTCATTAATATTGGAAGTAAAACTAACTTAATATCTTTATTTGTTCAAACGAACATTTTACGAGAGGAGAAGGTTTTATTTTAATTAAAAAAATTATTATAATGGTTTAAGACAAAGCTATTTCCGCAAAGGCAAAGGTCTCATTAATATATAAATCTTAATTTAGTGATTAACTATCATTTGTATCCTTTATTTTTAATTTTAAAGTAGAAATTGACCAAAAACTAAAATGTTTTTTTTTACAATTAAGAAATGAGGCAACGAGATATATATATAGATTTTTCATTCATAAGCCAAATCTTTACAATTTTCATGCTTAAACTCATTTTCCTCAAAAGCAAATATATTTTTGAGCTTATTAAAAATCACTGGTACACAGTTCTCCAGTGTTCGGCTTCCACACTTATTTGCTATTTTAGGTATTTTCAGGCCGTTTTTACTGTAAGACGTGTGCTGTGACTATATACCAGTGTTTTTTTATAGGTACTATCTCCCCAGTTATCCTTAATAGTAAGGAACCAGAATATACCTTTTTATTGAGAGCAGGGGGCCAAGTCTCTATCTTTTATTGTTTACTAACAGCCTGTTACTTAACATTAATTACGTCACAAACACGTATTTTGACCTGAACGCTATTTTTTGTAGTCTCTATTATTTCGTAATGCGGAATTTTTTGACGTAATTAATGTTAAGTAACAGGCTGTTAGTAAACAATAAAAGATAGAGACTTGGCCCCCAGGCCTTCAGCACAATATAAGATTTGCACATTGTGTTTTTGCTATATATATTGGTGATACAATTTGTTTTATGATAGAGGTTTGCAAATTTTGTGCATGCTTAATATAAGTCATGCTTGTATTTACCCAACTTCGCTTTCCAAATCTAAAAATAGGATCCTAAAATATTTAGAATAGCAGAACAACACTGTGGGGGTGCTAAAAACAATCAGAAACTTTTGCTTTGTCGATTTCCAAAAAGTATATGATCTTTCTGACCACGCGAGGACAATTAGGTAATGTCATGATAGAGAATGACAAACGTAACGAAACGAAGATGAACTACCTGATTTTTCACTTTTTCTCCGTTAGAATTTCAATAAGTATGTTAACAAGAATAAATCCACTCTCATGAGTTAAATTATTATTAACCCTTATTTGTTTCCCCGCAGACTGTGTTAAGCTGGTTGAGAAGATATTTCCTTGCCGAAATACTAGTTATGGCTGGGAGCGAGGAGACCTGTGTCCACTTATTCCTGAATCCAATGCTGTTTATAACCGATCTCCTTTGAAAACTACCAGCGAAATCCCGCACTGTGTGAGTTACATACAATAAAATTATGACCACATTGAAATAATATTACTAACAATACTATCAACATTGGCAGAGTACTTCATTTACCATTGGAGAAGAAGATAAGACTAATAATCTTAACGAAAATATGAAAGAGAACAAGACACAGAAAAATAAAAAGGTGACGGTCGCA
This sequence comes from Limnephilus marmoratus, assembly GCA_917880885.1. Classification (NCBI taxonomy): domain Eukaryota; kingdom Metazoa; phylum Arthropoda; class Insecta; order Trichoptera; family Limnephilidae; genus Limnephilus; species Limnephilus marmoratus. Next base: position 40,823,914 of record OU862926.1, read on the forward strand.
ACTGGGACTCGAACTTAGAATCTCTTTTCTTACCTGGATGAACGTCTTATCCATCAGGCTACTGCCTACCTATTATTAAACGTCATTTTTGCCAATCTACTTCAAATTTCAGAATGAACAACATTAGCTTTGACTATTTTTTCCATACCTTTGGCCTCTACCTTTTTTCATTGGAAACAATCGTCCGAAGAACTGGTTTGTAACCTAGATGGTATCTCGGATGTATTTAGACTATTACAAAAAAGTCAATAGGTGTTACATGTAAATAAAATTGGATGTATATATCCGAGACACTATCTAGCTTCTATTTAGTATCTATCTGACTCATCTGACCGGCGCGCATATTCATGCAGTCCTACCTCCGTAAACATTACGTTGCTTTACCATCTTTATCCAAATATTATTCTGCAGGCGTTATTATATTGGATCCGGAGTTATTTCATCGATTCGATAAATACACCGTGTTTTGCACGTGAACAGGCTGGTGAAAAATGCATTGAACAAAGTTTTTTTTTTTAAATTTAACATTGCTGCTGCATTATAAGAATCTTCGGGCAATTATATTAAACAGTAAAGTGATGTTTCTCTTTTGTCGTTCAACCTCACCATCATCCGAGAGATCTTCAGTAATAATGATGTGCCCAAAGTATTTTTCATTCTTAGATGTTTTTTTATATTTTTCTCATTAAGTTGTACGGGGAACATTTTCTCAGGATTTTTTCCTTCGTGAAATGCGATTAGTTCCATCTTCCGGGGTATTTTTTATATGAATATTTCTTGTGTCCTCAGGGAGTAACAGGGACAGGTGTGGTAGGTAGCATTTCCTGGTGGGGAGCTGCGACTTTATTGAGCGACCGATGGCTGATGATTTCTGCAAGTTCCATGGGGTGAGTTTTTATTATTTTGTTATAGTTTCTACTAGTTAATTACTTTATTTATATCCAAGAGCTGGCGATACCAAACCAGCAAAATGCTCAAATAAAAAATAAAAAAAATTCTTCCTGTTCTCCATAAATCGGTTACATACTATTATATTACAGAGAAGATTCCAAATTTGATGTGAATGTAAGTATTAAATGGTCGTGGTGGTGGTTTTACTATTTTGCGATACATGTCAAAAGATAGTTACTGAACTGTCTGTAAGTGACGTTGAAAATGTCGATGGTCAATGCAGAATCGTTAGGCAGTTGAGTTCTTATAGGTAGAACGCCTTGCTTTCGGAGCATTAAAAAATTCATGGGATCTCCCATGAGTGTACTTGTTAAGCCGTAATATCATAATATAGGATAATCTTTTTCAGAATAGGTACATTAAATATAGCTCCAGAGAGTTAATAAATTCATTGACGTTGTCTCGAATTCTTATAATAACCATAACTTATTTACATTGGAAGCATCCCAAAGTAATCTGTCGTAGTAATCATCACTTATCTTTATGCTGGTGACTAGAAGCTTTAAGCAGCTGATAGCATATAGCAGAGACAATTAGCGTGCAAGATGGTTGTCGAAAGCTGAAACAGGTGTAATGACAGCGATAAAGATGTTACAGGACAAGTTGTCTACTGAGAACCAGTATTATGAACAAGCATAGTTATGGACTGCGGCAGCATGCTAATTGTTGATTTTGACTGACCCTTCTTAAATGTGATCAGGAACAGTATCGGGCCCAGTGCAGTGCCCTGAGGCACCCCACAATGAATATTAGTAGAGTCGCTCAATTTACAGTTATAGCTTCTCTTAATAAAGTCGACGGGGCTGAGACCGAAGTATATCGATATCCGGTGATTTATGCCTGGACTAAAACTAAACCAAAAAATTTAATGAATTGTTAAAATTTTATGAAAAATCCCGTTTCAAAGAAGTGTGGAAGTTGAATGTCTTTAATATTTTGTAAAATTATAACACAAGTTTGTCTTATTTCCTTTTACTTTGTTGGAAGTTAACTACACAAATGCACAGAGAGAACCGACATTGATCGCAAATGAAGGCTCGCTGAATTTCGGCAATTTCCATTGAAAGGAGCCTTCTTTCTTTAAGCTTGTATCTAGCTTAGGAAGGGATATTTGCAAACATCCATGCTTAATTACGAAATAAAGATAGAAACGTTCTGCTTACGATATTATAATATGACTGTTAACACTTATTTTTTTTGCAGTTCCTGGAAAATTGATTTCGTTGGACTGGGCGGGATCTACAAACCGTTCTACACTCCTGATGATGTGTATCACGTTATGAATGTAGTCGTCCATCCAGAATTCAACCCGACATACTCTAAAACTTACTATGACGTTGCCCTAGTGGAAATTGATGGACGGTAAGCTTTACGTAGTATATTTTAAATATATACTTTCTTTTTTTGAGAAAGCAGTTTACGGCAAGATTTAATACATTGTGGTATTCAAATAACTTCATCGGACCATGTCTTCCTCTTGCGTCCCCGACTTCTTCTACAAATCACTTCCACGTAAAATAATCTCATAATGCTCCTTTCTTCGTTCATCGACTCTCTATTTCCAAACAATCTAATCATCCTTTTCGTAAGCTTATTATTCGCGCTTATATCACCTTTATTATATATGCGCCTGACTTTACCAGAGATACTTTGTTCCATGTCTTCTTCGGCGACCTCAACTTCACTCTGCTTACGCTCCTTTCTTTGATATAACATGCGCCTCATTTTACCATACCATTTATTTGATTCACTCGATGGTGCCTTATCTTTCTCGGGCCTCTCCATTTTTTTACCACCCTCTTTTATATTCAGCTAAATTATCTTCTAAACGAACAGACAGCCATATTACATCATGAGAAAATGTAGGTAGGTACAATTGTACCTACAGTTAGATAACATTAGAGGAAAAATATTAAAAATAAATAAATACTTTATACCGATATCTTAATCTTTTTTCGAAATTATTAGATTATTTGCCAACTCTCATTTTATTCACAATATTATTCAAAATGTGATTTACAAATACAAATAATTTACCATTTTTGATTTCAGGGTTAAGTTCTCAAACAGAATCTTACCAATCTGTCTCCATACGGGCACTCCTCTTCCTGATAATGGCCTGATCTTCACTGGATGGGATTATTTAAGTTTGACTGAAATTAAAGTAAGAAATTAATGTTTTATCAGGCTTGAAAAATCTATTATTATTTTTTAAGTTACTCTTAGATAATAATACCGTAGTATACTTAATGTTTAAATGTTCAAATTGTGAGTCTAATAATAACATATTTCATATATAAATGTAAAAAATAATAAAAATATAGTTACTAAATAAAAAAAAAATAATAATATATATATATGTATGTCATATAAATACGCAAGTGAAAAAATTTATTGTTTGGTAAATATTTTTCTAACGTTAAAAGAAAGTGGTTTTCGGCTATCTGAGAGACAAAGGTCAGATATTATTTGCCAAAAAAGATGTAAAGATTCTTAACGGTTGAGAAAACCAGTTTATAAATTTATGATTCTAAAATTTCAGAAGTCAATGAAGAAAGTTCCCCAGGATGAATGTTCCAGACTATTTTCCGGGGATAGCGATCACCCTGACGGTGTAAAGCATGATATTCAGATATGCAGTCGCCCTCTCAACAAAGCTGGACCATATGAGGTAAGTAACGTTGGGATGCATTGTGAACAGGCAAGCTGATAATATCATTAGAAACATCGAGCAACATACATGCAAGACAAAAACAGGCCCTACAATCTCAAACTGATAGTCTCTGACCGTAATTTTTCTGTCTGTTAACTCAGAGGCCTCCACCGCCCTTCCTCAGATGTAAATATTTAAAAATAAACTTTAGGATTCACTGATCTACGTTTACACGATTGACTCTCACTCACTTCAAAACTTCAACTACAAGAACTGATGAAAATTTCCAAGAATCCGGGATCTTGTGCTTTTTGATCGCCGCCAGTTGACAAGAATGGGAATTAGACTAACAAGTCTCAAATTTTGTAAAGCTTTTGTAGCACTGTGCCAAAGTCTGAAACAAAACTTTATAGCGCGCTGTTGCTATTGTTGTCACTTGTTCTCAGAATGCAATAACGGAAACAATCGCCATTGATCACCAACGACGCTAGCACGTTAAAACTTGCATTCATGATTCATTATAAAACTATAGTTTTGTTAAGTATTTTGACCTAAAATCGGGCCGCTTATACACATAAAATCTGGTATTATACACCTATGTAAATAAAGTAATACGACTGGTACAATAGCGTATTCTTAAGAATATTAAGAATACAGAAGTTTATTAAGAAATATTAGTATACAATGAATATTATTTGTTCTCAGGATACAGCTTTCGGCTCAGCCTTCTACTTGTACAACGGCCCAAGGGTGGCCTGCACAAACCTGCTGATAGGCCTCTCTTCTGCACGTCACAATCAGACCGACACAACCATTTACACACGAATTTCTGGATATCTTCCCTGGTTAGAGAGCATGGTGTGGCCTTAAGGTGTTCTTCTACTATAATAAGGCAATGCTACTCTTCTACTATAATAAGGCAGTGCAGATGTTAAACCCTTTCACGACTATGGACACATTTTTTCACAATAACAAACTACCGGAATTACACTGCCCTAAGTCAATATTTATGTTTAGACTTAATTATTTTTTTTACATTAGCTCCTCACATGAGACCATGAGAAAAACAATTTCCATCGGGGCCTGTATCTTCTTTGAGGATTCCCCTTTATCCCTCTTTGAGTATTCCCTAAAAAGACCCTCCATTCCATAGGGTTTTTTTGGGGAAATGAAGGAGACGAAGTCGGGGGAAGGAAAAAGGTATGAGGGATGGGTGCGAATCAGGGGATCAACGTGTCTAAGAGTGAATGCCCTATGATTCCATCCCTCACAACTGCAGTAGAAGGCAATGGGTCGAGAGAATCCGGCTGGAGAAGTGAAACGGTCTCCTTCAACCAGCTTCTCCCGATTTTGCCCGCTAAGCAGTAGGTGGGCAAACGCATATTTTTTTTATTTTTTTTTACTGTAAATACCGCACAAGAATCTCAACTGCTCCCGTCTGGAGCCAGTGAGACTATGGCATCCCCAATTGGGGTATGTTGTGAGGCTGAAAGTAGTTGAGAAGTACCTGGCTATTCAGATCTGGTCACTAAACACGGCTAAAGCCATTTTCAAGCAACGTTTCAATTCTGAATGGTGGTCTTACACCAGGGCGATACTGATAGTATCTTCCACTCTGGAACATGCCGCAAATATACTATATATTATTTTAAATGAATTAATTGTGAAATAACACAAATTAATCAAATAAAATTTATTTGCGCATGCCGAGTTTGAACCCGCGACCTCCGGATCGTGAGTCAAGAGTCGTACCCACTGGACGACGGAGGTCGTCAAAATATGCCACCGAGACTTAGTCAAATTTCAGCCCATGAACCTGGGCACCCCTATTAAGTCACCAAACGCAGCGATCCACTTGGGGTGACCAATGGCAGAGGTCAGTGGCGGCTCGTGACTTTTGGGAGAGCTAGAGTGCTGATATTAAAAAAAATGGCATTATTGATGTTGTTGTAGCCGAAAATTTTAATTTTTATTTTTGAAAATCAGTTTTTTGTATGAAAAATTTCAGAAAGTTTCAGTTTGGCGGTGTGCTGCACCGATTTCCTGAAAAATCTTCAAACCAAACACCGATTTTTGAAAAAAAAAAAAAATATTTTTCGCATACGACCACATCCATGATGTCATTTTTTTAATATTAGCACCCTAGCACACCCAAAAATCACGAGCCGCCACTGGTTGGTTATCAAATAAATAGTTCCCAGTGCGGTGGTACTCTTACGCGAATCCCAAATCGATAATAATGTTGAGATTCCTTGTACCTAAGTACCTACAACATTCATTTGAAATGCCGAACAATCATTTATGCTTATCATCAGCTCGGAATAGTTAGGTACTTAAAAACTTGATTTCACATGCGTCTACAAAAACTTATTAAGAGTTAAGAATTGGAGTGATGCGAGCTTGCATTTATTTATTTTAAATTAAAATGAGACATGAGAATGAATGAGTACACAAATATAACATCGCTGAAGTGATACAGTTGATATTAGACGTACAGTGAGATAATTTTGAAAAGAAATAAAAAAAGAATTGTGTAGGTACTGGTTTAATAGTTAAATAATATGCTAGATTTGTACGACCTAACATAAAACAAAGTATGTAGTGTATATAATAAAAGCTAATATTTTTGTATAGGATACACTTATTTAATGTGTGACCAAAAATTTATATGTGAATAAAAAATCAAAAAAAGAAAATAAACTACTCTTGGTGTAGAATATTACAATTTGTTATAATAACAGAGAATAAAAATACATTAAAATGATAAATTGATAGCAAGTATAATCGCGTAAAATTTTCAACATTAAGTATATCCATTATCATACTTCACATTTTTATTTTCAAATAGTTGAATTCTAGGAATTGACTTGTAAATAAAATAATTCAGTATCGTAATTATTGGTATCTTTAAACAAATCTCTGCTTGGAATGGCTCTGAAAGTTAGCGCTTTCATTTCAGGACTATCAGTTAGATATTTAATAATTATTTTGGATTAAAAATATTGAAAAATCTCTCGTTAAAACATTTTCTTATTTCCTTCCTTTTTCCGTATCTCTTTTCTTACTATTTGTTTCGAGAGTAAACATGATATAACCGGAGTAAAGCAGCTTTGGCCATAGAGGGAGAAGAGAACTTGCTGTTTTGGGAGGCGTCTACTAATATCTATAGGAATTCCAAAAACTGAAAAAATCGAACTAATATCTATGAGAATCAAAGTGTTGACGAATATCTACAGCTCAAACTGTTGATTAATATCTATGAGAACCAAAGTGTTGACGAATATCTACAGCACTGGCAGAGGTTGGTTTTGCAATTGTGTATAGCATATTGGAATAACGTAATATTGCGTATGCAGTTCAAAAAGCTTAATTTATGTAAGTATGTATGTAAAAATCCCTAATATCGGACTATTGGATACATTTAGCTGATTAGTCCAACCTATGCTCTGTAGATATTAGTTCAACCTAAGCTCTGTAGATATTAATCAACACTCTGAAGTTCGTAGATATTAATTCAACATATGAGCTGTAGATATTCGTCAGACTACAGGCTGTAGATATTAGTATCTGGAGTCCTGTTTTGCAGTGCCCCCCTCCTTGTCAAACGCAGGATTTTATCGGGACGATAGAAGACACAAGACAGGATCTACGTCGCATCCCCTCGTCCACGGCGATCTGACAGGGGTGGGCGATGTGAACCTAGAATTTACTTCGTATCCCTAGTCCTGCCGGCACCGATAGACAATACGAACAAAGCACTGAATGAAAATAATCGCAATGAAAGTGAAGAAGCTACTAACAAATCTAAACGAAACGTGAAACAGTACAAGACACCGAAAAATAAAAAGGTAACGGTTGCAACTGGGACTTGAAACCCAGGATCACTTGTCTCACCTAGATACAGCGCTTCAACCAACTTCATTGTCGAATAAGTTTTTTTTACATTAACTCACACAGGAGGCCCGGAGGAAAAATATTCCCCTCATGCCCCACATCATATTTTTTGGATGCTGTGTGAAGTGTCTTTTTAGAAAACGAAGGAGAGGTAGTATGAGGAGTGTGTCTAGGAGCCCACTGCGGCGCAAGGCGATCTTCCGTGAGTCTTCTGGTGAAGAGATCAAAAGATCTCCCTTAACCGGGCTGCCCTGATCCGGCCTGCCATGCAATTTGTGGGCAGAGGCATCCACCGCCAAGACCTCCATGAACTCCTGCTAGTCATAAAGCGTAGCTAACCATTTGGGGCGACCTATGGTCAAGGTGTTGGTTATCTTATATATGGATCCCGGGGTGGCGGTATCCATACCCGCCTCCCAAATTTGAGTAAATGCGCCATTCCCCGGTAAGACAAGAGATCCTGGGTTCGAGTCCCAACACCGTTCGTTACTTTTTCATTTTTCTGTGACTTGTTCTGTTTCATGTATCGTTTAGATTTATTAATATCTATTATCATTTTCCTCGATGATATATTATTTCGTTAATGGGCATAACCTTTAAACAAAACTATTAGCAAGTTATTTCAATAAAAATTGAAAATGTTCTCAATTCACTCTTACAACACAATTAAAAGTATATTTGTGTGAGTTTAGACGGAGTTATCACAAATGAATATATACGAATTAAAAGGTTGGACTCGCTTCAATATTGGAAGGTAAAATTAAAATTTTGTAAAATATTTAAGTAAGTTGTAAGTTATTGTAAGTATTCTCTTACAACACGTTGGTAGGGAACACAAACATATGAATATATATAGTCCTGCCCTAAGTATTCCCATACCGGTTCCTTGGAACCGCCTGAATCTAAAAAATGTGACGTCATCATTCTTGTCCGGACCAGCGTCGAGCTCGCATCGTACATTTTACGAAATAACACGGCAAAAATGCTAGCTTGTGCTATACATTACACCCTAAAATATGACGATCAAAATCATTCATTTTAGTGTTTGATATATCATCATTTTTTTTCCAGTTTCATTTTTCATGCTTATTCGTTTATTTTATTTAATTTATGTGTTGTTATTTACTTTTTACCTTAACTTATTATTTACCTTTTTTGTTATTTTAAAATATGGAATGTATTGCATTGCACTTCCCCTGCATACATTCTGGAATAAACTTATATTATTGTTATTATTATTAAAACGAATGCGGGCGGTTCTCCAGTGTGCTCGTCGCTGGTTACAGGGGGTAAGTAAATTATGAAACATTTGTAAAAGTGTCTTAACTAAATACGGCAACAAAATATTAGTATGTGAAAAGATGCTAACATTACTTTGCCGTATTTGAACTTCGCAAATACGTTAATAACGTGGCGAGCAATTCGCGTTCCCACGTAAAAAGGTCTATTCATTCAAAAGCAGATTTTACTTTTAAGAAATAAATGGTGATATGGCGAGATGCCTATATACTGTCAGATTGATTTTATAACGAATCACAGTCATCTTTCCCCTCTTCGTACCGCCATAGTTGATTTTTCCCCTCATCTGTATGTTCTCGTCTATTAAATTTGGATGTCTATGTTAGGGAACAATTTATTTTCAAAATACAAATGCTGGGAAGGAGTGGTTTATATGAGAAGAAGCGACTTGAGGACTGTTGACAATATTTTTAATATCCACTTCTAGAATCAGAATATAGGATTCTAAGAAAACTCCAAACTCGTAATTCGTCTTCAGGTGACACCCGATTGTTGAAACCAGCCCGAACCGGTTATAAAATTTTTTATCTACCATGTAAACGTTAATAACTACAATCCCACGAGAAGTTATGATACTGGGCGTCCCAAAACAAAATTACCTGCGCACATAAAACAAGAAGTTTCATGAAGGATAACAACTTTTTAACAGCCTTCCAAAAGCCATAAAGGAAGTCATAAGTCTTGGAACTTTTAGTGGGATATGTCAAAAAAGTGTATTCTAAAATTTTTTTTTTGTTTAATCTTTGAAGACTTTCTTTAGAGTGAAAATTGAATGAACAGAATAACTAGAAAAAGATTTGGTTGCATCTAGGAATTGCCGGGACCGGGAGCCAATTTGACCCTTCGGTCAAATTTAACTGTTTCATACTTCAACATAGAACTATCAACTTTATCTTCAATTTCTTGTGACTTGACTCAATGACTTGTATAAAAATATTATTTCAATCAAAAGAAACTGCAATAATTTTTTTTTAATTTCGTAGGGTTTTTGGTTTAGGTTCTGTTGATGTTGGAGTTTAATTCTTTTCTTCTTCTTGTGCCCTGTCCGTTCAACGAACGTTGGCTATAATGTTGAACACATAGACTTTGTTTACTGTGGCCCGGAATAGCTCAGCTAACCCAACATAACCTTACCCTGTCCATCCAGCTTATTTTAAGTATACTTCTGTAGATCCACATCTCGAATGCCTTAAGTCGCCTAATTAGTTCTTGAATAAGCGTCCATGCTTCCATTCCATAAAAAATATCGAAAACCATTGAAGACCATTGGCATTCGTATTCCAAGGTTGAGATCATGACTGCAGAACATCTTTTTTACGCGGATAAAGGTTGCACGAGCTTTTTCAATGCGCCATTTAATTTCAACCGAAGGATCCCTTTTATCATTTAAATTGCAGCCTAAGTATACGATACTCTGTATCTTCTCTAGTTAGTCTAAGTGTATATCTCTAGTGCCTAAAGAATAATAATTTGTCTTTATATTTTTGGAGATATGCCAGTATAATCACACTTAAATCAACTTTGACAATCAAATTTTGCATACATAATTGGTATTTAAATCTTTCTTATTTACTTTCCTGTTAAATTAAGTTTAATTATGTACTTAATTTGTTATTTTACCGAATTTGGATTTGCCTGTGTTTTTTGTACTTCTTTATTATCTTCATTATTGTTATGTAAAAGTCATATTGACCATATGTACATAATAAGTAATATTTTTATTTTTGAAACTGTTAATTCATGGTGGAATTACATTGCAATAATTTAATAAAACAAATATCATATTTATTTCCACTTTAATTTATTTGACCACAACCAAATTCAGCTTCTTAAAGCCGTCTGCAGACTGGTACGGTTTATATAATAACCATTACAAAATTATTCCAAGTCCAATGTCAAACATTGGTTCCTGCAAAAATCAATATATCAATAAAAAAAAAATTCCATACTATAACAAACAAAAAAACTATTTAACAGCTATACATTTAGGTCATTAATAATTCATATTAGGTACTTGTAAGGTTTTCCTTGAACAATATTAAAGTAAGCTACAGTCCGAGGTAATTAAGCCTACTGGGAATAACCAAAATAATTATAATTATAAAAGTCAGAGACAACTTAGTAAAAATTGTAAGAAAACCCAAATAATTGAATAAAATCCTTGTAGACCACCCCTCTACCCCTCCCCCCATATGCTATGTATATAAAACGAAGGTTAAGGCGCTGTATCTCCGCTCAAAAAGAAGAAGATGGAGAGATATAATTACGAATGTTGGAGGGAGCGCGCTAATATTTAAAATCATAAAATTGAAGCGAATATTGTGAAAATGTTTAATAAAACACGACTCATTTAAAATAGAGTAAAAATCTCGCGAGGAACATTTTAAACACCATTTAAAGAAACATTGTGTGAATTTTTTCAATATATAATTTCTAAAATAAGTGAAATGAACATGTTTATAATAATTTTCGGAGCATACTTTGCGATGTTTGTCTATAGAGGGAAAATCATATAATTCGCGTTTCGGCCTGGAACACGTCTAGATATTTATCTTCAAAAATAACATATATTTTTTTAAGAGTTTAAAAACTTCAAATGTTTAAGGGAGATATGTAAGAAATCGGAAGAAATTCGCGTAACGGCGGCTTGAGAAAAAATTGTACCAGTGTGAAGATGGCTTTAACAAGCTGAAACCGGTTACGGTCAAATAAATTAAACTGGAAATAAGTTTAATATTTGTTTTATTACATTATTATAATAAGTAAGTTCTTACTTGTTATCGTTATTTGTTTTTGGGGTGTTACGCCGTGTTGCGCTTCCTCCTTCTTTAGCCAACGTTTCGGAGAGCATTACAGTATCCATCATCAGGGCAGATGTAATGCTGTCCGAAATGTTGGCTAAAAAAGGAGGTAGCGAAACACGGCAAAACACCCCAAAAACAAATAACGAAAATAGTTTTAGCCCGGAAAATCTAAAAAAAAAGTGGTTTAGGAAAGATTATTATTGATGACGATGATGATTGTGTATTTGGTGTTACTTCGCTCTGTTCAGTTCATTATATTCGGCTAAGGCAAATAATTATTCTAAGTTGTGTACAATCCTATCTGATTCTGACTATATTCAAATATATAAAGGCGATCCACTAGTTCAGGAAATAATCGAAATCGGAATTCACGCCCTTTATGGGAGGAGTTTAAAAATACTTGAGAAAAAGCTTTTGGAAAGGTTGGAAAAGGTATTCGAGAATTTTTTTTTTCAGGTTGATTTCGTAAAGGCCTGTAAAAAATATAAATTCCTGTTTTACGCATTGTTTATTGTAAGAAAACGGAAATTTAAAATTGATTTCACGAAACTAAGCGACGCGGAGTAACACGACTGTCTCCGGCGCCGGTTGGGGCGTCACTGAAACGAAAAAGGTGTTGCCCAGTGCATGGTTCTTGTGCCCAAGCCATAAGGGTCACTTCAAGAATCCAAATTCATAGAGTGCGGGCCGTATTGATTGATGTAAAAAATAACAACGAGAAAATGCGTATTTTATTTTATTTTGTGAAGTTCGGGCGTAAATATCATTTTTTTTGTGATTATTATAAAAGAAACTAAATTTGCCACATTATACAATAAAACGAAATCCGTAAAGGTGTTTATAAATAGGAGAGTTTGGACTTGAAAGTGTTTTTTTTAGACCTTATAATTTATTTTTTTAAAGGCTTATTAAAAGACTTATTAAAAAAAATGACTGATCTTTCTAAGGGCCAAGGTGTGTTCTACACACAGTATTTAATTGAAGCATTTATAATACTTCTACGCTATCAAATTTTCAAAACAAAAAAATGTGATTTTGTATGATTTTGCATTATTTAGTATGGCTTCATCGTAAGGTCCCTTAACATGAAGTTCAGATAATATGTTTTCTGCACACAATGTATGTTTTTGATAGAAATTGGACGACAAATCATTGAAACCAAACAGAAAAATGATATCAGGCGGATAATACAATCCTGAGACACGCCAATATTGTTTGAAGAGCAATCTAAAACGTGTTAGCGGACCTAAATGGGGGTCCCTACATTCTGCCGAGAGACTAGCTCAGGTTTTAGTCAGCAGAGCGGGAGAGGCCCTCACCACCAGGGTGGTAGGATCTGTGAGGCGTGTGTGGGTCTTTCCTGAAATAAAGCTCAAATTTCTACGGGCTGGGAGAAGGCAGTGAAACCAGTAATCAGGGTAAACATCAGTTATATTGGGTAAAACACCTGCGTAAACACAATATCACAATAATGCATACATAGTAATTCAGGGTAGCAACAACAGTTATATCTAAAAAGGAGGAATCTGTCTCTATAATCTCTCTGGTAGGGCTATTTATCTCCGCGGTGAATTTACTGCGAACACACGCAAATAAGGGGGAAAACAGCTTGGGTACTTACAGTGAGCGTTTGGACTCCTGTATCTTCCGTGTCGGGAAAGAGTTCGGCCATTCTTGGTGTCGCAGTGTAACACTTAGCAAAACACGTTCCATTGTTTTCCGCGTGGAAACTTCTAGAATGAGCGCGGAACGGTCCCCACGCCATGCGTGTTTACTAGACCAGGAGCTACGGGTAAGTGTCGGTTGGTGGCTCGCTGCCGACGGTGGCTTGTTTGGGATCCGCCGCCGGTAGCGCGCTGGGAAGCTAGCGGAGAGGGGGCGAAACTGTAGTTTGCGCAGTGGCGTGCTCTAAAACTTGGGAGGAGGGGGCCGAGTAATTTGCAGGGGCGTATTTGTGTATCGTAACACCTCCCCCCGCGCTCGGAAAAAAAAGCGACGTGGCAATGGAGCAATAGGGCAAGAACCCTCTACGTTACTCACGGGAGTTGAAAGAGAGATTTGTTGACCAGAGAGAGAGCTGACTAACATCTTAAAACTAGGTACAATGTTTGTCAAGGTAGGGAGGGGGGTACATAAAATATGAGGAATAGGCAGTTATCACATGAGGGGTGAAACAACATACATATTTATGCAATTGAAGGAACAAAAACAAGGTTATGAAAATGTGAAAACAAAGACAAAATAATGAAAAAAGTGAAAACAAGGACAAAATTATGAAAATGTGAAAACAAGGACAAAATTATGAAAATGTGAAAACAAAGACAAAATTATGAACAAAAAATGTGACTCTAGGGTTTCATTGGTCTGGAAGCTAAATTTGCGGTGCGTAGATTTGTTTGTGTTTTTGACGGGGTTCGAAGAGTTTCGAAGAATTGCGAAGAGACGTGATTTCACAGACTCTAAAGGGATTTCATTATCACTGTAATCTGACCCATTTGAGATAACACTCAAGAGTACACTAGGGCCTTGGAGAAAAACACTTTATTTTGTCGTAGACGTCGAAGGTTACGAAGTGGAGACTGTGGTTGCAGTGCGGAGGGCTATGGTTACAAAGGTCGTTGAGGAGAAGAATCCAGGATCTGCAGACATGCCAGTACGAATCCTAATGTGCCATTATGGTGGGCACGGATCGTGTATAATGGTTATCGAAGCATAATGTAGCTCGGAATAACTTGTGAGGGTGCGCATTCAGCGAATACTGGAGAGTCAATGTAATAATGGTTTACACATGACATGGTGTGCGTCACTGCATGACAGAGCAAGAGATGGCAAAACTGGCTTGGTAGCGAGAGCAGGAACAAAACCCAGGGGCTAGCGTGCCCAAAGGTAGTCCAGAGTGTCATTGTATATAGCGGGACAACTTGGCTCGCAATGGCGCAACAAGACAACATACATAGGGGCGGTATGGTCTGTGCTTTCAGGAACAAATATGTAGAAAATGGCGGTGGGGGACCTTGTAACCACAGCGAAGGCTGCTAGGAAGTGAAGCTCAGCTTGGCTGCCGATGGAGACATCCTTCTGGGCTTCTTTTTAAATCCGGGAGGAATTATTATTAAAGCAAAATTCTTGAAGTTTACCTGCCTAGAGACCAATGAAGAAAAGTTTGGAGAGAAACAAAGTGTGTTCAGAGAATAGCAAATGAGGTTTTAACCCGGTGACCCAGAGAGATTGAGAGAGAGAGAAAGAGAGAGAGATTCCTAGCTAGTGTACAATAAAATTTTTGAAAATGAATACAAAGGTATCCTTTGTTAGGATAACCTGGCTTTGCCGGGTGACAAAATACCTTGGTTGAAAAGCAACCGGCCTTCCATGGCCTATGTTAACATAAAATGGTAACATTTTTGAAGAATTTCAAAGAACAAGACACAAAGTCGTGAACGAGTCACGGCAAGGCAGCGAAACTGATTCATGGATAAAGGTTGTCGATAAGAGACAGATGATACGCCAAGTGCATAACATACGTGTCCAATATTCATGAATCTGCCTCATTGAAACTAGGATGAAGAACAGAAGAAACATATGACAAAAGTGAAATAGAAGGCCCGTTATGCCTGGTTAGGTACCGATTCGAACTCCAAGTGAGGGCGAAATATGGACAACAACGGATCTTCAACTTCATGCAAGATGAGAACATGAGGGAGGGAAGGGGAAAATGGATGGAGGGGAGTTGAGTGACGAAACTTGCTAGGGACTGGACTATTTTCCAATTCAAACTCTATGTGAGTATGAAACGTAATCCACCAGCATGCTTCCTGACTCTTTACATAAGAAAAAAAATGATATGAAAAAGAATACACATTACGCCAAAGAGACTAGTCCTTCGCGTGTATTTGACGAAAGATTGGGGGTCACTTAAAACTTCTCCTTGATTGTGAGAAAAGATAGACCCTCGCTCCAATTTCACAATCCTGGGATTTCTTTTATTCGCTTCCCAGACGACGAGTTTGGTGGATTTTGTGCCCATTTGATTAACTCCCACGGCACTATGCCCCATAGCTGACACTGAAACTGACAAGCTAGTCCTTTTGAGATAGTAGATATTCCTGGCCTTCTTTCCTTTAGAGAGAGAAGTGGCAAAACAGGAAGTCCACGGGCATTGTCGTTGAACAATTTGCAAAAAGGTTGTGGACTACTTTGTGTAGTGCGCACAAAAAGGGTTGATATTATTTCGTTCGCACGATTCATGGTGAGTATTGTAACGTCTTCACGTTTGGTGCACAAATTATACAAGCACACAATTATAAATACAAGGCGGTTTTCATGCCAAATTAATGACACACGACCAAAAAGGGCGGTTCTCATGCCAAATTAATGACACACGACCAAAAAGGGCGGTTCTCATGCCAAATTTAATGACACACGACCAAAAGGGGCGGTTCTCATGCCAAATTTAATGACACACGACCAAAAAGGGCGGTACTCATGTCCAATTAAAGATACACGACCAAAAGGGGCGGTACTCATGTCCAATTAAAGACACACGACCAACTCAATAACGTTTAGTTAAGAGTATAAAGTAATTATAAAGAACTTCTCGTATCGTGGCGGATGTTTTAAGGATCTCTCCTATGATGGTGGATGTTTTAAGGATCTCTCCTATCGCGTACAGGTTGTGCATAAGTACAGCAAAATAAATGATAACATCATTCGTTTTAATGTTGTTTATAAAGATTCGTTAGATTTAACTAACCCCGTAGCCCGGGGGCGTACGATAGAATGACATAAAGTGATGGCAGGGTATATTCTGCTTACACCGAGCAATAAAAGAGACAGACCTGGAGTGGTTTTACATACTGTCCGAGTAACCATTTTTTAGAAAAGAAAAAAAAGGTGATAATTGCAAAACGATGATCGAACAAATCAATGTTGATTTACGTTAAAAATTACAATTATTTGGATTCGAGAATCAGGATGACCGTTTGGTTTTACTAACCTTTCTCGTGTTAAAGCGTGTAATACAAAACATATGTGACGCAACAGTAGAGAAGAAACAATTCGGTGGTTTCGTTGTAGCAACCAAAGACCTGGTGCTTCGGTTTTACATACTTTAGTCGAACGAGCCAACGGATTTGTGTATGACTTATAAAAAGCCAACTTGTAGGTTTTTTATATTAAATACAATTTCCAAAATGAACGTGTCAATATCCTATTTTGGGGAGAAAAAAAAATTGAGCACGGGTGAAAAGGACGCCATCAATTTTTGATTTAAGTAAAAAAATTGAAAAAGACTTATATGTACAAGAAAAAAGGTGAAGTAACCATTTTTTTGACTTTCGTGCTTGAGACCACTATTGGGTTTTACGTACTTAAGGTGAGCTGAAAATCAAGAGGTAAGAAAAAAGTTTTTACCCTGGTAGGTAAAATGCGATGAACGTGAGAATGAGGTAAAAAAATGTACAAGGGCGGCCGAAACTGAGGCCATAGGCAAAACAAAACAAAAACAAAAACAAGAAAACAAAACACAAAAAACAAAAAAAACGAAACAAAACAAGTGACATGACATGAGCATTGCATAGTGTGGGGTTGAGAAACGACAATTGGGATCATGACTTCCCAAAATATCGTGACTCGAGGTGTCTCTGCTCCGAAGTAATCAGCCTCAGAACAGGTGAGAGAAAAAAAAAATGTACAAAGAAACAATGCTGGCAATTTGCCGTGATGGAGAAAAGAGAAATTGGTACAACCGTGACATTTGGATGTACCTATTGTGAATGTACATTTATTTACAAACAATTATAAATAAAGGACTTGCTTTATTTATGGGGGTCTGGTCGTGTAATTGACACCTTACACGCCAGTTATATGCATATTTATTTATTTACAAAACATTGTCAAGAGATCGCTCGAAGGCTGACTCGAGACCTGCCTCACGCTTGAGGACTTAAGCCACAACTCCAAAACTCGGGGTGTACTCTTGTAGGGTATGCACGCTGCGAGGGAGGTAGGTATTGCGGAAATAATTCTGTGAATTGTAGTTCCTTGTGTGAACGACGCCATTGTTTTGTTCACGATGTATTTTACACATAATAATCGTATCGGCTTCCAAGGGGTTAACAGCTGCAAACAGCGCCGTGGTACAAGCTTGCGGCCAGTGTGTGCAAATGAGAATGTCGCGCGTGTCACCTTATCAAGAAGCCGACCAACCCGAAGATAACACTGAACGAGCCACGCATCCAGTGCTGCACCTAATCTAACGACGTACGAGTTATCAGCTGCAATGGACCCTGGCCGTCAGCCCCTATAAAAGAGATCACCAACTGCTAACGAGGGCTTATCTTCAACTTATCATTAAAGGGACTACACGTCCCTTGTTGCTAGATTCTCCAATTGAAACTGTTGTACTGTACTGTTTATTATTTAAATAAAATAATTAAGTTCATCGAATATTTATTTAACGTGTCTGGTGTTTAAAGAAAATCATCAAAAGTTAACTGGCGCCCAACAATTGGAATGCCTGATTCGTTATCGTGCTGGTGGTTGCTTCGTCCATATTAATCTCATCTTGTGAGAGCACATCTGCTACATAATTAGTACAATCGTATTTTTTGAGTTGTAAATCTATTTTGTCATGTTTATTATGGGGGAGGCGATAAGTTCGGTGATAGACCGACGCTTCTGTTAAAGACGTTATCTTGCGTTCGTCTCGGGGCGCACAGTTCGTTGATAATAAATTCCGATTTTTATTTAAAATATTATCTAAGACGTCAGCTTCTTCCGTATGAAAGAGCTTTATAATTTTGTTTGGCGTACGCATCGTTTGATTTTTAAATTCTAGAGTTGCTCCCATTAAACTTAACAAATCCATACCTATTAAAACATTATAATTGTTTGAAAAATTGAAAACATGAAAGCGCATTTCATTATCATTTTCACCAAAAACTTTCTTCCAGAAAGGGGTTATGACGGTTCCTTCGTGGCAAGTCCTTTGGTGCGCTGTTTGTACCGTAAAAGATTCTTTTAAGAATTAACAGTCAAAAAATAGTTTATTATACAAATCGCGAGTCATGAATGATTTCGTACTACCGGTATCTATTAATATTTTAATTCCTAGGGGTGCTTTAATAAACGGCAAACCACAATTTATATTGTGTAAATGGATTATGGAGGTGCAGTTTCTGCTTCTACCTCGTGAAAATCCTCAGGATATTCCGTGTGGAATAACTCCTGAGCCATGCGACCATTTTCTAAATTATTGATGGGTCCTCCATCTTGGCGACGATGAGGTGCAGTGCGCATGCTGACATCCTCATGTCTATTATTATTATTATATGGGCGCGGTTCAAATTTGTTATTTTTATTACCAAAGCGGGGTTTATTATAGGGCTGACGCGGCGTGTACGAATTATGTTGTCTATGTGTGAGGTTTTCATTGAAGTTATTATTATATTTATCGAGTTCGCCATACGCGACTAAAGTTCGAATTTCGTTACACAAAGTATCGAAATCTTTATTCAAATTTGCGCATTTGATGTGAGTTGGTAACATATTAAGTAATGTATTGCGTGCCGTGTCTTGATATGCGGCAAAGATCAACGGTGCATTAGTTGCACCGACTGAATCCGTTATTTTTATTTTTATCATAAATAATATCTTCTTGACCTCATGTATAACGGTCGAGAAATTTCGGTTTCCTTTTTGAAAATTGATAAGTTCCGTTTGCCACAACGAAATTATCTTACTATCGCCACATTCTTTTTTTAAAATTTCAAATATATTTTCTACGGTAAGAACATGGTCGTGCATTAAAATTACTTGAAGGGCTTTACCTTTCAACTTGGAAATAATTTTTTCTTAATTATCCGGCGTATTACCATTTCTCGATAAAAAGCCTTTAGCGGACTTTAAAAAAAAATATAGCTCATCTTGAGACCCATGGTACTCAAAGATGGAGTGAAACCTCTTCTACCCTCACCCAACCAGGCAAATAGGAAACGTGTTAGAGAGGGGGACTCCTTACTTACGGAAGAAAATGATCTAACAGAGGTCAACGCTGAAACTTTAAACCCAATATGGGATCAGATGATGATTATTTCGCAGACTATCTCTGATGGAAAAAATAAATTAAATAAAGAGGCCAGAGCCACAGTTACGAGATCTTTAGATGAAATTAAAAAAAGTTTGCTAAACTTTGCAATTTCTCACGCAGCGGCGACTTCGAGAGCGCAAACACTGTCTGCGGTCTTAGCTTCACAAAAGAGCATAACGACGAAATTGGATAAAATAATTATGCTAAATAATCTGGAACCAACGAAGCCCTCTGAACAGATTCCTATTGCAAGAAAATCCTATGCTGGCGTTGCCTCGGGGACTCCTGCCTCCAAAACCATTACTATGAATGGTTACGAACGTCCATTACCAGCACTTCAACCGACTTTGCTCTTTTACCCAACCCAACCCGAGGGAAAGACATCTGAAGAGCTGCAAAAAAACCTGACCTCGATTCTAGACCCCAAGAAGGACGGTTTTCAAGTGGTGAAAACCCGCAAAATTAGAGGCGCAGGTA
This sequence comes from Limnephilus marmoratus, assembly GCA_917880885.1. Taxonomy (NCBI): domain Eukaryota; kingdom Metazoa; phylum Arthropoda; class Insecta; order Trichoptera; family Limnephilidae; genus Limnephilus; species Limnephilus marmoratus. Next base: position 40,844,078 of record OU862926.1, read on the forward strand.
TTGCCTTGCAGACCACCTCACCCAACGGCCTGTCCAATATCAAAAAAGTAGCAGATAAATTAACGGCTAAAGGTATAAAAATGGTCGCTCCTCAAGGTAGGTTACCAAAGATAGTAATCTATGATGTACCCAAGGGAGAACCAGAGTCCGACATACCCCTCTTCAGTGAGATATATGATAACAACATATTAGGTAAGTGTAATCTCACAAAAGAAGACCACCTCCGTACGATGAGAAGAGTCTCTTTGTTTGGAAAAAGAGATAGCGGCACCATGAATATGGTTATTACCTGCCATCCGGAGGCCAGAAAGATTCTCATTGACAGCGGTCTGTGTTTTCTTGGATGGATTGCGTGTAGAGCTCGCGATTACCTTGGGGCTACGCGCTGCTTTAAATGCCATCAATATGGCCATATATCAAAAGCCTGTACCCAGGAAGTCATAACCTGCCGACACTGTGCCGCAGCCGGCCACGATTACCAAGATTGCCCCAAGAAAACACAGGCTGCTGTCTGTGCTACGTGCACCAGGTTCAAGAAACCGGCTGACCACTCCACGGGTGACAGGTCGTGCCCAGCCCAGAAAGCAGCCATAGAAAATCAGGTCCGAATGACTGATTATGGATATTAATAAATTTCTCACCATAGGGCAGATCAACCTGCAGAGGTCACGGGCGGCCACGATCGAGGCGCTGCGGGTCATGTCTGACCTGAAAATTGACATCTTGCTAATTCAGGAGCAATACACTAGGCTAGGTAAGACACCAGTTAACTTTCCGGGTGCGGTACTCGAAATCGGCACCTCGCCGGGGGCGGGTGTTCTGGTCAATACTTCATTGATCAGCCCCCTCCTTCTAGCGGGATTGTCGAACGAATACCAAACCTGTGTATCAATTAAATTTGGGACAACTGAGATCGTTTTGATCTCAGTTTACTTTAAATATTGTAATCCAGTAGGACCACATATCTTGAGTCTGACGCGCGCCCTAAACGCGCTTAAAGGACGTAACATAGTTATCGGAGGAGACTTTAACGCTCGCTCACCACTGTGGTTCGATTCTTGTAATTATAGGACGGAGCGCTCAGACGCCGTCGAAGACCTCATTGCGGCGCAAGGTCTATCAATAATAAATGAACAAAGTATCTATACCACTTTCTCGAACACTTCTGGTGAGAGCAACATTGATTTAACTCTTTGCTCTGGATCTGTTGCGACCAAGATATCAAAGTGGACAGTTCATGAAAGCGCAATTGCCTCTGATCACAGGCTAATAACTTTTACGGTAGGTGTCAAAAAGACGGAAGCTCCAAGATCCTCCTGGAACTTCAAAACCTCCCGGGCGAATTGGGATAACTTTGGGGATTCTCTACGTGATACTTTAAGGGGATTTCACGACGTAGCAGCTAGAGATCCAGATAATTTGGGGAATTTTTTTAATGCAGCCGTGGTGTCAGCTGCCGAGCGGTCTTTGGGAAGATCAAACCCAAAGACGGTTATCAGGACGCCGTGGTGGTCGAGTGAGCTGACTTCGCTGAAAGGGGCCTATAAGAGAGCCTATCGAGCCCTGAGCGTGTCCAGACGCGGCGAGTGTACGCAGGAGGAGACACACGCCCTTCAGTCACGACTCAGTGGCTCCCGTAAAGCCTTCAAACAGGCCGTCCTCTCAGCGAAACGAGCTGCATGGCATAATTGGGTACAAGAAGTGGGCAACGCCAACCCGTGGGATATCCACAGCGCCATTGATAAAACGGGAAAAGGCTCTGACCGGTATTTGACTAGCGTAATAACCGAAAAGGACGGAATGAACGTTGAAAGTGTGGACGTGGCATCCACTCTCAATACACTTCTGGGCAAGTTAGTTCCTGTAGATTCAGTAATTGGGGAAAGCGACCACCACAAACAGATTAGAAATCTGTCACGGCTCCCAACGAGAAACCTCGCCCAGGAGGTTAGGATGACACCAGTAACTAAAATGGAAATCGAGCTAATAATCAAGGGTTTGGGTCTTAAGAAGGCACCAGGGCATGATAGGCTCAATGGAATAATAGCGAAGCAAGTATGGATCCACGCCAAGGAGGAGCTCTTCCAGGTGATGGATACATGCATGAGAAGAGGAACTTTCCCTTCTGAATGGAAGAGGGGCGTGCTTAGGATTATACCGAAGGGGAACGATAAACCAAGGTCGGACGTGAAAGCGTACCGTCCAATCACCCTGTTACCTGTCCTGGGGAAGATCTTGGAGAAACTGATTAGGCAGCGTTTACGTCAAACCTTATCCCCACCCTGCGAGCGGCAGTTTGGTTTTGTCCCCGGTATGTCCACTGAGCACGCCATCACGTATGCGCTTGACTGGGTGAAGGCTTGCCAAAAGAGGTACGTAATAGGAATCTTCCTCGATATCACTGGTGCCTTCGATCATGCGTGGTGGCCGATGATACTTGTCAAGCTCAAAAATAGGAAATGTCCACAAAATCTGTTCAAGATTTGCGCTGATTACCTCTGCGACAGAACGGTCATCCTTTCTTTTGGAGACTACCTGATTGAACGAATGGTTAACATGGGTTGTCCTCAGGGTTCAATCCTTGGACCTGAGTTTTGGAACATTTTGTTTGACGATTCCTCCAGGCTGCCCTTGCCTGAAGGATGTATCTCGGTGGATTACGCTGATGACAAATTGTATCTGGTCTCGGGGAACAGCAGAAAGGAAGTTGAGAGTAAAGCTGAAGAGGTTTTAAGTGTGACTTTAGAATGGGGAAAGAGAAATCGGCTGACCTTCGCTCCCCACAAGACCATGGGACTCCTGATGAAGGGTAACCTCAATAGAAGTAGAAATCCCACCATCAAAATGGGAGATACCAACATCCGGTTCGTTGAGAACACTAAATACCTAGGCGTCACTTTGGATCGAACGTCCTCATTCTTGACCCATGTTAAAAGCGTATCAAGTAAGGCCCAGGCCCTCTTTTTGAAATTGAGAAGAATCTCTACTGCCGAGTGGGGACTGCGCTCTCCAGCGCTCCGTCTCCTATACAGGGGGGCTTACGTGGCGCAAGTCTCGTATGCGGCCTCTGTGTGGGAGCACCGCCTGGAGAATTCACTCGTACTCTCGGCGCTCAAGAGAGGCCAGCGAGTCCCCTTGCTGGCGCTTTCGGGTGCGTACAGAACAGTCGCTTCGGACGCTTTGCCAGTTTTGGCCGGCGTTTTGCCTATCGATCTTGAAATTAGGGAGGTGTTAACAAAGAAGCTTCTAACAAGAGGAAGAACTGCCACCCATCATGGTATTGAGCTAATACCAGGTGGAGCGGTTTCCCTCCCAGGACTTCTTAGAGAGATGCGAGAAAGAACTTTGAGAGAATGGCAGGAACGTTGGGATAGGTCAAATACGGGTAGGTGGACTTTCTCCTTCTTCCCGTCAGTTAAACTCAGAATGGAAGGGGCGTACATCACTAGGGATCATCATGTGACCCAACTTCTGTCCGGTCATGGGGAGTTCAGAGGGAGACTTCATAGTCTCTCTCTATCACCCCATTCTAACTGCGCTTGCGGTAATACTGATCAAACAGCCGAGCACATTCTGTGGCACTGCGAGATTTTGACGGATGCCCGAGAGGAAATGCTCGATGGCTTGCAAGTTACTACGAGACCAGCTTGGAACGCGGATCTCGTTTCGAATAAGGTGAACTTTGAGTGTTTGAGGAAATTTACGAAAGTCTGGGTTGAGAGATGGCCTGATCTTAGAGTCGCTGACTAGCTGTAAAATCATGTAGATGCTAGGTGTATCTGCTCCTGAATCCACGGACATTCTCTTTACTTTATTACATCTACTGCTAGAATTTTATGTTTTATGCTTTATATCTGCATTTTTTTTTGTTATATCATCTCTATCCTATGTACCTTTATCTTATTCTATTATATACATTTTGTTCCTATTTCTTTTATTTTTGTGTGACTTATCTATTTTTTTTTGCTTATTTTATTTCTTTTCACATGGTTTTCTTTTAGATTTAACTAAGCTATGCTAGACGGTGTTTAATCGAGATACCTCTGTTTATTATTTTTATAATTTTTCATCATTTTTGTGTAATTTTCTTTTTTTTTCCAGCTTCATATTCAAAGAAACACTATTGATTTAACTCACACTTTGTTTATTTTTATTTTGTTTTGGTTTCTTTGTTCTCTTTTTCTTTTTAGTCTCAATGCTAATTTGCTTCGCTCAGAAGGCTGAACTGAACTGCATCTATTTATTTTGTTATGTTTCTTTTCCCCTTCTGGGGGTGCGCTAGACCTCGTCCTTGCATCAACAGGAGTCGTTGGACGATGGCACGGTGCCCTCTAAAATTAATTGCGCCACCCCCAGCAACATGTGCAGGCCTTGGGTTTGGGGGGGGCGACCTCGGCTCTCCTTCGCCTTGCCTCCGGCTACTCGACGCTGAATTCCTTAGGGTCGTCGGGTATTTCCCCCCAATCTCCCATTTACTTTTCTTTGAGGCATCACCGAGGAACCGGCTAAGGGGCGCGGAAGCTGAGTGTGGTTCACGACTAGACCTAACGTCATGCGCATTCTTGCTGGGACTGCCAATCGATTGGAGAGGACTCCCAACCATTTGCCATGCCCTTATTACTTATCTACTGTGTCTTCCTCCCAAACAGGTGCTTGTAGGATACGCTGGATACAATTACCCAGCGCTTGCCACCGCGTGGACTTTCACCAACCTGTCCCATTGTCTTGTCTATACTTTGTCATACTAACACATATTGTATCTGTATTTCCCGCTAAGCACTTGCATACTGCTTGCTAACAACGTATGCAGGGACATTGGAGGTCTAGTTTCATTTTCAAATATAGAGTCGTTTTTACCAAAAAAATTAGAGTCCTTGCAAGAGCCTTGAAGGGGTAACCATCTGTTACCTATACCAGGGCGGGTAAGTGGTGGGTCCTCCAATGAGTCCAAGCATGACGCGGAAATACACTGACTTGCTTGTGCCATTTTTTATTTGATTGTTTTAAGTAGGTAAATTAAATTTAATTTAATAGCGCAAAAAAAAAATCGAATTACCTAATACTACAAATATAACTTGCTCTTGGATGAGAAAGAAAAAAATACACTCTGTCCTTGTGGATAAGGAAGGGTAAGGATCTATCGGGCTATGGGATAGACGAAAATTTGAAAAAGTGTACTCACATGTAAGTTATCAGCGTTTTCTTCATGGTATCTTGATGATGTTAATGTTTTGTGGGTTCGAGACTTCAACAGGATGAAATGATATCATCCAGAACTTCTTAGCCAGATCCAGGTATCGGGAACGCTTGGGATAGTTCTAGAAGCCTCCTTTGTTGGGCGCCAGTTAACTTTTGATGATTTTCTTTAAACACCAGACACGTTAAATAAATATTCGATGAACTTAATTATTTTATTTAAATAATAAACAGTACAGTACAACAGTTTCAATTGGAGAATCTAGCAACAAGGGACGTGTAGTCCCTTTAATGATAAGTTGAAGATAAGCCCTCGTTAGCAGTTGGTGATCTCTTTTATAGGGGCTGACGGCCAGGGTCCATTGCAGCTGATAACTCGTACGTCGTTAGATTATGTGCAGCACTGGATGCGTGGCTCGTTCAGTGTTATCTTCGGGTTGGTCGGCTTCTTGATAAGGTGACACGCGCGACATTCTCATTTGCACACACTGGCCGCAAGCTTGTACCACGGCGCTGTTTGCAGCTGTTAACCCCTTGGAAGCCGATACGATTATTATGTGTAAAATACATCGTGAACAAAACAATGGCGTCGTTCACACAAGGAACTACAATTCACAGAATTATTTCCGCAATACCTACCTCCCTCGCAGCGTGCATACCCTACAAGAGTACACCCCGAGTTTTGGAGTTGTGGCTTAAGTCCTCAAGCGTGAGGCAGGTCTCGAGTCAGCCTTCGAGCGATCTCTTGACAATGTTTTGTAAATAAATAAATATGCATATAACTGGCGTGTAAGGTGTCAATTACACGACCAGACCCCCATAAATAAAGCAAGTCCTTTATTTATAATTGTTTGTAAATAAATGTACATTCACAATAGGTACATCCAAATGTCACGGTTGTACCAATTTCTCTTTTCTCCATCACGGCAAATTGCCAGCATTGTTTCTTTGTACATTTTTTTTTCTCTCACCTGTTCTGAGGCTGATTACTTCGGAGCAGAGACACCTCGAGTCACGATATTTTGGGAAGTCATGATCCCAATTGTCGTTTCTCAACCCCACACTATGCAATGCTCATGTCATATCACTTTTTTTGTTTCGTTTTTTGTGTTTTGTTTTCTTGTTTTTGTTTTTGTTTTGTTTTGTCTATGGCCTCAGTTTCGGCCGCCCTTGTACATTTTTTTACCTCATTCTCACGTTCATCGCATTTTACCTACCAGGGTAAAAACTTTTTTCTTACCTCTTGATTTTCAGCTCACCTTAAGTACGTAAAACCCAATAGTGGTCTCAAGCACGAAAGTCAAAAAAATGGTTACTTCACCTTTTTTCTTGTACATATAAGTCTTTTTCAATTTTTTTACTTAAATCAAAAATTGATGGCGTCCTTTTCACCCGTGCTCAATTTTTTTTTCTTCCCAAAATGAAATATTAACAAAAATTATTATAATATTAATTAAAATATTGACACGTTCATTTTGGAAATTGTATTTAATATAAAAAACCTACAAGTTGGCTTTTTATAAGTCATACACAAATCCGTTGGCTCGTTCGACTAAAGTATGTAAAACCGAATCACCAGGTCTTTGGTTGCTACAACGAAACCACCGAATTGTTTCTTCTCTACTGTTGCGTCACATATGTTTTGTATTACACGCTTTAACACGAGACAGGTTAGTAAAACCAAACGGTCATCCTGATTCTCGAATCCAAATAATTGTAATTTTTAACGTAAATCAACATTGATTTGTTCGATCATCGTTTTGCAATTATCACCTTTTTTTTCTTTTCAAAAAAATGGTTACTCGGACAGTATGTAAAACCACTCCAGGTCTGTCTCTTTTATTGCTCGGTGTAAGCAGAATATACCCTGCCATCACTTTAGTGTAGTTATCTGCATTTATCCTTCTCACAATTAGCTTCCCAGAAACACAAACTCATCCACTTGCTCCAAGAATTCATCATTTACAACTATACAGAAAACTGTTTTCTTATTCTCTCTTTCAAACACCATGACTTGAGACTTAAAGAAAAGGTTTTATAAATGAAATCTCGAATTAGCCTACAATTTCAGCTCTACCCAGAACAAATTGAGTCACCAACCCCCGCCCCCCGGATCGAGATAATAGATCTACTATTGCCATGGCGATAATGTGAAGGCTGCCTAGTGAAATAATGATTTATTCCCAGTTTTCAACTAAATAAAAGACGCAGAGATATTTTCTCCCCCTTTCTACGTAACACCTAAGTAAATATAAATCACAGTCTTAGAAAAATTTTAAAGATTCACGAGATATTTCTTCCGCTGTTATTATATAAGATACTGTACCAAAAAATAAAGAATTAATCAGGAAGAAAAAGAAAATTAAAAGTTAACATTTTTACTTCATTATCGCTGTTGATGATTAAACTTTTGTGAAATATCTTGTTTTCGTGTTTTTAATTTATTATAGCGTTACTCTATTTAGACAAGGTTCTAACCAACATATTTTTTTCAAAAATTACTTTAATAGGCAATTTGCATGGATTTCATAACGACTTAGAAAAAATCGTGTGGATAGATTTTTTTACTAAGATTACGAAAATGTTAGTAAATTTTTTTAGAAATACACAGTTTTTTTTTTAAATAAATAAATCCATTATTTGGGTTCGTGACGTCACTACATGAAAATGTCCCATCTCCGACAATTTTCCTATTAATTTTGTAAAATTCTACAACGATTTATTTTTTTTATATGGCGACACTTTTATTTCAGGCGAATTTTTGAATTTGATGTTTAACGCTCACTAGATTTATTGTTTGTTCTCTGCGAACTTATCATTTGGTTTGACTTTTTGACAGATGTTATGAAGAGAACCCCAAACATTTTATGCTGTCTGTACGTGTTTTAGAGGTATAATGGAATGGTGCTGATTTTAACAAAATCAAATGTTATAATATTCTTATTATTATTATTATAATTTACAAGTGCAAGTATATTTACATTGGATTTAGTAATACATATAGACGTTGAACATAATAATGATTTATGATCAATAAGATGGATCAAGGAAAAAAATATTTGTGAGATGTAATAATAGTTCCAAAGGGAACTGTGCTAGGCCCAATTTTATTTTTATAGTTGGAACCATAAACGCACTGTGTTTTCTTTTGCGGCACCGTCGCCATACACATCATTAATCCTTCGAGCCGTTTCTGCAGCACTGGTGCCACGGTGGAACTCGTACTTGTAAATAACGCGATATTTCAAGTTTTCCATTTTGTTAACTAAGTGACGCAAAGAAAAAAAACAATTAAGGAAAAAACAAACGAATTATAATTTTCGAAACACAAATACATGAGTAAATAGCTGTATAAATTTGAATTTGGAATTCCTAACCAAAGAGAAGATATTTGAGATCAAACATGCCAGTACGGCAAAACGCCAATTTCATATGTAAGGACCTAATATTAAAAAACCTTTACACGGGATTGAACCTCAAAATCAGAAATCAATAAATAGATTATGAATTTGCAAACTTTGATACCTAACATCTCAGAAAAAGATAAAGTGAAGTTAGGATCCCGTTTAACCTAAGTGACTATTATAACCCTTTCATCGGAATACTAACAGTGTTACTAATAAACGTGTTTTAAATTATATTAATTTTATAAACAATTCTGTGCGTAAAAACTTTTTAATCAACGCAAAATATGAAAATGATATTTAATAGCCATGAAAAGCTCATGGAAAAATACACTTTGTTTAATTATTCATCCATCAGACGAGGCAAGTTCATCTGTTGTATAGCTGATCAATTTTTGAGTTTTTTGTTATTTGTTTTTGGGGTAATATGCCGTATTGCGCTTACATGTAATGTGTGACACATCTGCCCTGATGATGAACACTGTAACGCTGTCCGAAACGTTGGCTAAAGGAGGAGGTAGCGCAACACGGCATAACACCCCAAAAACAAATAACAAAAATACTTTCGGCAGTAAAAATCTAAAATCAATTTTTGAGTTGTTTAAATTTATCTTCGAATTTTGGAAGATTTTCATGGTGTTATGTGCCAAGAAAAAATTTTATAGAACGCACAAGTTAGAAAACATTCCTTTTCTTTATGTAATCTGCAAGAAAATTGTCACTTTACTTTTTATCTCGTTCATCCAATAAAAAAAAATTATAATAAATTTGCTCAGAACTCCCAGAGATATGACAAATAAAACTGTCTTTTTGCCTTATTGTTTGTAAACAACTGCTCCCGTCCCTACTCCCGTCTTAAGTCCCAACTGCTCCGGTCTGAAGTCAGTGAGACTATGGCATCCCAAAATTAGGGTATGTTGTGAGGCTGAAGGTTGTGGAGAGGGAAAGGAGATGAGAGGAGGAAGGTCGGGAAGTGTACCTGGCTATTATTTTATGGAATGAAAGCACGGATGCTTACTGAAGAACTAATTAGGCGACTTGAGGCATTCGAGATGTGGATCTACAGAAGAATACTTAAAATAAGCTGGATGGACAAGGTTACGAATGAAGATGTTATGGTTCAGATGAATAAAGAAAAAAAAGTTATTAAAACCATAAAAATCCAAAAACTTTAATATCTAGGACATGTGATGAGATATCCAGAGAAGTACGAGATCTATCCATAATGCAGGGAAAAATTGCCGAAAGATGGAGCCCTGGAAGAAGGAGAACATCATGGCTGAAAAACCTGAGACGGTGGTTTAGCCAGTCTGCTGTAGAGCTGTTCCGGACCGCAGTAAACAAATTTCGCATAGTCAACATGATAGTCAATGTCCGTTGAACGGACAGGGCACAAGAAGAAGAAGAATTTAATAAAATAAAATTTATTTGCTCCGGGATTCGATCCCGCGGTCTTCGAATTGTGAGTCAAGAGTTAAACGTACTTAATGAGATAAGGGAAGATTTTAATAATGATTTTTGGCGATAGGCATACTTTGTGCATAATTATAAACACTAGATATTTCACCACTTTTGTATTTAGTTTGATACAAATAATGGCGTGGTGAAAACTAGGATAACAAATTCAAATTACTTATTGTTTTCCACTCTTGTCAGAGGACTTTGTCCTTTATTTAATGTATTTGACGGTCTAGCGATCTGGATGTCGCGGGTTCACATCTCGGCGTGCGCTGAAAAATTTTGTTTGATTGATTTGTGTTACCAATTTAATAATTTAAAATAATATAAGACATATTTGCTGCGATGATATGACAAATCAGAATCATGCAACTTCAACACCTTTTTTAAAAAGTAATAAAAAGTGATGAAAAAACGTTGGTTCTGGTTAAAGGCTACTTTTCAAATAATATATTTTTTTAATTAGACTATTCAAAGGAATATTGAAGTTGCACGATTCTGAATTGTCATGGAACCATTTGCGGCTCATTCCAGAGTGAAAGATACTCTCAGTGTCGCCCTGGTGTAAGACCACCATTCACAATTTAAACATTGCTTGAAATGGATTTATCCGTGTTTTGTGATTAAATGTGAATAGCCAGGTATTCCCCTAACTTCTTCTTCCCCACATTTTTTTACATGAGCTTCACAAAGGAGGCCCTGAGGAGAATAATATCCCTCCGGGCCTGTGTCATCTTTGGGGATGCTGTGGGGAGGTTTTTTTTAAGAAAGGAAGGAGAGGAGAGTTCTGGGCAGGTAAAAGTTTGAGGGATGGGTAGGAAGCTGGGGTTCAGTGTGTCGAGAACATTTTCCGCCACCAAGACCTAGACAAACATCACCCCATGAACCCGGTACCCCGGCTAAATCACAAATTGAAGCGAACCACTTGGGGTGACCTATGGCCGAGGTGTTGATTATCCAATAAATGGTTCGCGAGGCGGTGGTACCCAATCCCGCCTCCCAAATTGAATTCCCGCCACCCATCTCCTTCCAATCCCCACTTACCTTCAGTTACCTTACAACTCGGGAGTAGTTGGGTCTCTTGTATACACAAAAAATATTGTTTCCTCTTACCTCAATTTGTGAGATAAATAATTTTTTGAAGGGAAACATCTGTAGCCCCGCTGTGATTTGGATTTTGGATGAAACGGAAATGACGTTTACTGCACCTGCGACACATCAACTGCGCTCATTGGCCGTTTTGATTATGATTTCACTTTTAAAGGCTCCTATTGGTTGAGATATGAAACGGATATTAAGGCGGGAATGAGTACCGCCGCCTCGGGAACCTTTATTGGAGAACAACACCTCTGCCATAGGTCACCCCAAGTGGTTCGCTACGTTTGGTGATTTAGCAGGGGTGCCCGGATTCATGGGGTGAGGTTTGTCTAGGTCTTGGAGGCGGATGACCAGGACATACTCAACCCCAGATTCCTACCCACTCCTTAAACCCTTTTCCTTCCCAGAACTCTCCTCTCCTTCCTTTCCTTAAAAAAACCCTCCACACAACATCCCCAAAGATGACAAAGGCCCTGAGGGAATTTATTTTCCTCAGGGCCTCCTGTGTGGAGCTCATGTAAAAAAAGGTCTGCACTCATTGGTCGCTTTGATTATGATGTCACTTTTAAAGGCTCCATTGGTTAGGTCTGCGCTCATTTGTCACTTTGATTATGACCTCACGTTTCAAGTATTGGTTGAGATTTTTTTGGAAAAGTTTCGCTTCTACCGCACGTAAACTGCACTCGATTTAATTTTTATTTTATACATCTCGTTATCATGAAAAAAAATTCCAGCCTAACAGGAATGAACTAACAATGCGCGGTCGTAAATACGGTCGATGGATGTGGTGATATTAATGTGCGTCATATTTCATACACGTCGGCTGTTAGGAAAAAGCGATAAAATTTCTTATAAAAAGCGTGTTTACCGAGGCGAGAAATTATTACATGAGGAATCAGGATGCTGCGGTCCAGTTTTAAAATGAGTTATTATTATTGTGGAAAACAAATGTGACACAAGGTGATAAACATTATATGCGGTATTAGCCACATATTTGTGGGGTTAAAAAGCATTCTGGATTTTTTTTATATCCAACTAGCGAGTTCCCGGCGTGCGTTACAATGCCACTTAACCCTCCGCCTGTCGCTCCTTTTTTTAACGCGAGGAGTTGTGCGGGGTCGCCAAGGACCCCATAAATAAACATGATTAAATTGTTGTTATAGCATAATTTTATGTGTTATTTTAACTGATTATAGTTTTCGCGTATGTGACGCATGTTTGGGCGTGGTGCCTGGTACGTTTCGGTGAGACGGTTGCGGTTGCACTGAACATTTCCAAGGTTTTTTACCGGGGACTTGTCAACAAACTGCCATCTTACGTGGATTGCCAACTTTTTGAGGGAGAGGTGAATTAAGATTTTGACTCAGAGTTTTTAATCGGGGCTTTTTTAATGAGTAGGCAATAGGAAAAACACCCCATTAACTAAAATTAATTCACCGTCCTATTTCAAACGGACAAGGTTTTGCTAATAACGGCTAAGCTAACCAATCAAATATACATACAACCGATTGAATTATTCATAGACATCCAAATTCAATAGACCAGAAGATACAGATGAGGGGTAAAACAAAACTATGGGAGGGGAAGAGGGAAAAGATGACTGTGATTCGTTAAAAAATCAATCTGACAGTATATAGGCATCTTGCATTATAATATCACCATTTAGTTCTTAAAAGCAAAATCTGCTATGAATGAATAGACCTTTTTACATGGGATCGCGAATTGCTTGCCACGTTAATAACACATTTGAGAAGGCCAAATGCTCGCCCCGAAAAGGTTCGCCCCTATTCACATAGCAATATTTTGTTGCCGCATTTAGTTAAGACACTTTTACAAATGTTTCATAATTAACTTACTCCTGTAACCAGAGACGAGCTCACTGGAGAAACGCCCACATTCGCTATGTTCTAGGTAGGTGTATAGCACAAGCTCTCATATATTGCCGTGTTATTTGGTAAAACGTATGGATGTTAACTCTACGCTGGTCAGGACAAGAATGATGAAGTCACATTTTTTTGATTCAAGCGAGGCTTTCGTAAGCCCAGCTGGCTCCAAGGAGGGCTCTAGCCGGCTCCATGGGGAGGGGGAAATAATACGTTTTTATCACTTACGGCAGGTCCAGATATATTCATATGTCCGAGGATTTATTCACTTACTGGATAATATATAAAAATTCATATTTTTTCTACCGCGCAAATCGTGAAAGAAAGCCAAAATAACATGTTAATAATTTGGTAATGTCATTTCGTTAGTAAAATTATACTAATTATGAGAGGTACCAACAGATGGAACTGCTTGCTACATGCTGATTTGTACCGAAAGCACCGGTCTTTTTAAACGACTTCAAAAAGGATGAGGTTCTCAATTCGACTGTATTTTTTTTTTTTACGTTTGTTAACTTAGAACTTTTTACTGAATGAACCGATATTGATGATTCTTTTTTATTTGAAAGCTGGTGCTTCTCGTGTAGTCCCATTTTAAATTTGTCAAGTTCCGACAATGGCATCCGTGAGAAAACCATAAAAGACTGAAATTTGCATTAAGTATGTGCGCGACAAATAGACGAATAACTCAATATCACGCCAACCGATTTCGATGATTCTTTTTTAATGGAAAGGATGTACTTCAAGAGTAGTTTGTTGAGAGTTTGGTTAGGTTCTGATTATGGATCCATGACAAAGTAACGGAACTCTTCAATTCTTAGGAGCAAATTAAATATACTCGGCCGAATCTCTTAATTTAACCCTAACGTCGTTATGGTCAAATTATGTCTGTCTCATATTTATGAGCAGCACGTTTAGTAGATCTACCCATATTCAGATACATTGGTTGGTGTACTTCAGATTCACTAAAAATCAAAAAATAAACAAAAAAACGACATTTTCTACTCATCAATCCGAAGGTACGATTGTTATTTTTGGAGTCGGTGTCAGCAAAGTCTTGATAGCTCCCCTCACGCCGCGGCCCCGCTCTCGCCTCTCGCCTCGTCAAGTCGCTCGTGCGACACAAGCACATCCCACCTATAACTGTGTAAGTACTTTGACTGACACCGACTCCAAAAATAGTAAGAGTAGAAAAAGTAAATTGATTATTAAGTTGTAGAAGAATACGAAATTATTTTTTTACTTTTTAGTACATTTTTTTGAAGTCGTTTTTTTGTTTTGTTAAAATTTTTGTTTTTCGACATTAAACCAAACGAGTCCCCCCTTATTTATTTTGTAGAATACAGTAGGCGATTTTTGATTAGCGTCATTTTGCTTATTTAGTTCCTGCTTTTGAAACGTAATACACATTCAGATTCACAGCTGAAACTTCACGCATATTTTTTGAAAGTGTTGATTGATTTCTTGCAATTATTTTATAAATTTTAACTCCTCAGGCCTCCGGCTGATGATTGTTATATTTCTTAAAGCAATGCAAACAAATACTTATTTAATTTTTTTGTAAGAAAAACTCTCTTTCATAACTTTTGAAGGTTATTCCCATCAACGTGAAGAAGAACAACATCAACGTGAAATTGAAGAAGAAGATAACAATAATAATCTAAACGAAAATATGAAAGAGAACAAGACACAGAAAACAGAAAAAAGACAATGGTCGCAACTGGGACTCGAACCCAGACCTATCGTCTAACCGGGACGTATTGGTTAACGCGCACGTCCCGGTTGCGACCATTTTCTTTTTTCTGTTTTCTCTGTCTTGTTCTCCTTCATATTTTCGTTTAGATTATTATTGTTATCTTCTTCTTCAATGATATATTACGTTGATGGGAATAACCTTCAAAAGTTATGAAAGGGAGTTTTTCGTATAAAAAATTGAATATTCATTTAGACTTTTATAAAAAGTCAACTGTTCCATAATATGAATAAATTCGGAAACTTTTATGCGAGGCGCTATCCAGGTTACAAACCAATTCTTAGAAAGATTGCTTCCAATAAAAAGGGTAGTTGCCCATAATATGGAAAAATAATTATTTGAAGATAATTATTGTTAATTCAAAAATTTGAAATATGAGATTGACCATTATGAAGGTAGCAATAGCGATATTGCTTAACGCACACGTCCCGGTTAGACGAGAGGTCTTGGTTCGAGTCCCAGTTGCGACCATTGTCTTTTTTTCTGTTTTCTGTGTCTTGTTCTCTTTCATATTTTCGCTTAGATTATTATTGTTATCTTCTTCTTCAATGAAATACTTATTTCTTTAATGTCATAATAAAAGATTTTTCGAATTAACATTATTATTACAGATATAAAAAAAGACACATTTTGTAAGACAAATGTATTAAAAACTTTATTGTCACCTCAATAAGTTTTCTTAACTTTTTCTCAAATTGCGGTCGGAACCTTTGGTTTCATAAAAGAGTACATTTAAATTATTTTGTGGTTGACCTTTAGAATTTAATATATTTTGTAAAGCGTGGTATTTTCTCTTTCTCACACCGTTTAGACCACATTTCTTACTATGACTGTAAAGGAGATAAAACCATTTTTACGAGATTATATGAGCTGTTCGCAACAGCCAACACTTGACTCTACGGGTAAAAACTGTTTGTTTGTGAAACCGAACGTATATACTAAGGGATTAATATTAATTATATTTTATCTGAATTAAGATGAATATGCAGGGTAAGTAGTGTTTACGTACTGAACGTACGTAATTTTATTTTACTATTATTTCTTCATCAAACACAGTAAACTTATTTTGTGGTACCATTTTAATTCAAAATTAAGAGATTATTTAGTTCAATTCACATTTATTTTTCAAAAACAGACATATTTTGTAAGCAATGCCAACGTTTTCTCACCGTTTTGGGACATTCCACGGGGAGCCATAGAGCTACGAAAATATAAATAACCGTATTCAATATTTTGTGACAATATAACCCGTAATTTTTTTTCCACGGTCGGGTGTCAACTCCCGTCGGGTGTAGTATCACCCCCCGTCGGGTGGCACCCGGGGCGTTCCGGCCGCACCTCGCGACGCTACCGCCACAGTGACTGTTTTCCATAGACATCCAAATGGATAGACAAGCAGTTACAGATGAGGGGTAAAACCAAACTATGGAGAGCAAGAGGGGAAAGATGACTGTCATTCGTTGAACAATCAATCTGACAGTATATAGGCATCTCGTATTACAATATCACCATTTAGTTCTTAAAAGCAAAATCTGCTTTGAATGAATAGACCTTTTTACATGGGAGCGCGAATTGCTTGCCACGTTCAAAACTTATTTGCTAAGGCCAAATGCTCGCCCCAAAAAGACTCGCGCCAATACACATATCAATATTTTCTTGCCGTGTTTAGTTAAAACACTTTTACAAATGTTTCATAATTTACTTACCCCTGTAACCAGCGACGAGCACATTGGAGTACCGCCCACATTCGCTATGTGCATATTGATATGTAGATATATTGTATAGCACAAGCTGCCGTTATTTCGTTAAATGTATGGATGTCAGTTTCTCGCTGTTCACGGCAAGAATGATGACGTCACACATTTTAGATTCAAGCGAGGCTATATCCCCTCCCCATGGAGCGAGCCGGTTCCAAGGAGGAGCTACAGCCGGCGCCATGTTGAGGGGGAAATAATACGTTTTTATCACTTAGGGCAGGTCCAGATATATTCATATGTCCGTGCTGTTTTCTAAGGAAATACTGAAACCGTTTTACGTAAACCATATCCACGGTGAGCATTTTCTAAAAAAATACTGGAACTATTTCACGTGAACCGTATCCACGGTGACCGTTTTCTAAAGAAAGACTGGAACCAGTTTACGTGGACCATATCCATGGTGACCGTTTTCTAAAGAAATACTAAAAACATTTCACGTGGACCATATCCACGGTGATCATTTATTAAGAAAGATTGGAACCATTTCACGTGAACCATATCAACGCCTTTTTAAAGAAAGACTGAAACTATTTCCCGTAAACCATATCCACGCAGACCGTTTTCTAAAAAACACTACAACCACTACAGGTGTACCATATCAACATCTTTTTAAAGAAAGACTGAAACTATTTCCCGTGAACCATATCCACGTAGACCGTTTTCTAAAAAACACTACATCCACTACAGGTGAACCATATCCACGGTGATCAATTAATAAGAAAGTTAGGACCATTTCACGTGGACCATATCTATGGTGACCGTTTTCTAAAGAAAGACTGGATTCATTTCACTAGGACCATATCTATGGTGACCGTTTTCTAAGAAGAAAGACTGGAACTAGTTCACGTGGACCATATCCACGGTGACCGTTTTCTAAAAAAAGTTTGGAACCATTTCATGTGGACCACATCCACGGTGACCGTTTTCTAAAGAAAGACTGGAACCGTTTCAAGTGGATCATATCCACGGTGACTGTTTTCTAAAGAAACACTCTATTTTCCGTGAACCATATTCACGGTGAACGTTTTCTAAAGAAACACTGGTACCATTTCATGTGGACCTTATCCACGGTGTCCATTTTCAAAAGAAAGACCGAAACCATTTCACTTGAACCATATCTACGGTGACCGTTTTCTAAAAAAATACTGGAACTATTTCATGTGAACAGTATCCACGGTGACCGTTTTCTAAAGAACGATTGATTTATTTATTTAATTAATTATAATGTATTACAAAAAAAAACATGGTAACACATTATTCCCAGTGAGTTAAGAAACAAACTCATTTCGGGAAGGACATATAAGTACATTTTACATGGATTTTACATAGATATTACAAGTTAAAAAAACATAAAATAATAATAATAATAATAATAAAAGTTGCATTGTCAAGAATAGAGTTTTTTTGAAATACTGAGAGACATTCATACACATAAACCATAAAAAAAAACAATAAACGTATGAAGGCGAGCGAATCATCTAAAAACATTTAAAGCGAATCATTTAAAAACATTTAAAGCGAATCATCTAAAAACATTTAAAGCGAATCATTTAAAAACATTTTCAGAAAATATTCTTTAAGCGTTTTAATTAATATTTTTTTGTTAGCTACTGGTTGCTTTATTTCATGAGGTAATGCATTGTATTGTCTTTATGCAATATATTGTAATGAGTTAATACCAAATTTAGTTGTGTGGGTAGATGATGCTTGGTGTATTTGATTTTGAGATCGTGTTTTGTGCTGGTGTATGTCTGAATTAAAGGCTGGTCTGATGGTAGTGTGTGAGGATCTATGTATGATTTGTAATATTGCACTAGTGATATTGTATTTAGGTAGGATCGTAAAAGGAAGTATGTTTATCTTTGAATATATATGTTTGATTTGTGTATCCCACGGCACATGGTAGATATTCCTTATAGCTCGATTTTGAATCACCTGTATTTCTGATATTTGTTTTTTAGTGATAGTTCCCCAGATACTAACTAAATAACTCAGATGAGAGTGAATCATCGCATAGTAAGTGGCCCGTAGTAGAGATGTGGAGAGAAGACCTTAGAGTCGGTATAGTACACCGGTTATTGGGGAAATTTTCGATTTCACATGCTCAACATGGGAGTTCCACGAAAGTTTAGAGTCTATTAAGAGCCCTAAATATTTCGTAACTTCTATATTTTGGAGTTTATCAGTTCCAAGTGAAATATTCATGGAAGCATAATCCTTATTACCGAAAATTAGGTAGTGCGTTTTTTTTATATTGAGGCTCAATTTATTAATACGCAGCCAATTAGCTAGAATTGAGACATCTACATTCATTAGAGACTCAAGGTCACTCAGGCTTGTACTGTGATAGTAGATTACAGTATCATCCGCATAAATTTGGAGTTTTCCAGAGATACCACATTTAGTTATGTCATTGACATATAGCAAGAAAAGCAGAGGGCCAAGAATTGATCCCTGTGGCACTCCACATGTGATTCTACCTATTCCACTTCGGACTCCTTTGACTTCAACAAGACAAAATCTATCATCTAAGTAGCTTCGGAGGAGATTTAGGGGCTTCCCAACAATTCCCAAATATTCCAATTTCTTTAAGAGAATTTCATGATTGACCGTATCAAAGGCTTTTTTGAGATCTATAAATATGGCTGCCACAAATTCACCCTGTTAAATATATACTGTTGAAGGGTGAGAGAGATAAAATCAAAGGCGGCACATTGAGTACTGGAATTTTTCCGAAAGCGATATTGTTGTGGGGTCAGGATATTATTCGCAGATATGTATTTTAGTAGTCTATCTTTGATTATGGTCTCAAATACTTTTGAAAATACCGATAGAAGTGATATAGGACGGTAGTTAGAAATACATGTTTTACAGTCTCCTTTGTGTATAGGTATTATTTTCGCAAGCTTTAATTGATTTGGAAACTTTCCCGTGGACAGTGACCAATTAAAAAGTTCTGTTAGGTGACCCGCTAGTTCTTGATTGGAACCATTCCACTTGGACCATATCCATGGTGACCATTTTCTTAACAAAGACTGGAACCATTTCACGTGGACCATATCCATGGTGATGGTAAAGAAAGACTGGAACCATTTCACGTAGACCATATCCTTCGTAATTTTTTTCCACGGTCGGGTATAGTGTCACCCCACCGTCGGGTGGTACCCGGGGCGGTCCGCCCCCCCTCCCCCCGCCCCCGTTCGCTACGCTACTGATAATAAAAAATAGTATATTTTCTGCGCATGCCAGGTTTATGTAGTCTCAGTATCGCCCTGGTACAAGTTTTATTATTATTATATAATTTAATGAGTTCGTCTTTACACTTGTGGCGACACATCATTATTATCATCGCCATCAAGAGAACATACGAGAAACATCTCCTAATATCCGCGCCCATCGGCAAACCTACTTGCCTAGGTACCTTCGTACCTATACTGGCCGCGATGTACTTTCTCGCCTCCCGTGCCAGCCCGACGATAATAATATCGCCCCGCCTAGAAAGGTCTCGAGACAGCACCGTACAATATCTGTACGGCGCCGAATATTCTCGTCAGCTGCCGAGGTGGCTCGTATTACCTACCGCGAGGTAGTTACTCTACCGCGGCTATATAAGCAGCCGATCGCTCGCCCGCTGCAGTTCAGTCCAGTTCAGTCTCACATCAATCATCGGTCAATATCTCAACATGTAACAAGTGCTCCTGCATGGCACATATCCAGGGCAGCTTCCCGAGGTCCATCACCACGTCTCAGCTACAAGGCCCATCGTGTCTTCAGCTCCTGAGAACAGCTACATCCCGCGACTTATAAGGATTGACGCACCTTCAGCCAAGGGATCAGCTCACCACTTCATGGCACCCCGAAGCCCACCGTGCTTCGCTGCCATGGAATGCGCTCCGCCTCGCCAGGACTACCTGCTGGTGGCTCAGCTCACCGAGCCACACACCGTTTATCTCCGCGATTCAAAGCGTCGAGCAACGGCCTGGAATATAGGTCATCTCCACCGCCATGGTGTCGAGCAACTCACTGACCTTCACCGCACCATCTCCACATCCGAACGCCTGCAGCATCATCTACGGCACTCCGCATTACATCATGTTACCGACCACCGACCATCTGCTACGTAGCCAAATAAACGACTGACTCACCACTTCGACCCGACGCCTTTTATTTCTCGTTCCGTCTCCCGCTCCCTCACACTTGAAAAAAAATACGATTGATTTGGTTGTATCATAATAAGGTTATGATTTTTGCCTAATCACTATGGAGTACTTTCAAGAGTACGCAAAGTGACGGTGTAGGGCGTAATTAATATTATTTAAATGCACTCCTTGAACACGGCAACCTGTTTTTGTTTTATTAAGTCTTTGAATTCAAAATCACCTCTGTGTAACATCGTGAAAAATCCATTACTTTTAAAGCCTATATTTTATAAGTTGAAACACAAATAATTATTACAAAGAAGTTATCTGCTACACCTTTTGATTAAAAACATAATGTTTCGAATTCGTCAAATATTTTGACCTCAGTTCAAATTTAAGTAAAGTATTAAGAAGAGATATTGAGTCATGTTTTATGGCTTTTCCTGTCGTCAATTGTCTTATAGCTCTTTCTACCTTATGCGGAATAATGCTGATAGTGGTAGTACCTATTACCTTCGGTTTTCAAAGTTCAGAGATTTTTCTGCTACTTCTTCTCCCGCCACACCAGGAAGTTCACACGGGTTTAACTCAAGCGTTATGCTTTGTAACTTATTTTATAAATCGTTGCCATGTAAGTACCCACTCTACCGTTGTAACAATGTACAAATAGTTAACACAATTGTATTTCTAACGTTTATTTCACGTGAAAGCTCACTAGGGCGTAAATAAATAAATATCCAAGATACGTTATCGTTGTACATATATTTATTTATTTATTTATTTCAACGCCATAAAATGGCTATTACAATCCGGTGATACATGATACACAGTGGTACATAGGAGGATAATTTCAATGATAATAATGTACATTAAACAAAGTACATATGTATGATAACAACTAGTATTTAGTTATAGGATACAAATATGTTTTACAACAAAAAAAATAAAATAATATGAGCTCGTACAAAATACACATTTTTATGCAGAATAAACATAAGTAAATTAAGGTGAATTCTTAGAAAAATTCTCAACATCAATTATAATATACCTACTTTACTTTTATTTGTACTTATTGTTTGATTCTAGGAATTGGCTAAAATGGAGTAACTTAGTAATGATATTATTGTTACCTTCAGTTGAAATTGGTTGAAATTACTGAAGTTTGAAATGACTGCAGGTACTGCTAAATAGTTCTGCTTATCAGGGCTGCCAGTTAGAGAATCAATAATAAATTTTTGGTTTAAAAATAATAATATTGAAAAAAAGTTATACATTATTAGCTATCAGTGAGTTATCACTTAACTATCTGATAGTAAATATAAATGAAACAAGCAGTTTGGAATCTATATTAGAGTATGATATAGACGCCGTGCAGACGAACACTATTATACCTAACATTAATTATTGTCATTGAGGTATGATATTATAGCCTTCTTATAAATATATTCGGTGCAGTTGAACACATCTACTACTTCTGAGAAAGCATTTCCAACTGCATGCAATCTAGGTATAAGGGAGTATCTAAATGACTCAGTCCTGATATTTTTGTTGCAATTAAAAAGAATTTTGGATCGAGTAGTTCTAGTAGGTATGTGGAAGGTAATTAGGTTTAATAAATCAGGACTGTCTATAATACCATTAACAATTTTAAAAATAAAAGTCAAGTCGGAAATAAGTCTTCTATCTGAAAGTTTGAGTAAGTTTAATTCTTTCATCAAGTGATTGTAATTTATTGATTCTATTGGTAGACCAAGTTTATAGTTAATGAATCTTAAGAATTTATGCTGAATTTTTTCTATGGAATCGGAGTGGATTTTGAAGTGAGGGGACCAAATAGAAGAATTATATTCGACTTGACTTCGAACAAGAGAGGAATATAGGATTTTTAATGTTGAAATATTTTTAAAATCTCTGCCATTTCGAAGAATGAAACCAAGCATTTTTAATCCTTTATTGGTTACTGTAGTTATATGTGGAAGAAAGTTAAATTTGGAATCGAAAATAATGCCAAGATCATTAATCTCACTGACAGAGGTGAGGGAAACATTATTAATTTTATATTGATAGTTAATGGGTTGATTTGTTCTGAAAAACCTTATTATCTGGCATTTACTTATATTCAGATAAAGTTTATTAGTTTTACACCAGTCTTGTAGTTTATCTAAATTTGATTGAATGTGAATACAGTCATTTATAGTTTTTATAAGTTTAAATAGTTTTAAGTCATCGGCGAAAAGCAACACTTCAACATTATTATCAAAAACAGTGATGATATCATTTATAAAAAGTAGGAACAGTATTGGGCCTAAATGTGACCCTTGAGGTACACCGCTAGTAGCCATGAATTTGTGTGATAGGTAAGAGTTATTTTTTACTTGGAGAATTCTATTGGTTAAGTAACTCTTTATCCATTCCAATAGTTTACCCTCTATTCCCATTTTACTAAGTTTGTTGAGAAGAATTTCATGGTTAACTTTGTCAAACGCTTTGACAAAGTCTGTATATATTGAATCTACTTGGGTTTTATTTTCAAGTGAGCATGCAATAAACTGTTCGTACAAGGAAAGATTTGTTAGCGTGGATCTGCCCGGCATAAAGCCATGTTGGTTAGGTACAATGATGTTATTAATATGTATGGAGATTCTGTCAAGGATAAGTTTTTCAAACAGTTTGGGGATAGTTGAGAGCATGCAAATGGGTCGGTAATTAGTGACATCATGAATATCACCCTTTTTAAATACAGGTGTGAGATAACAGTTTTTCCATAAATCGGGGAAACAGCCAGAATTAAGTGATTGGTTAAATATTTGACATAGTGGCTTGGCTAGTATCGATACACAGTTAATTAGAAAAGCAGGACTAACTTTGTCAGGACCCGCTTGAAGTCTTAGCGAATTTGCCGTCGTTATAAATATTTGTTCATGTTATATAGAAAATTTTCTGTGGCAGCAGGCGGTTGATATTCAGATGATATTAAAAAATATTTTGTAATCCTACATGTATTTAAAATAACTGATTTTTGCATTTTTATATATAAACTAGTAGACCCGGCCACACGTTGCTGTGGCATGGTCACACAACGCCATTACCCAACCTTTACAAAATGCACACCTCAAATACACGCTGCCCACTACCTGAATTGAATATTTGAATTTCTCGACTTTTCTCTACTAAAA
The DNA here is from genome assembly GCA_917880885.1 of Limnephilus marmoratus. Taxonomy (NCBI): domain Eukaryota; kingdom Metazoa; phylum Arthropoda; class Insecta; order Trichoptera; family Limnephilidae; genus Limnephilus; species Limnephilus marmoratus. The sequence continues at coordinate 40,867,942 of OU862926.1, forward strand.
TAAGCATATATTAAGCATAAAAACCTTCCTATTGAATCACTCTATCTATTGGTGAAAACCGCATGAAAATCCATCGCGTAGTTTAAAAGATCTATGCGCACATAAATTTTGAGCGACTTCATTTTATAGTATCACTAGCTGGTACCCGGCATGCGTTGCTATGTCATTTAATAAAGAAATTGTTTCTCCCCGCGTGTCCTTTCACAGTCGTCCCGTTCCCCTTTCTCCTCCGGCTCCACTACCTACCCTCTCCCCACTCCCCTCCCCCCCTTACCCCGTCCCTTGAACCCCCCTTCTGAGTTCCCCCCCCACCCATGTTCCCCTTCTCCCACCCTGGCTCCCCTCTCCCCTCCCGCGAACCCCCTACCTGAATTCCCCTGCCCCCTTCCGCATTCCGTACATTCAGTACCGGTATTCAGTTTTCAAAACAGCTCGTGTGCCACCTATTCCAATTTTTTTACACAGCTTACCAGTAGTTTTATACAAACCTTGTCCTGACAATAATGAACACAAAAAAAAAGAATTATCCAATTTGGTGCAGTCGTTCGAAAGTTATGCGCGTACATACATTTTGGCGATTCATTTTTATTTATATAGATAGATAGATAGATAGATAGATAGAAAGATAGAAGATAGATAGATAGATTCTTTGACAAATCTAATATGCCAAAATTTTCAATGAGAGAGCCAGTAGCCGAAAAGCCGATTTCGATTTCGGCTTAATATAGCAATGCACGGACAACTTTCAAAATTTCCGAAATTCCACCTTTTTTTCCCACACAAAAAAACGTACCTACTAAAAATCCTTAGTGTGAGGTACGATCTTTCTTGCTGAGAGCCTGCCGGGCACGATTGTGGCAACATTACATGGTTGTGACTGGCCCGTATCATGATAGCGGAAAATAATAAAGCTGGCGGCACACGCCGGTCTAGTTTTATCTTTTTACCACAAAACTACCACTATAAATTGGGATTTCGAAAAAAGTTATATCTTTTTTACTTATAATATCTTATAGAATCACCTCCCAAAGTTAATGCACTTTACCCCCGGACACCTGTATATCCAACACTCTGTAGTATAAGAAGTTCTTAGCGAATTTGTTCTGTCATTACCATTATCTAATTATATTATAAAGAAGATTGTCTGTGGCGGTCGTCATTTGAATTTTTTTACATACCTCCAATTTTATTGTGATTTTAATGAAATTTTGCGCACTTGACTTTCAAAACAAGAGAAAGGTCTCTGACTAAATCTGATTTTCGTTTGTATAATTATATATATTAACATGATCCCAACCCAAAACCCGTCCGGTAACGTCCAGAACTTAAAAACAATGACATTGTTTCGCGAGCCTCGTCTTGCTCGCTCATAAAACGAGTTTAAAGCGGAAAGAAAGATTGCAGACACGTACTACGAATTTCTGCATTATATCCTGCTTATTGTCAAAATTATTGAAGAATGCCAAAAGAGTTGTAAAACGAACTATTGCGAAATTTGTGAGGTTTTTACAAAAAATCGACACCCATACGAGACAATCAATTTTACCTCACAAAAGATTATCAGTTATGTTGCTTTACCTAGCAACTTTTTCTTTTTCTTGCGATGAATATGCACTAGGTATATTTTCTCAGACGTTTTTATTTTTTAATTTTCTATGTCATTGGAATATGTAATGTTTAATATTTACTATTTAACACTATTTATTCTGTGGTGGTACTTCCTAAAAATAATACGTCCTTGATACAAACTGGTTTATTATGAGTTTACGTACTACAATAATTATGTCACACGACCTGTCTAAACTGGTTGCTGATTGAATCTGCCGGGTAGCTGGCGATTGAAACGCTCTCAACCGTCACTGATACCCAGGTACCACTACTGACATCTGTCGGCAACCGATAGAAGCTGTTTCCCTTCTGGCATCTGTCGGCATCCGATAGAAGCTCTTTCAATATACTGCAGAATATAATTTCTCTACAACTAAAATCTGATTTAATAATTTTTCGACAACTCTTTTTTGATAAAACAGTTCAAAAAAAATATTTAAAAAATCATTTCTACCCTAGCTCGTAAATTTATCACGTAAAAACAGACTGTTTGGTAATTGACGCATACGATGTGCCGCCTGGTTTGTGAACAAAATAAAAGATTGTGCTTCCGACAAAAAGAGAGCCGTGGCATTTTAATGGACAGTGGGGCCGGAGAACGAATTGTATTCGAAAAGCTTGTCAAGAGCTATGTACAAAAATTACACATAAAAAAGGTTTAACGTTATGCATAAAAAAACGATTTGTTTAAAGGTTTTCCGTGTAATGATATTAACCGGTGCAGTAAATAGATTTGTTTTTCGATGGCATAGTTGGCAAATATGTTAGCCACTGGAGCGACTATGTCGAATAATTCGACGTTTTGTTTTCTTCTAGGATTGCCCACGTCGAATAATTCGACGTTTATGACGTACCACTCGTAAACAATTAAAAAATATTTAATTATTAACAGTTCCTGGCCAATATTTATTCCGTTGGAAAGCTGGTAAAATTGTCTTTCATCTATGGCAACATCGATGCTTCTATAGTGTTTCTGGAAGGAATATTTCGCGGTTTAAAGTGACAGTTTATTTTACCTCCGAGGCAAAACTGTTTGAGAAATTGGATATATTTACACGTATTTTAAAATGCCGTAAGTGATTGAGTTTTTGCATTTTAACGCCATAATATATAATAGTGTATTCGTGATTCAATTATTAATGTGTTTTCAACTCATTTGAATAAAAAATCAGAGTTTTTTTATCATATTTTCGATACAAAACTATTATTTCTGGTGGGGTTAGGTTTTTTAAGTTTTTAATTTGCAATTCAATTCGTAATTACTCCACTTGTGCATTTGAAATAGTGTTTTTCTATTAGAATGATTCATTACCAAGAGATAATTATAAATTTTATTTAGGTGTGGTCATTTTTTCTCCAGATATTTGTAATTTTATAACTCAGTAGAAATGTCAAAAAGATCGTAAATTTATTAGATGAAATTTGATGTAAAGTTACCATCACACAATTAATATGGGATTATTTCGTTTCGTTTTGTAATTAAATAATTTATTTACTTATTTTAAATTTCCACAGAGCCAATGATCGAGAAGTCTCGCAATCCAGGTATAAATATATATTTTTAAAATTTTATATGATAAGATATATAAAAATCTATGATTTGATTCAAAATATAAAATCTACATGAAATATGTGTTTAAGTGTACCAATTCCGAGCGGAAGAGGACGAGGACGAGAACAAGGAAGAGGCAGAGGCAGAGGCAGAGGGAGGGGGGCTGTGGGAGCTGGACGTGGAGCGGCACTGGCAGCTCGGTCTGGAGTGTTAGTATTTTTTAATGTGTTTTAAGAAGGTTTTTTTGCTGTGGCTATGTGTTGAGCTCATCATATATATTTTAATTTATTTTAACAGTGACCCTGATCTGGTTATGGTGCGGGAGGATCGCGCCAGGGCCCTAAAGGACGTTAGGGCCCTGTCTGCTTCTTTCCAAGCGGAACTAGAAAGCCGCAAATTTAAGAAGCAGGCGGCGCGGATCCTGCTCCCCACCGCGCCTGCAAGAAAAGCTAAATGAAAGTAAGTTATCGTCTCTAGATGCATTACACAATATTATTGTTTTTCCCCGAGAGCTTTCTGCCACCTTGAGAGTTGGATGGATCAACGCTCTGTGCATTATGCACATGCAGTAAAATCAGCGCTACTCCAATTCTTATCGTTTTTATTTACTGTTTCACGAGTGAATGACAACGATTCATATGATTTATGTATATGTTTTCAGAATTCCATCTCCGGAGAGAGTAGCGTGTCCCTTTTCACAGGGGACACCTTCAACGCTGCCATCGCCTATTCCCCCACCGTGGTTGTGCAACGTTCCATCTATCACAATGACCCAAGCAACGGCTCCCGCTGTGCCAACGCGGGCGGCTTCTCCAGAGCCGTTACCTGGGACATCGCGGGATGGGGAACTGAGGGGCGATCTCTCTCTGAAGCATAGCTACCATAGAGAGCTGTGGGTGGACGTGCCGTTCTGCCAGGAAGTGTCTGAGTTTGGAAACGGTGAGTTTTTTTTTAATACATCATACCAGAGGCGTTCCGTAATTGAAATATAGACATATTAAATCAATTTATGTTTTGTACATTTCAGAGCCAGGCATGGACGGAACGGGGACGGGTGACGTTGCTGCAGCTCTCTATTATGATGAGTGGGCACTTGAAAACCGTAAGTTATAAAACTAACTAACTAACCTTCACGCCATTTCTCTACATTAAGCTAATTTAAGTTAATCAATACATAGTTTTATTGTGCCTCGCTCTAGAGCGATACTCTCAGTATCGCTCTGGTGAGAGCCCACTATTCAGAATTGAACATTGCTTGAAAATCGTGGAATGGGGAACGCCAGTGGGGCGATCACTCTCTGGAGCATGGCTACCATAGAGAGCTGTGGGTGGACGTGCCGTTCTGCCAGGAAGTGTCTGTGTTTGGAAACAGTGAGATTATTGTTTTAAAACGTCATATCAGAGGCGTTCCGTAATTGAAATAAAGACACATTAAATCAATTTGTGTTATATACATTTCAGAACCAGGCATGGACAGAGCGGGTGAATTTGATGCTGCATCTCTTCACCATGATCAGTCGGCATTTGAAGACCGTAAGTTATAAAACTAACTAACTAACTAACAACGCCATTTCGCTACATGGGTAGGCAGAGGATGGACCGCCATACAATTTGGTCTTGGCACTCACACTCTTTTCTTCATTCAAACTCATTTATACCTGCCCTTGTGTTATTCTGACATTGCGCGCCTCAAATATTTGATTAACTTGATCGAGCCAAGAGTTCATTATCTTAAAGCGTTGTACCAAAGGGAGTAAGTACTCGTAATATAGAAATGTTAAGTTAATTTGTGTTTTCTGTTGTTTTAGAAATGGATCTGGACGAAGGGAGCGACGTTGACGAGGATAACCTATGCATGCCACCAAAACCTTATCATCGTATGAACAATGCACGTAAGCCCGATATGGCCGCAGACCTAAGACAAGACCAGGTAGAAATAGAGGCAATGCGTTCGATTCTGCCATCTGATAGTTACTCTTTCGATTGGTCCAGCGAAATCTCACGTTTCAATGGGATAAAGGAGATATTCACAGGTACGCCGGGACCAACTTTCAACACCGACGAAATGGGCAAACCTGTGGATGCCTTTCTTAAAATCTTCGACGCCGATTTCGTTGAACAGATCGTAAGAGAGACTAACAGGTATGCAGAACAACACATTGCGCTAACCCAATTCAAGCGCTATGCGCGTATCAATAGATGGGCTCCCACGAATAAAGAGGAAATGTACGTATTCTTGGCACTTTTAATGCATCAAGGTATTTCTCCCCTTCCCGTTGAAAAAGACTTCTTCTTTTCAATTGACGTCACCGCCATGCCTTATTTCAGCAAAACCATGAGTTATAATCGTTTTCTTCTAATAAAAAAATTCCTTCACTTCACCAACAATGAAACTCTTTCTTCTGATGTATCGTTATCTGTGCGAAGGTTACAAAAGATTCAGCCCGTCTTGGACCACCTCTCTCATAGGTTTGAGAGTTTATACCTGCCCGAGCAAGACATCTCTCTAGATGAATCCTTACTCCGCTATAAAGGCCGTTTGGGATTCGTCCAGATGATCAAATCTAAAGCGGCAGGCTCGGGTATAAAGTCTTACGAGCTTTGTGAGTCCAAGTCTGGCTATCTTTGGAAATTCCAAATTTATACGGGGAAGACCATTTCCAGTCAGACTGAATCGACAAATCCAGACCAGGAAGACATGACGGAAGACGACATAACGGAAGACATGACACGGGCCAACTTTTCTGGTGCTCACAATATCTGCCCAGTTGGGGCCACTGCAAAGATAGTTTAGATTGGTTCGGAATATCTCCGCTTACTGCTCGGAGATATCCCGCATCTAAATGTCGCGAAACTCAATCAAATAAATAACACTTTGATATTTTCAGATGGGTAGATTTATTTACATAAAGTAACTTTAAAGGTTCACATGAGTTATTCGCGACAATAATTTTAACGCAAGCGAATTTAATGGCGAGTGCTGACGGGGAAGAAAGCCGGTGACAGAATGATCTCGAACGTTACGTCAAATCCGAGCTCACTTCTGTCATCTGCGCATTACGACTGCGCAGGCAGTGTTGTCAGTTTGAAAATAATAACAGGGCACAAAAATAATGTTCGCGGTGCCTACATACCTCCCCACCAGCATTTCATGCGATAAACCAACATATATGTAAAGAAAAACTTAACGAAATTTAAAAAGTTAATTAAATTAATAAATTTTTATAAGTCTCATAAGCTACGGAAAGGGGAAACCACATCGTGCTAATACAAAAATATATAACCTGTTGGCTAAGTTAAATTACTTCAAATCTATTAAAGATGAGTGACGTGTGTCTTCATTATAATCATACAACTAGGGATAAAAATTAATAAGTGAAAATTTTACACAACTTATAAGTCAAGATTACTTCAAATCTAATTAAGATGAGTGACAAGTGTGCATTATAAACATGTAACCAGAAATAAAAAAAATAAATATGTGAAAACTTCACACAACTTATAAATCAAGAAAGAAAATACATAATGGGTATCACACTTCGTAGAGATATGGAAAGGGGGCAACCACGTCATATCTATATGAGGTGTGATATTCACTGCAGAATGGTATCATATACTTCAGTACTTAAAATTAATAAAGTTCATTTTTTATGTATAGAACATCAGGAAACGTATATAAATATATAAAAATATTAAACGTATATAAAAATAAGGTGAACTATATTAAGAAATGTGTTTAGACATATGTCCCGTAGATCGTGGGATATCATAATGAAAAGTTGTAACCTATGCAGATCAAAATCTATGTGTAACTAAAATTATATACATACATCATACATTAACTAGTATGGAATACTACACGCAATAGTTGGTATTATAATTAGGTCATGCATTTAAGTGCATCTAAAATTACATCATGCCTTTATTAGCATGGGAAAACGAATACAATATAGCTTGTATTATTTTTAGATCATATTATTTATTTGCGTCGAACATTACATTTTGAAAAAAAATGAAAAGATTTTCATGTTTTGACATTTTTATAAAAATAGATGAAAAAAATTTTTTAATGCTTTAGCAGCTGTACATTTTTTGGTCTACGTCATACATTTATAAGTACGGAAAGAGTACAAAATTTACCTATAAATACATGATAACAATGTGCTTCACGTTTTGACAGGTGTGGGAAAGGTAAGCAGTCATCCCACACCTATCAAAATATGGTATTATAATAAGGAAATGGGGAAGGCAGTTCATTGTACCTTCTACACATATTTGAATTTTCATACTGAAAACGTATGGCAAAACTACATCATGTTTTCCCAGGTATTGTGGAATGATACATCACATACCTACAAAAACATGGAAAACACTCATCACACTTTTGTAAGTGTATGGAAAAACACATCATGCACTTAAAAAAGCGTGGAAAAAAAAAAACGAAACGACACATATTACATGGTATTTTGTTATGTATAAATATACATGTTGACATCATGTTCTATGAACATGAGATTTTTTAAAAACAACCCTTCCTTAAGACAGGATTATTGAATATATCAATTATGTAAAAGAATAACATAGTTAAATAAACTTAGAGTTCCAACTTCCATCAAAAGTTGATGTCTCTAGTTATTTGTAGTTACAGTAATCTTTAAAAAAAAATACTAACAAAATTTATGTCAATAATGTGGATTTACTAAAGAAATATAGATCTATGAATCAAATTTGGAAGTATATAATGATTTTATATTAAATATTATTTTTTATAGGAAAACTATGCCTCTGTCTGCCTTTTCTCTAAACGGACTGGTATCTGTCCGTGAAGTGCACTTTTCGACCGGACCTTGTAGTAGTAATCTTGACCTGAGGAGGTTCTGCGACAGGTTCTTCGATAGTCAACTTCTCTTCGGAAGGAACGAAGGCTGGTTTCAAGCGATCAATAGATACGCGCTTTGGTTTTCCGTTGATGATAATGACGTATGTCTTTTCGTTACGTTCTTCCACTTTGTAAGGTCCATCGTAAGGGAGTTGCAGCGATTTTCGTGCGGAATCAGTTCTCAGAAAAACGTGAGTAGAAGAAGGTAAATCCTTATGTATGAAAAACTTTCCTGAACCGTGATTACTGGCAGGAGTAGATTTTATATTTTCAAATCTTCTTTGTAGTCGACCGACGTAAGTATCTGGCTCTTCGCGAGGCGTAGGAGTGAAGAAATCACATGGTAACCTCAGCGTTCTACCATAGGTAAGTTCAGCAGGCGAGCATTTTAAATCATCACGAACTGTTGATCTCAATCCAAGTAGTATAATAGGGAGAGTCTCCAACCAGTTCGGGTCGCCGTTAGCCATAAAAGCCGACTTGAGGGTTCTATGCCACCTTTCTATCATGCCATTAGCTTGAGGGTGGTAGGCGGTTGTCCGCGTATGCTTGATTCCGAATTTTTCTGTGAGTTTCTTGAAAAGACATGACTCAAACTGACGTCCCTGGTCTGTCGTAATAGTTTCGGGGACACCATGCCTCGAAATCCAGTGAGTTGTCAGTGCTGTGGCGACTGTGTCTGCTGACATATTCTTTAAGGGGACTGCTTCGGGCCAGCGAGTGAATCTGTCAATCATGGTGAGCAGATATTGATAATCACTACAAGCGGGCAGGGGTCCAACCAAGTCGATGTGGACGTTCCGGAAACGGTCTTCAGGCAGAACATACGTGGCTCTTGGCGCGACTGTATGTCTGGAGATTTTGGCCTTTTGACAATTTATGCAATGTTTGACAAAGAACTTTATATCCTTCGCCATGTTGGGCCAAACAAATCTCAATTTAATACTGTTGACAGTCCCATTAATGCCTGGATGACAAACATTATGCACATTTTCTATGACCTCTTTTCTCATATTAGATGGTACGAAGGGTCTTATATGACCGGTAGAGATATCACACCACAATGAAGAATTAGTTCCAGGAATCACCATTTGACGTAGAGAGAGAGAGGAGTCCTCAAGTGCCTTAGTAATTTCGTCGTCGTGACTCTGCTCTTGTCTCATTCTCTCATAGTCAATTGCAGAAGGGCTATTTATCTCTTCAATGCGAGAAAGAGTATCTGCAACTGTATTCTGGTGTCCGGAAATATGTTTGATGTTGGTGGTAAATTGAGATATATAATCTAGTTGTCTCTCTTGACGAGGAGAACTTGAGGCTCGTTTCTTGTTAAAAGCGAAAGTGATGGGCTTGTGGTCTGTGTAAATAGTAAAATTTCGACCTTCTAAGTTGCTCCTAAAATACTTTACTGCCTCGTAAACACCGGTTAATTCACGGTCAAACGTACTGTATTTACGCTGTGCCGGGGTAAATTTTCTTGAAAAAAATCCTAAAGGTTGCCAAGCTGTACCTTTATTTTGTTGCAATGATGCTCCCATAGCCAGGTCGGATGCGTCCACCATAACTGCTAATTCAGCGTTTGGGTCTGGATGTGCTAACAATGCGGCAGTAGCGAGATGTCGCTTGCATTGGTTAAAATCCTCCGTTAATTCCGGGGTCCAAGTAAGGATACGTTTGTCATTCTTTTTATATCCAGAAATGCAATCAAAAAGTGTTGTTTGGGCGCTGATAGTGTTGGGTAAAAATCTTCTATAATAATTGAGCATTCCCAAAAAACGTCTTAATCCTTTGGCTGTTTTGGGGAGAGGAAAATCAATAATAGTTTTCACTTTCTCTTTAATTGGAGTCATCCCTTCCGGTGAAATGGTATGACCTAGAAAATTAACAGTCGGGAGTCCAAATTGACATTTTTTAATGTTAATTACCAATCCATTATCTGCTAATCTTTTAAATAGAATATCCAAATGTTTTTTATGCTCCTCTTCATTGCTGGAGGCTATAAGGATATCATCAAGATAAACAAAGCAAAAATCCAGATCTCTGGTTACGGCATGCATGAAACGCTGGAAGCTTTGGGCAGCGTTGGATAATCCAAATTGCATAGTCGTAAATTCAAAAAGGCCAAATGGTGTTATAATAGCCGTTTTGGGTATATCTTCTGGTTCCACAGGGATCTGGTAGTATGCCCTCAGCATATCTATTGTTGTGAAGATTTTTGCTTTTGCGAGTTTATGGGAGAAGTCCTGGAGCTGCGGAATGGGATATTTGTCGGGGATCGTTTTGGCGTTGAGACGTCGATAATCACCGCACGGTCGCCATTCCCCATTAGGCTTCTTCACCATGTGTAAAGGGCTCGCCCAGTTACTCTTGGACGGCCTGCAAATGCCTTGCTCCATAAGGTAATTAAACTCCTTTTTGGCTGCTTCTAACAGTTTTGGTGCGAGTCTGCGAGCTCGTTCAGTTACAGGTGGACCCTTGGTCTCTATGCAGTGCGTCACTGTATGTTTCTTGTTATTTAGAGCTTGCATATTCGGTCGCGTCAGGCCTGGATATTTATTTAAAATATCCCTGTATTTTTGTGATGAGGAAATACTGGAGATACCGGATGAGGGTCCATTGGATGTTGCGCCTCGAATCCGTAAGCCTGTAGACTGGTCTGTAAGTGTACCCTTTTTTAGGTTGACCGACAAGTTAAAATGATGGAGAAAATCAGCACCAAGTATGGCTCTATTCACATCAGCCACTATGAAACGCCATTTCATTGTTCTCCGGAGGCCGAACTTAAGTTCAATCGTCCTTGTGCCATAGGTTCGGATGGAATTCCCATTAGCTCCGTATAAAGTTGTGGGGCACTTGTCGGAAGTTATGTAATTCTTCGCTATTTTCGCTGTCTTTGGGATCACAGAAATGCATGCGCCTGTGTCCACTAAAAACTTTTGGCTTGTTTCTTGGTCATAAAGGAAAAGACGACGAGTCTGAGTAGGAATTTCGCATGTCTCTACTGTGGAATTTCTCTTCGTTCTGAATGAGCACGGTTGGTAACATCTATGAGCCTTTTCGCCAAATCTTGCATGGAGTCTGCAAAACACGTTTGTTGAAGTGTTGTCTGATCTACTCCGAGATCTACTTGATGGTCTTCTAGGAGGATCCCTTGGCGACATAGGTTGCTCGTTCCGATTGCGGCGAGTGCGGAAGCGATTGCAGTATGTTGATGTATCATCATAATTATTATTTGCCGCAAGCGTAAGTTCTTTAACTTCTTGTCTGAGTAATGCCACCAGTTTAATCATTTCCAATACTGCTCTCCGGAGCCGCATTCCATTCGCTGGTAATTTTCCATTATGTGGATAGCTTCTTCGTCGGTGCAATTAAATAAATATGGACGAAGGCAAAATAGACAGTGTAATGGCAATAATCTGCGCTAACCTCTTTTTTTTTAAATTTTTTAAAAATATTCAAATAAAAATAATTGGTGTTAAGATTTTTATCAAAACTAAGTGGGAAAATATAGCATCCACTATTGGCAAAATTGTAAATTCTTTTACAAATTAAAAAATATTCAAATCAAAATTTAAGATTAAATTTGGAAATCACTCTTTTTGTACACTATAACAGGCGAGGCAAAAATATATCAAAGAGGACTGTCAAAGTAATGATCAATGATTCATTATCAAGTGAAACCAATTTTAGATGAAAATAATTGAAATTCTCAATTGTATAATGCTATCCACACTTAGGTATGTCTTTTTCTTAAAGACAATTCAGGTAAGAAAAAAATATTGAATATCCGACAAGTTCAATGATTATCAAAGCGATAAAAATATTTAAAAAAATTGAAATTCTCAATTGTATACTTTAAAAATAATAATCCACACTAATATCTTTTTTATAATTTTAAAATAATATTCAAATGAAAATAATTTGAATAGAAAATAAGTGGGAATAATTTAACATCCACTATTTATTGGTTGAATTGAATTGTAATACCAATTATCATAAAATGCGTTGAGAGTTTTGTTGTATAAATAAACTCGTTTTCGATGATATTAAATAGTTTTAGATGATAAGAAAGAAACTTTAAAAATCTTTACAATATTTCAGAACATGTGCGATTTGCAACATTATTGTATTAATTTGACCTCAAGAAAAAATATGGCATCATTGTCGTAAAAATATGTCGAACCAATTTTATCCGGCGACGATTCTCAGATGAATTCTGGATGCAGATGGAGTAGATGCTGGTCTCCCTGATGACGGATTCAGGATCCTGCGTTCTCTGGCGGAGATCTCAGGATTCACGTTCCCTGGTGATGAACTCGGGATGCCTCGTTCCCTGGTGATGATCACCTACGGTCATCGCTGCGCCAATCCGTTCTCACTGAAATAGAGGGTAAAACGCACTTATCATTCAGGAAGGAACAATTTATTTTAACAAAACATAGCGGGATAATAATGTAAAACGCACTTATTATTCTGTAAAAAATGATTATGTTACTAAAACATTAGTGGGATGATGATGTTTCAATTGATAATTAGATGTAAAACATGTGTTTGACAAGAATGTGTGACAATGCTATCGAAATAACACGGTCGTGTATTTATTTTAAAAATTACTGGAACATTTACTAAAATGAATTTACGTTAAGTTTAGCAATACTAAAAAAGATTTTACTTACATGCTGTTCCAGGACCCTGTCTCCGACAATCATTCCCCGCCAGCAAAGTTCTTTGTCGGAGGTCACCAATTTTAGATTGGTTCGGAATATCTCCGCTTACTGCTCGGAGATATCCCGCATCTAAATGTCGCGAAACTCAATCAAATAAATAACACTTTGATATTTTTAGATGGGTAGATTTATTTACATAAAGTAACTTTAAAGGTTCACATGAGTTATTCGCGACAATAATTTTAACGCAAGCGAATTTAATGGCGAGTGCTGACGGGGAAGAAAGCCGGTGACAGAATGATCTCGAACGTTACGTCAAATCCGAGCTCACTTCTGTCATCTGCGCATTACGACTGCGCAGGCAGTGTTGTCAGTTTGAAAATAATAACAGGGCACAAAAATAATGTTCGCGGTGCCTACAATAGTATACGATTTGGCCAGCCCTCTGTTTAATAAAGGGTATACGCTAATAATGGACAATTTTTACAATAGTCCATTATTGGCGCGATGCCTCAAAAGAAATGGGATGGATTGCATGGGCACATTGCGGTTGAACCGAGAATTTGTGCCCAGTGTATTTAAGTGCAATCTCCGATCAAAACTGAGGGAAGGTGAGCTCCTATACTCGAACTGCGGGGACCTCAATGTTATGGTTTGGTTGGACAAAAGCTTGGTAAGTATGTTGTCCACCTACCATAAAGCAGAAGTCGGGGCAGTTGAAAAGTTTGGGGTTTGGAAATACAAACCCCAAATTTTACTAGACTATAACAAGGTAATGGGGGGAGTTGACAGAAAGGATCAGCTTTTGTCAGGCTACCCCATTGAACGACAGCGAAACCTGGTCTGGTACAAGAAGCTTTTCAGGAGACTACTAAGTGTTTCGGTGCAGAATGCGTATATATTGTACAGCTCAAAGCTCCGCAAGGAAAATAAACGCATTTTGTATCGAAACTTTAGGAGTGAGGTTGCGAGGGATCTCCTTCAGCTGTTCTGTCACAGGGAAATTAACCCGCCTCCGACTGTGAGAACCATTGGCCAAATAGTTGAAGGAAAGATTCTGCGTACTGTCCTGGAAGGCAACCACTTCTCGGTCCATAGCGGGCGAACGTTGAATTGTGTGTGGTGTTCCATAAACAAAACTACCAAACGAACTACAAAAAAATGTGACGTGTGTGATGTGGGATTATGCAATGATTGTATGGTCCCATATCATACCACCCCACTCTCCATATTGAATAACTGATGGTTTTTTTTATTTTCTTTTTCTTTTCTTGTTTTTAGTTGTGAAATTATAATTTATAAATTTAATGAACTTTCTTTGGACATCAATAACTATAGCCTGCGCCTGGATGACAGGACCAAGTCATTTCTTTTTACATCTCATAAAAATGTTATAACGACAAAGTACCCAAAGGTACGAGTTCTATCTGATAAGGTTTGGTGGACATTTAATATGTATATTTCAATTCTGATCAGTAAAATATACATATTAAAAAATGCATAGGTTTTCTCATTCTTTCCTGCTATTGTACACATTAAATAACTTGTTTTATCAACATGATTTGTTTTTGAGGTGTTATGCCGTCTCGCTGTACCTCCTTTAGCCTACGTTTTGGACAGCGTTTGTTAGTTATAGAATGAGGTAGCGCGACACGGCATAACACCCCAAAAACAAATCATGTTAATACTTTTGGCCATGAAAATATCAAATCAAACTTGTTTTATTTTTATGTTTTAGTTATATATTTTGTTATTTTTTCTGTAGAGGCTTTTTTAGATCTAGTCACTTAACAAAACTAAGCCATTTCAAGCAATGTTTAAATCTGAATGGTAGTCTCTCACCAGAGCGATACTGAGAGTATCACTCTAGAGCGAGGCAAAATGAAACTATGTATTGATTTACTGAGAAAAACCAATTGAATAAATTTTTATTATGACGAAGTGTGTAAACAATGTTTAAATAAATATGCTGCTCTACCATTGTAATGTTATTAATAAGTGTAATTTTAATTGAAAGAATGTAAAAGCCCATTAGGGCGGAAATAAATTTATAAATCTATTATTTGTTTCCTCAATTATTTTCCTCTCCACTATTTTTCATTCCAACCTTTAGATAAAAAAAATATCACTAAGATTTTATTTGCCGATCGACGCTGATACAACAGGTTTGATATATATATACAATTTTATCAGCATCATCATTTTACATATTCTGATTTACCCTATGTAGCTTGACCTTAAGGTAGCTGTCAGAATTGATTTTTCGTCAAATATTGGTGGATTTTATCAACTTGCAAAATATCCCCCTGAAATATTGGCAATGTGTATATCTATGATATATATTTCATTTTAAGCCTTATTTCCTTGTTTTGCACGTTATATAAAAACATGGTTACAAATCTCCAGTTATAATTTACAATTATTTAAAAAGTAATACCATGATTTTGACATTGTGAAAAAGGCTCTCTGTATAATTCATCAAATGAATAAAATAAAGCCAACATGGAGACTATTCTTATTAATAATTGTAGGCAGTTAATGTATCTTCCTAATGTAATACTACTTTTTGCGGTAAATTTATTAAATAGTATAATACAGTGATTTAAATTTTGACACGTCACGCACTCAAATTTTACAAAATCATTTTCTGACCAAACTTTTGAAGAGATCTTATCATACAAAAAAATATTTTTCTATTATATTCTTGCATCTGTGGTTATCAAACAGGCCATAGAGAACACAAAAACGTAGAAAATATTCAATAAAGATATTTAAAACTGCGACTGGCGGCAATTTCAAATCACAAAAACACAAATTTCGCGCATTTATAAAGTTTAAGATTTTTTAACAATTTACCTATCAATTCTAAAAATATAGGATATTTAGAAAAATATAGGTGAATTCATTGGCTGTATAGCACTACAATCAGTTTTTTTGTCCCCATATTAAAATTCGGAGGTATGATTTTTTTAATGTTGGCGGAAAATATTCAAAATCGTCGCCAAAAAACCGCGAGCAATCGGAGAAAAAAGTTTTTTGACGCGCGATCGTTCGAGTGGCTAAAATTCATTATAATAAATTTTCTGCGTTCGTAGCATATTTCTCAGTTTACTTTTTAATTAAAACCTTAATCAAAGCATTCCGTGGAATTAACGTTACAATATCGCAATAATAATTCACGGCCATCTTGATTCTTCAATATGTCTACGCAATATTTAAATAAATGTTCCTAATTCCCATTGTTTGAGATGCCATAATATGTTTTACGATATCTATATTTAAAAATAATATCGCCTATTTTAGCCCTCTGACCCAAATGTGTGACTCTATCATACTCCAGTCAAAATAGACGAAAAAAGGTGCTGACCTCACATTAATTCTTTAAAAGGATGGATGGACAACTGAACTCAATCAACAGCTGATTCTGACAGATCAAAATTTAATTAGCAAAGTAGTGACATTTTAGCACATTAATAGACTAATCATAGTCGAAACACTTAAAACAGTGAAATATTAAACATAATAACAGTGTATTTCATAGTGGTAGTGAAAAATAACTCTGTATCTTGCCCTGAAAAATTACGACAATTTACCGTCATTGTAAACCATAGACAATTTATGTTTTGAATTTTTGAATTTGAATTTTCAAATCCTTGAATTTGTTCAAAGGTGTTTCGAAGTCATAGACAAATAAGTTAAGTTATAATCATTTTTAACTAAAGGGGTATTTCTGAACAACCGCAAGAAACCTACCCACAAACAAACAAATAAAATGTCTAAATCACGCAAGGTTTGCAGTGCAAAGAAAGCAGCTTCCTCACCTCTAGCAGCCCCGCTCGGCCCTATGGATTCACCATCGGCGCATCAGTCAATAATAAATATTGACACTGACTCGCTCATCAATTTTTTCGAGTCGAAACTCGAAACCATGCGGACTGAAAACAAGAAAGCAATTGATGCAGTTCAGCTAAAATTAGATGCGCTGTCTAATGAATGGAAGGAGCAGTACGCAAAAATTCTGGAATGTGTGAGCGTTCTCCAAGAAGAAAACACCAACCTCCGGCAAGAAGTCCAGTCACTCCGTGATGCTCACGATGAAATGGAGCAGCGCAGTAGGATGTGCAACATTGACATCCATGGCATTCCCGAGGCAAAGGGCGAAAATTTAATCACCCTTATAGATAAAATAGGATCCAAAATTAACGTCCCGCTTCCAAGTACCTGTGTGGTGTCAGCGCACCGCGTCGCTCGCGGTCACTCGTCGCCCTCCAACCGTCCACGCAACATTGTCATACAGCTCTCCACAAAGCGTCTCCGTGATGATGTCATCGCTGCGGCAAGGACTCGCCGCGGCCTCACCACGGAACAATTAGGACTTGGTGCTCCAACCACCAATTTTTATATTAACGAGCACCTGACATTAAAAAATAAGATACTTTTTGCGAAAACCCGAACCGCAGGAAAAGCCAGCGGCTTTAAATATGTATGGGTGCGGAACGGCAGTATTCTAGCGAAGAGGAACGATCTCTCGAGGGTGGTCACCATTCGTCGTGAGGAAGACCTTCAAAAAATCTTCACACATGATCATCAAAATATATGACTCCTACCACAAAGGTGTTACTGCTGTCATCAATGCCCGTTTTCTCCCAATTTTCTCCACCCTTGCTTATTTATTTGTTTTTTTCAAAGCTATTTTATATTTCTGTTTACTGCGCAATACCCCTATAACTTTATATCAATATCATGTTTCTTGCATATTAATTCACTTTGTAAAATGTTGACATATCTTATACTCCTTAATCTAATGAGTAATCTATGTTTTATATGTAAATTCGATACCTTGTATGTCCCACATAACGTATCACTCCCGCGATTGTGGAATAAGTCAAAAGACACTCTTACTCTGGTGAAATGATCTCATCATCTATCTCCGTTTACTACCAGAATTGTGGTGGTATTAGGACCAAAACTCAGGGGCTATTAACTAATATATTATCGAATAATTATGACGTTATAGTGCTAGTTGAAACATGGCTTGTAGCAAGTGTAAATACGGCTGAATTCATAGATTCGCGATACACGGTGCTCAGACGGGATAGGGACCGTATACTTACTGGTAAGATGGACGGAGGCGGTGTGCTGATAGCAGTGCGCAAAGAGCTCGCAGCTTCCTGGCTCGATGAGTGGGAAAACAGTCAAATTGAACAAATCTTCGTATCTATTCCGGTAAGGTCTTTCAATCTCATCATATGTGCAGTATACATACCTCCTGTCTCGCCACCAACGATTTATGATATTTTCTCCAAAAACCTGGAATCTGTATTTTCATCTGAGCCAAATAATATGTTTTGCGTAATAGGAGATATGAACCTACCTTCTCTTACTTGGTCATTTTCTGAAGGCTGCAGTCAAGGTCTCGCCTCCTCAAACACGGCTGCATCGCAAAATTTGCTTCAAACAATGTCATTGATGAACTTGCACCAATATAATTGTATACCTAACCATAATGAAAAATACTTAGACCTCATATTCTATAGTCGCGAAACAAATGTTACACGTAGCAACGACCCTCTGCTTTCAGAGGACAGACACCACCCAGCCCTTGAATTTGACATATCCCCCGCTCAACCAAAAATCAATTACAAAAAAGAGCGTAGGCGCAATTTCAGGAAAGCTGATTATACTCAGATTAATAACGACATTAATTGTATTGATTAGTTATCTGAAACCGCAAATTTATCAGCCGAAGAAGCAGTTGATCGATTCTATTTAATAATGAACAATGTAATTGATAAGTTTATTCCAGTATTGGCACGACGAAATGACAAATTCCCCATATGGTTTACTCCCGAACTTATTAGTTTATCACGAAAAAAAGATAAAGTTTGGCTCAAATGGAAGACATATAAAGGTCTTTCTGACTATCGTAAATTTTCCTTCTTACGTGCTACATACAAAAAATTGGCTAGTGAATCTCGAAAGTTATTTTTTGACAACATCGAAAGTTCATTGCAAAATAATATTAAATGTTTTTGGTCATACATATCCTTATTAAAATCATCTGATGGATATCCTGCTACTAGGATATCCATCAGATGAAGGGCGCAAATCTAATGATGCACAAGAAATCTGTAATATGTTCTCTGAGTTCTTCAAGTCAACATTTGAACCCTCCTCTATCAATGACTCAATTAACATTGACCAACTTGAGGCCTCGTTTCGGGACTCTGAACTTACGTACATTCACACCATTGAACTAACGGAACAAGAAGTGCTATCAAGTTTAAAGTCGTTAGATATAAACAAAGGTGCGGGTCACGATGGAATACCGGTGTTTTTCCTCAGATCTGCTGCGTCGTCACTGTATGTTCGACTTACCATAATATTTAATAAATGCCTGAGTAACGGGGTTTTCCCTGATAGGTGGAAGTTGGCTTATATTATACCAGTCCATAAGAGTGACTCACGTCAAAAAGTCGAAAACTATAGGCCAATATCCATTCTCTCGGCGATCCCTAAACTTTTGGAAAGACTTGTCCATGATAATATATATCCCCAGCTTGCCGCCAAAATTACAGAACAACAACACGGGTTTGTAAAAGGCAAATCTACCATGAGTAATTTACTAATTTACTCAAATTTCTTATTCACTAGCATGGATCGAGGCCACCAGGTAGATGCAATATACTGCGATTTCAAAAAAGCTTTCGACAAGGTTGACCACCTTATTCTTATTAAAAAAATTATGTTCAACGGAATTAGGGGAAACTTATTACATTGGTTTGTCTCATATTTGACAAAAAGACAGCAAACTGTATCATTACGAGGACATACTTCTACGTGGGAACCAGTTACTTCTGGCGTACCACAGGGGTCAATCCTGGGTCCGCTGTTATTTATACTTTTTATTAACACTGTTATTAAATGTTTCATGCATTGTTTATTTCTTTTGTACGCCGATGATATAAAAATATTT
This sequence comes from Limnephilus marmoratus, assembly GCA_917880885.1. Classification (NCBI taxonomy): domain Eukaryota; kingdom Metazoa; phylum Arthropoda; class Insecta; order Trichoptera; family Limnephilidae; genus Limnephilus; species Limnephilus marmoratus. The sequence goes on from OU862926.1 coordinate 40,887,621, forward strand.
ACCATTGTTAGGAATTTAAACGATTGTCTGCTCATCCAAAGCGACTTAGTAAGGTTCGAAGCATTTTGCAATGAAAACAAAATTTACCTAAGTTACAACAAATGTAAACAAATAAGCTTCACTAAAAATCACAACGCTATTATACACAATTATTGTATTGGTAACTATTTACTCGAGCGCGTTCACTGTATAAAAGATCTAGGCGTCCTTTTTGATTCTAAACTCCATTTCGATGCGCACATTGAGAATATTGTGAATAAAGCTTACCGCATGCTAGGGTTTGTCATCAGAAACAGCCGCGAATTTCGAAAACCTGAAACTTATCTTCTACTTTACTACACGCTGGTCCGTTCTCAACTTGAATACTGCACCTCCATATGGACACCACTTTACGGTGTCTATAAATACAACATTGAAAGTATTCAAAAGAAATTTCTGCAATACCTAAATTACAGAATGAGCGCACCTAAACGGGGGTACATAAATATGCTCTCGAATTATAACGTCTCCACTCTAACTAACCGGCGAACATACCTTGACCTCATGACGCTTTATAAAATCTGCAATAACGTAATCGACTGTCCTGACCTACTGAAACTAATAAACTTCAAAATACCACCCAGAGTAACAAGGCTTAACGACTTATTCCACATTAGCCGGACGCGTACAAATGCTGGTGTCAGGGATCCAATCAGAAGAATGTGCGAATCGTTTAATCTAAATCAAAACCTCAAGGATTCCGACTTATTTTTTGATACGCGCAGTACTTTTAGTAGAAAATTAAAGGCTGTTTTCCTACAAAGTACAATAACTTAGACATTACTTGGTTTATAATTTTAACTACCTTTCTTTTTTTAAATTTCTGTATGACATTATTTTTTATATATATATATATATATATATATATTTGGTCTTACTATCAAAATTTTTCCAAAAACAATTTGTAAACTTTTATAAGGATATTGCGCATTTTTTTTCATCTCTCTATTTGTAAAATAATATTTACTTATGTATATACATACGTCTTTTCCGTATTTAAAGGTTAAAATATTTGTATGTTTTTATCTGCTGTTAATGTTAATTCGTGAGAAATAGTTTGGATGCAGGTGAATTCTCTATTAATTGTTTTGCATATTCTTGTCAATTGACATCTGTATCTGTTTTTTCTCCTTAATAAAAAAAAAAAAAAAAAAAAAAGCTGAATTTTTGTATAAGTCTTGAATACGTCATTACGAATGCTATGTCAAAAGTCCCCATCGATCCCGCTCTGGCAAGGTTTTTTTTTCGAGGTCAAAGGTCACATTTTTTTGTTTTTTGCGTATATCTCTGAAATGGTAAGAGCTATCGAAAAAAATATAAAGTTAAAGTTTGTAGATCGTAAAATTCTCTACAAAAATGATATCAATACTTTTTCTCTACTAAACACCGTTCTCGTTTTATCGCGATTTCAAACCTAGAAAATACGAATACGCACATATGTGGCCAGTATACATCATCGGGTTATCCATTTGAAGAAAAAATATTGGAATATTGGTTTTTGTGACTCATACGTGGAAAATACACGATTCTGAGTAAATCAACGTCCATCCCTAATTCATTAGTCGTTTGGCCTTGAGTAATGTCTGCCTGTTACTGCCGGCGCACACCTGCATTCTTGGGATTTTCCATAGGAACCGGCGTAAACTTGCATTTTTCGGATTTTATATCTTCAGTATGTTCGTAGACACTTCGGTCATAACGTTACCATAGTATTTGATGGTTATACTGATTGCATGAAAAATATCAAAGCTGCAGAACAACGTCGTCGAGCTACAAAAACATCTTCATCGTCTAATATAGTTTTTGATCGATCAATGACTGTTCCAACCAACCAACAACAATTTCTCGCTAATGTTCACAATAAAACTCGCTTGATTTCGATGTTGTGTGAAGAATTCGCAGCTGCCAAAATTCTTGTGAAACAAGCTAATAATGATGCTGATGTCCTCATTATTGAAACCGCAATAGATAAATTCAGTAGCAACAATGTAACTATCGTTGTTGGAGGAGATGTAGATTTATTAATAATAGCTGGTTCCCGGCATGCGTTGCTATGCCATTTAATAAAGAAATTGTTTCTTCCTGCGTGTTCTTTTCCATTCGTCCCGTTCCCATTCACCTTCCTCCTCCCCTTCCTCTCCCGCGTCCCTTTCCCCTTTAGCATTCACACTCCGTCTCCTCCACCTTTCCTGTTCCCACTACACTCTCCCCATTCCCCAGTCCCGCGAACCCCCCCTTCACCCTCCCACCTCCTGCATTCCATACACTCAGTTTTCAAACAGCTCGCGTGCCACCTATTGCATTTTTTAATAAAAATTTCATAAAGCCAGAGCTCACCAGTAGTTTTATACAAACCTTGTCCTGACAATAACGAACACACAAATAAAAGAATTATTCAATTTGGTGCATTCATTCGGAAGTTATGCGCGTACATACATTTCAGTGATTCATTTTTATTTATATAGATTTATATAGATACTGACTGCACGAACTCCAAGTGATAAGATCATTTACTTTTTAAAACCTGGGAAAGCTCAAATTCAAACAAAAATATATTAGTCACAAAGTTTAACTGCATATCCAAAATGTCGAGCTCATATTTTATTCCTACATGCGATAACTGGCTGCAATACAACATCAGCAATTTTCAAAAGGGGGAAAAACTGCAGTATTTAAATTGTTTGAAAAACGTAATGATTTGATAGATAACGCAGAAATATTTAAAAGCATCAACTCTTCAGCAGACGTCATCCTCACTTACGGAATTCGCTTTCTCCTTGCTTTATATGGAGCTCCGAAAAAAATGGAATCGATAGACAAGTATAGATTTTTGAATTTCGTGAAAAATACAAGGAACAATAAAAGAGTGCAGTTATCTTGTCTCCCTCCAACATCTGCTTCTGCTTATCAACACGTGTTTCGTGTATTCTACCAAGTGCAAGTGTGGCTGGGCAATCAACTGAATCCTGAAGACTGGGGCTGGAAATTGATGAATAATAGTTTGGAGCCAATCCGTACTTTACTTCCACCTGCTCCAGAGAAACTGCTGAATACAATTTTTTGTAATTGCAAAAAAGGCTGTAAGAACAATTGTGGATGCAGAAAAGTTGGATTGTTTTGTTCACCCGTCTGTACCAACTGTTAAGGCCACTCTTGCACTAATGCTGAATCAAATGCAACAGATGAAGATTCTTTCGAAAACGATGAGGATCTAACTGATATATCTCTCTTCTTAGAGCAGTCAACACAAATTGAGCAAAAAGAGGAAGAAGAGAGCGAGGAAGAAGAAACGAGTGATAATGTAGAATCTGATGATGAATAATGTAAATTTCTTGCTGCTACAATTGGCCGCACACGCCGGACCAATTTTATCTTTTTGCCTAAAAAGTGCCTCTAAAAATTGTAATTTCAAAAAGGTATTTATCTTTTTTATTTGTACTATCGTATAGAATCTCCTCTCGAAGTTAGTGCACTTTACCCCCGGACACCCTGTATCGTGGAGTATTCCTACTGGGGAAACCACATTAAAAAAAGCGCCAAGTACACTACCTCAAAGGTGGGCATACCTACGGTCTGAAATCGCGATAATTCGAGAACGGTGCTGCGTAGAGAAAATAACTAATGTATTTTTTTGTAGAGAATTTTACGATCTACAAACATTTACTCAACATTTTTTTCGATAGCTCTTACCGTTTCAGAGAAATACGCAAAAAAAAAATGGTGACCTTTGACCTCGAAAAAAAAAACCTTGCCAGAGCGGGATCGATGGGGACTTTTGACATAGCATTTTTAATGACGTATTCAAGACTTATACAAAAATTCAGCTTTTTAAGAATTAATGCGAGGTGGAATGTCTATTTTGACTGGATTATCATAGGATAGAGTATGTTGAAGTAGATATTTTCATAATTTTTCTGAATCTATATGGATTCAGAAAAAAAGTTTCGTGTTTGCTAAGAAATATGTTGTGCTAATTATATTATGTATCATTCGTGTATAAATTGTGTCTCTCGTGTCTCTTGCGTCTCTTGCGTCTCTTGGGTCTCTTATGCCTCTTGTGTTGTGAATGTCTCTTATGTCCCTTGTATCCATTATGTCTCTTGTGTATCTTTGTCTCTTGTGTCTCTTGTGTCCCTTGTGTCTATTATGTCTCTTGTGTGTCTCTGTCTCTTTGTCTCTTGTGTCTCTTGTATCTCTTGTATCTCTTATATCTCTTGTGTTTCTTGTGTCTCTTGTGTCCCTTGTGTCTATTGCGTATCTCTGGATCTTGTGTCTCTTGCATCTCTTGTGTCTCTCGTGTCTCTTGTGTCTATTGTGTATCTTTGTCTCTTGTATCTCTTGTGTCTCTTCTGTCCCTTGTGTCTATTGTGTCTCTTATGTATCTTTGTCTCTTTGGCTCTTTGTCTCTTTGTCTCTTTGTCTCTTTGTCTCTTTGTCTCTTTGTCTCTTTGTCTCTTTGTCTCTTTGTCTCTTTGTCTCTTTGTCTCTTTGTCTCTTTGTCTCTTTGTCTCTTGTGTCTCTTGTATCTCTTGTGTCTCTTGTGTTTCTTGTGTCTCTTGCGTCTCCTGCATCTGTTGTGTCTCTTGTGTCTCTTGCCTCTCTTTGTATTATTTGTCATTTGAGTGAAGTTTTATGTACTTTTTGATTTTATATATTTATTTGTTTTGTTTTGACCTTCATTTAGCTGTATGCAAATGAATACTTTGTTTGATTAGATTTATGTAACTGTTTTTACGTATTTGTATATTAACTGAATTTTTAAAATTGGAATTTAGCGTAAGTGAGAACATTTTTAAGAAACCAGTATAAATAAATTAGTGAATTCACATGCATTACGTAAAAAAATATCGGTGTTAGGTAAATTATTCTGGTCTGATTTGCACATATATAAATACGAAAGTTTAGCTATCATATTTAATTTTCGCATTGCGTTAAAATCATTTATACACGTTTTTATGACAGCCGCCGCTATAGCTACCTGAAAAATAAAATAATACGTTAAAACGAAAAATGTTCAAAAAATCTCTAGAAATTCTGTGCAACATTTTAAAATTACATAAAACCCTCGAAGGAACTGTATAAAATACTCTACCAATGTCGAACTTTCCGCACATTAATTTAATGGCCATCAAATTGACAATCAGTGCCAAGGTGACTGTTTGAATTCTTAATGGATCCTATTCAACATCGATTCTCGGCTCGTTTCAGAATTTGAAATTAAGATTTAGAATTTCTAAATTATCATCATTTATCAGTTGACAAGCATCACGACATGATCCGCACGCTTAACAGCTGATCAAAATGTCTTCAAAAGCTGAACACAATGTAACGGATTGAAAACGGAGTTGTAGATACTAAGTATTGCCCAGGTTAGAGACCACCATTTAAAATACAAATATTGCTTGAAATGACTTTAGCCTTGTTTGGTGACAAGATCTGAATGAGCCGCCTTCATAAACACCATCTCTTTACCCTCCCCGTTGTTTTCAGCCTCACAACATACCCAAATTGAGGATCCCCTAGTAACACTGGCTCTAGACGGTTTCAAGCAGTTGGGACTCATGTGCAAATTTGATAACTCAGAATGGCGTTGACGAGAGTTTGAAATGCCCCAAATTTTATTTCCTATAGAAAAAAAGATTTAATTTTTTTCGGCAAACGATTCTTCTTCTTTTTTTTCTGCCCTATCCGTTCAACGGACGTTGACTATCATGTTAGCTATGCGGACTTTGTTTAATATTGCCCGGAACAGCTCTACGGTAGACTGGCCAAACCACAGTCTCAGGTTTTTCAGCCACGAGGTTCTCCTTCCTCCAGGGCCCTGTATTCCGACAATCTTTCCACGCATTATGAGATGCAAGATCTCATTCTTCTCTGGGTGTCTCATCACCAAGTCCAAGATCACGATACAAATTAAAGATATAATTCTTTTACGAAATAAATGTTTAAAATGGAACTCAATCCCTTTTGCTTTTTTTCGGGTGCAAGTTTTGAGCTATAATCACCTGGCATTTCAACTCTCGACCCTCTGTTGTTGTCCCGTTTTCTTCACACCTTTAGACTAATTTGCTTATCTGGGGAAATTGTTTACTATTTGGTTGAAACCTTTTATAAATCGTGGAAAAGCCGTAAAAGTTCAAGAACTTTTGCCAAGATGAAGAAAAAACAAATATCCGATAGCAGTGCTTGCGGCCTGGCTAAAATAAATCGAGTCGTTCTCGTCCTCATCGAAAGGCTGGTTGATATAATATTCACGGACATTATTTGTTACTAGCTGGTTCCCGGCATGCGTTGCAATGCCATATTCAAAGAAATACATTGTTTCTTCCCGAATCACCTTTCCCGTGTGTTCCCTTCCTAACTAGATTTATAAAATATAGCCTTTGTGTTATTCTGATGTATGAGCTATATTATTGTAAATTTTAATTTAATTCCTTCAGTAGTTATTGCGTGAAAGAGTTACAAACACGCATAAATCCATTCAAACTTTTGGGTTTATATTGTTACTAGCTGGGGTACCCGACATGCATTGCAATGCCATAAATTGATTCTTCCTGCATGTCCTTTCCCCTTGCGTCCCCGTTCCATTCTTCTCCCCGAATCTCACCTTCCCCCTGCCTTTCCTCCCTTTAGCCAAAATATATGAAATGCACACAATTTCATTTATACGAATTTCATAACGCCAGTGCGTACCATTACATACATCCTATGAAACTCGCTGATAATGTAGCTTTCTATTAGTGAAAGAATTTTTAAAATTGGTTTAGTGGTTTAGGCGTAAAAGTAAGTAAGATTGATAAATTTCCACAGATACCCAAATCAGCTGTATAAAGCATGACCATTTCATAAAACTGTCATCTTTCTATTTACCGAAAATAAGTAGGTACTGGTATTCAAATAAGCAAAATAACATGTAATATAATTAAAATCATAATGATAATAGTAATAATCGGAAAATTTGTAGAGCGCCGCTTTTTACAAAAATCACCCCAAAGGCGCTGTACAATTTTTTATTATTCACACACAGATAAAGAAAACATACTTACCGCCCTCGCGGGAACCATTAATCGGATAGCCAAAATCCCAAGTCACCCAAAGTGGTTCGCTACGTTTGGTGACTTAACAGGGGTGCCCAGGTTCGTGGGGAGAGGTTTCCGTTTGCATGTTGCTGGCGAATGCATATGCCCATCTAGTGCGTGGCGGGAGAATCGGGAGAAACTGGTTGAGGGGGACCTAACCTAGTTTCCAATGCGTTTCATTTATTTTGTAGGCGTCATCCAATTTCGGAGAAATGCGTACCTACATAATATATCAGCGTGCATATGCGTGATTGCCACCAATAGTTTATCGAATGCAGTTTCAAAGATAAAAAGTCGGGAAGTTAATAATTTTCCACTTCCAAGATTCCACTGAACTCATAAAATTCTTTAGTGATTAAAAAAACAGAAATTCAAATGGACGTATTTAAAAATATAAAGCTTTGCGGTCAGTCGAAGAAACTTCTTTATTGAAACATTTCAAACTTCTTAAAGTTTTGTTTTTCTTATAACTGCAATGCATTTTAAAAACATTTCAACTCTACAACTTTTATCCGTTTTCAAAGTTCTTACCCACGGTATAATTTCTTTGATATGGTTGTATTATATTGTAGAATTATTTTACTTTGTTGAATGTTTTATTGGATTGCCTTTGTTAGCTTCATTGTTTTACCGAGAAGTAAAAGTTTAAATGTAAGATGTTTTTTTCAATTAGTGCTGGAATAAATATTTGTGTATGAATCCACATTTTAAATTTTATCACCAAACTTCTTCAAATATATAAAACTGTGGTCTCCTATCGTAATACACACCTGGCGGGTCCATCGAGTGGAAGCTCCATCGCGAACGGCTGCCACGCCGAGACTAAGCTTCCCAAAGAGTGCAACGTGGTGGGGATTTGGCGTAGGTGAACCAGACTAGGTTGCAGGGTTGCGCGTAAAATCGTTCCTCGCGACCGCAGCAGCTTGGAGTCCTTATTTTACGGACAGCCCTCGCATTTCGTGTTAAGGCGCCGTATCCCCACTCAAAAATAAGAAGATGGGGATATGTTGATAGCCAAACCGATATTGACAGGGAATAAATAAGAAATCAATATACGCTGGCAACAATGGCAGACCTTTCTACGAATTCACCCAAATGTCAATGTTGAATTGAAATACTAACTCAAATATGCATCAGCAGTCCGGATTCGTTTTTGACAATAAACGAGTTAATAGTTAAATGAGGTCTTTAATAATATTTCAATTATTTTCGTTTCTTAAAGATCGGAAGGAAAAAAATGATAGCGTCTGAGAAGCATTATTTAAGCCTATGGCACATGACTTTTTCATTTCTAAGAGATTTGTTAGTTCAATCGGTTCATTAAATAAGTCTCTAATTTTGTATAATGAACGAAAATTTGATAACCCAGATGCAATGATAGCCATGTTCGATGGCGTCATAAGAAGTAAGCTGGAGTATGCTAGTGGTGTGTGGACTCCGCACCAAGCTAAATATATTAATATGCTGGAACAAATCCAGAAAAAGTTCCTTGGGTATGTCTATATCTATATGTCTATAAACGTACCCGAGATTCATGCACCATATGGAATTACTTGAGGCAACAAATAGATTTAGCTTAGAAACTAGACGTTTTTCAAATCTTGCAATTCTTAGTTTTAACATAATCCATAACTGCATTGACAGCCCATTCCTCTTGGAATGTTATGGCTTATACGAGCCTGAAAATTTCAGCGGTAGTCATCGACACGACTTGTTCAAAATACCATACGGCAGAAGCATAGCATGACAAGAGGAATGGTGCTATTGAACGAAATATCGGAAACACTAGATTTATATAACTTGTCTTTAGATAGCCTTAAGATTTTTAGTATAATAATCATCTTCCTAGGTGTTAAAACTGTCAAAATGAGAAAATTATACGGTAATTGGATAATAACCCGTTGTACAATTAAAAAAAAAAAAAAATAAATATATATATATATATATATATACATCCCGCTATCATTGCTGCGTCTTCTAATGGTCCACTTTCATTCAATCCTGCGTCCGACCGTCATTCTGCGTCCGGTATACGGACGCAGGATTGAACACATGTAATTTCAAGTTTTCCCCACTCCTGTACCCTCGTACAGTCCAAAAACGAAAATAAGCCAGACGCGGTATTGGTACCTAAATCAACTGAAATATGCTATTTTAGTTCAGGGCTTTGTCACGCGAGCGGCGAGCCGCGGCGCTGCAGTAGACGAGCGTATATTTTTAGCAAAATATACGTTTCATTGACTAGCGTATCGCAACTCCTACATTTGGCAACATCGCTTTTTAATAGCGTTTCTTCTGATACATATCAATCATTGTAAAAACATCGCACATTGCAATTAAGATAAGAAAAAACAAGATTTCATTCAAATTCAGTTTGTCATTATGTTATTATTGTACAGCAAATATTTTCGCAACTTTATTTTTTTATATGATCATTTTTAAACAAATATTGGTTATTTTCTTATCCACGATTCCTACAATGCTTAATCGTGTGCCACGCCACTCTATTATTATTAAACAAGATAAAACCAATGTGCTTAATATATTAGTAACTTGAAAACTTACTTACTACAAATAAAACAATTTTCTCTTCAATTTATGACTGATTTGAAATTAAAAAATACATGTGAGATACTTTGAGATTCACGGAGAATACAAGACTGATGAGTGTAATGAGATAAGAATAGGACTCTTAGATGGTTTGGGCATGTAGAGCCAATTATCTAAAGAAAGGTTGTAAGAAGAATACATGACGTGAACTTGAATGGTAGAAAAAGTCGGGGATGCCCGAGAAAGACATGGCATGATTAAGTAAACCGAATTCTTGAGTCATGTCGAAAGACAAAAGAAAAGAGCGATGTATGGATGTGAATGAGGCAAGGAGTGTATGCACAGACCGAGTTGTTTGGCGGTCCTCTCTACGAACCCCTGCGAGGAAACAGCGGGACGGTTAGTTATAGTTATTGTGAGGTAATGTTTATTTATTATTAAAAGCGTGTTATTTTATTTGTTTACACAGTTTTATGCTTTCGATTTTCCTTTTAAGAGATTTAACATATATTTTCCTCCCAGGAGGCCCTGGGAGGAAAATAATTCCCCTCAGGATCTATGTCATCTTTGAGGATGCTGTGTGGAGGGTCATTTTTAGGAGAAGAAGGAGAGGAAGTTCTGGGAAGGAAAATGGTATTGGGGGTGGGTAGGAATCTGAGGGTCAATGTGTCCAGGAGTAATAGTCAAGGAGGCTCTCTCAACCGATCTTTCCCGACTTAGGCTGCCATACATCTGGTGGGCAGACGCATCCGCTACCAAGTCCTGGACAAATCTCACCCCATTTACCCGGGAACCCCTGCTAAGTCACCAAACGTAGTGAACTACTTGGGATGACCTATGGCAGAGGTGTTGGTTATCCTACAAATGGTTCCTGCGGCGGCTGTACCCACATTGAATTAATTTTAATTTTAATATAATAATCGCAAAAGACGTAATATTTCTATCGATAATCGAGTTGTAGTAATAATTACCCAATCTGCCAAAGCTGCAAGTAATTTGAAAACTATGACTTCTTCTTAAAAATCAAGGCAAGTGATGTGTATTCCGGCTTATTTCTAATGATAGAAATAGTATTTTTCCAAGTTCTCCTACTAAACTGAAAACGTTCAGGTGAACTTCATAGACTAATCAAGAAAAACTACTAAGAATTGGCTATTGGCGATTTTAACCAACTGATAAATATTAGTACATTTTTTAACGTGAAGTGTATAATCATAGAGAAAAGACCCGCCGGTTCCGTTTAATTTAGACGTGCAAGAAAACCCAAGGACAGGACATAACGACCTCCGTGGTCGAGGGCAAAGCTCTCTACAGCAATCCGGAGGTCTCGGATTCAAATCCCGGCGTGCGCTTATAAAATTTTATTTGATTAATACTTGTATTATAACAAAATTTATTAATTAAAAATAATTGTATTAGTAGCTATATTTGTGACTCCTTCTAGAGAAGATGATAATTTCAGTTTCGTCCTGGTGTAAGACCACCATTCAACAAATGGAGCCAGTGAGTCTATGGCATCCCCAATTGGGGTACCCATGTTGCGGGATTGTAGATAGTGGGACGATAAGGAGATGGGAATGAGGTAGGGGGGGAAGAACCTGGTTATATAAATCTGGTCACCAAACACGGCTAAAGCCATTTCAAGCAACGTTTCAATTCTGAATGGTGGTCTTACTCCGGGGATTTCAATTCTATTTCCTTTTTTATTTTTTTTTAAGTAAGACAAACATTCCCGGGCCTTGAATAACCCAACAATGTTTGAAAATCTCCTACTACCACCACACTAAGCAGAAAATGTTGCTTGTGTCGTGATGGAGGACTTAGCCAGCCGAGGAATCGAACAAGCGTCCCCCGGTTGGGACCCAAACGCGATGCCCTCTCGGTCACTGACCGTTCAATTCTGAATGGTGATCTTACGCCAGGCCGATTCTGAGAGTATCTTACACTCTGAAACGTGCCGCAAATATACCTTATTTTGTTTTACGTGATTAAATTGCGAAATAATACAGATTAATCAAATAAAAAAAACTGCGTGGAGCTATTTAAAAAAATATATTAGCTCAGTTTGCGATTTGAACCCGTGACCTCCTGATTGCAATTCGAGAGCCTTACACCTCGACAACAGATACCGGCAAGGTAGAACACGATGAATTTCACAGCAGGGTACCTAGCATGGTCGATCGACATAGGTTTTATCGAAAATATCGGTAACTTGTCATCGCTCCCGAGCACGACTGAAGATCGCTAACGAACAAATGAAAGTTTACAACGACTAACGGTTCCTAATTTATTTGACGTGAACTGTTATTTGTTCGTTAGCGGTCTGCAGTCGTGCTCGGGAGCGATTACCGACATTTTCGATAAAACCTATGTCGATCGACCATGCTAGGTACCCAGGTGCGGTTGATGTCCTCGATAAGTAGGTATCCGCTGTCGTTGAGAGATACTGTACTGCTGTCAAAAATGTCGATTAAAATCGTTATCTTTTTAGTGGCATGAACCGTCCATTAGAGTAATCGGCAATATTCCAGAAGACAAAATTAATGAATGAATCTCTTGTTACTTAACGGGCCTTCTAATCCATTTTCGAGTTCTAGGAACCACATTTCAAGTGTTTGGATGTGATGTATTTGTTTATAATATTTATAATACAAACAAATTTTTCATTATTAGGTCAAGTTCGTGAACCAGTACACTAAGTGTACACCGTACAAGTCTTAATGGTACAACCGATACAATGTTGAAGTAATAATTAACCTTTATAAGTATCATCTGATATCAATGGACTAAATGTTTTTCAATCCTCTTTTATTTAGAATTCATTCTTCAGAACTGGCATAAATAGACTGGCTACAATCAGACACTCAAAAGTTAGCACGTAAGGAGCCGCAACCGGGCTCAAAAAGAAGAAGATGGAGAGATATGAAATTACGAGTGCTAGAGGAGCGCGCTTGTATTTAAAGCGACGAAGTCGATGCAAAAATTGTGAAAATGTTTAATAAAACGCGACTCTTTTAAAATAGAGCAAAAATCTCGTGTTATTTGTCTTAAACAGCATTTAAAAAAACACTGTGAATTTTTTCATACATATAACTGGTAAAATAACTGAAACAAATGTGTTTATAATAATTTTTGGAGCATACTTTCAGATTTTTTTCCATGGAGGGAATTTTATATAATTTGCTTTTCGGCACGGGGAATGTCTAGATATTATCTTCAGGAATAACATATATTTTTTAAAGAGCTTTAAAACTTAACGTGATTGAGGCAAGGAGTGTGTGCCAAGATCGAGTTCTTTGGCGGTCCTCTATGCAAAGAACAGTGTCATTGTTAGATTAGTATTAGATTTAGTTATTAACTTATTATCCGAAGTCATATTATATTATTTGTTTAGACAGTTCTATGCTTTCGCTTTTCTATTTTCCCCTTTTTCTTTTAAAAGGATTTCTCATATAATTTAGTTGTTAAAAACCTAAGCCCCTAAAACCACTAAAATTGTTTCTCCCGTGAACGAAAATGCATCGTCAAGCATGATAAGAATTTTTTTTTAAAAAAAGACAAACATTCCCGGGTTAACGAATAACCCGACAATAATTGAAAATCTCCCACTACCACCACAGTAAGCCGAAAATGTTGCTTGAGTCGCGATGGAGGACTTCCATCAACCGAGGAATCGAACACGAAGCGCCTGGGTGGGACCCAAACGCGATGCCCACTCAACCACTGACCGGTCTATAATATAATTCAAAATAATAATATATATATAATTAGTGACCAACCGAAGGTTCGGTTTCGGTTTCGGCAAGTTTCGGCAAGAGTACGGCTAGAGAATCAAAGGAACTCCCTCAACCATTCTGTCCCGAATTCTGTGCCAAGACCCAGGCAAACCTCACCACATGAGCATAACATATTATAGGGCACCCTCGCTAATTTACCAAACGTAGCGAACCACTTGGGGTGACCTATGGCAGAGGTGTTGGTTATCCAATAAATGGTTCCCGGGGTAGCGGTATCCATACCGCCTCCAAAATTGACTCTTTCCGAAGTCTGCGGTTTCTTTATAAATAGGTCACATAATATTTCTACTGATAATCGTGTTGTAGTAATAATTAGCCACTTATATCTAGAGTGCATTCTTTAAAATTAACATGAAAAAACTGTTTTTGATGAGAAAACAATACAGGATTCCACTGCACTGATATAGTCATAATATGGTAATCACTGTCGTAATCAAAATGGAAAGAAGAGGAAGCATAGGAAGATCCCAGCAATATAGATCTAGTCACTAAAAATAACAAATAACACTTCAAGCAACGTTTTAATTCTGAATGATAAGTCTCAAAAAAATCTCATACCAATTTAATAAATTTTACGTGGGCATTGCCGCCGGGTTGATTAGAGTCCGCGACGTATGGGCCAGTCATCTTGGCGCCTTCATATTCTATAAATACCTATATAGTCGTCCAATCAAAAACTAGAACAAAAAGCGGCAACGTCGCAAGACCTCGGTTTGTCGTTAACATGAAAATGAATATATAATTGGACGCTAAATTGTGGACCAAATTAACGAAAATATACGCAGGATGCATCACTGCATTGAAGGACTCGATTTTTCATAGTTTTAACTAATGTATATAGTATCTTTTAAGTGTTTGATTGTTGCTAGGTATTTAAATTTTTGAAAAACATTAATTTAAAAATATACAAAACGAAAAAAACGCCCTTAATATATATATATTTTTTTTTTTAATAGAAAGACAAACATTCCCGGGTTACGAATAACGCAACAATGTTTGAAAATCTCCTACTACCACCACAGAAAGCCGAAAATGTTGCTTGTGTTGTGATGGAGGACTTGGCCAGCCGAGGAATCGAACACGCGACGCTCGGGTGGGACCCAAGTGCTATGCCCACTCAACCACTGACCAGTCATATATATATATATACTTGCATTGATAGTTAACCGAAACTAATCTGATACTATGGAGGCCGCGCTAAAATTTATCTATCGTTGCGTCCTCGGTCGGAATATCTGCTAATAATCGTTTGCCGTGCTCGCAAATACTGATAACTAGCTGGTTTCCGGCAAGCGTTGCAATACCATGTTCAAAGAAAGACATTGTTTCTCCCTAAAACACCTTTCCGGTGGGTCCCCGTTCCCCTCCCGCGTTCCCTTCCTAGCAAGCCTTAAAAATTAGAGCCTCTAAGTTATTTTGATGTATGAGCTGTATTATTGTAAAGTTTCGTTAAAATCCATTCACTAGTTTTTGCGTTAAAGAGTAACAAACATACATTTATCCATTCAAACTTTCACGTTTATAATATTACTAGCTGGTTCCCGGAAAGCATTGCTACGCTATTTAATAAAGAAATTGTTACTCCTTGCATGTCCTATCCTATTCTTCCTGTTCCCTTTCCGCCTCCTCTTCCTCTCTCGCGTCCCCTTCCCGTCTAGCATTCCAACTCCGATTCCTCCACCTTCCCTCTCCCCACTTCTCTCCACCCCTTCCTCCCCTCTACCGTATTCCATACATCCATTGCCGCTACTTTTAGTTTTCCAACAGTTCGCGTGCCACCTTTTGCAATTTTTTTATATAAATTTCATAATGCCAGAGCTCGAATATGTAATTCTGTTGCATGAGCTACATATATTATTATTGTAAAATCATTAAAATCCATTAAAATCCATTCAGAAGTTTTTGCGTTTAAGAGTAACAAACATGCATCCATACAAACTTTAAGATTGATCATAGATGACGGATTTAATCAATATCATAGGGTTTTATCGATCTTCCATGTTAGACCTTTTGACGAACATTAAAATGTACTGTAAACATTTACTAACGAAATGGCGTTTGATGGAATTAAATAATAACGCAGGTATGTGGGATAACATTGCGGAACATAACACAAAAAAGGAGACATTTTTGACTGTTCATACATTTCGTGATGGGGGTTTGTTAAATTCACAATTTAAGCCCTTAAATGTTCAAATATTATTTAGGGTTCTTGACTAAAATATCACAGGTTAACCGTACTTTTAATTGGTTTCGGCTTTCCGGGTAGCGTCATTTGAGTACGGCCATTCCATGTTTACCTTCAATTACCCTTACCTACCTACATAAAATTAAGCATTGATGAACACCATTATGCGAAGAAAAGAAAATCAATACTAAAGCAGACATTTAATTTAAACGTTCTCCATCTAATTTTTTAAATGCCAAAGGTTTTTATTAAATACTAGCCTACCCGACAAACGTTGTTCAGCCATATAAATTATTTCTAGTGAAAATTACGAATATATTGTAAGTGTGTGGAGATGGGACCTATGGCAGAAAGAGGAATGGAGCGCTGTAGACGATGACCACCGATAAAAACAAAAAACACCAACTAAAGTAGGAAAATGAAATAAAAGAAATCAATTTTAATTTCGAAGAGCAATTGAGTGCACGAGATTTTTTGTCAGTCCGTCTTTAGCCAACACAAATAAGCTAGATGGTTTGCCCACGCGAGGACATGATGCCGAATGAAATATCAAAATGACGCGACGCTTTTCGTGAATATGTGGATGAAAATTCGATGAGGCGGACGTAGTGCCATCTGTCATTCAACAACATAAATAATATAAATTTCATAATGCCAGAGCTCGAATATGTAATTCTGTTGCATGAGCTACATATATTATTATTGTAAAATCATTAAAATTCATTCAGAAGTTTTTGCGTTTAAGAGTAACAAACATGCATCCATACAAACTTTAAGATTGATCATAGATGACGGATTTAATCAATATCATAGGGTTTTATCGATCTTCCATGTTAGACCTTCTGACGAACATTAAAATGTACTGTAAACATTTACTAACGAAATGGCGTTTGATGGAATTAAATGATAACGCAGGTATGTGGGATAACATTGCGGAACATAACACAGAAAAGGAGACATTTTTGACTCTTAGTACATTTCGTGATGGGGGTTTGTTAAATTCACAATTTAAGCCCTTAAATGTTCAAATATTATTTAGGGTTCTTGACTAAAATATCACAGGTTAACCGTACTTTTAATTGGTTTCGGCTTTCCGGGTAGCGTCATTTGAGTACGGCCATTCCATGTTTACCTTCAATTACCCTTACCTACCTACATAAAATTAAGCATTGATGAATAGCATTATGCGAAGAAAAGAAAATCAGTACTAAAGCGGACATTTAATTTAAACATTTTCCACCTACTTTTTTAAATGCCAAAGGTTTTTATTAAATACTAGCCTACCTGACAAACGTGGTTCAGCCATATAAATTATTTCTAGTGAAAATTTTGGTTGTTAAATAAAAAATAACGAATATATTGTAAGTGTGTGGAGATGGGACCTATGGCAGAAAGAGGAATGGAGCGCTGTAGACGATGACCACCGATAAAAACAAAAAACACCAACTAAAGTAGGAAAATGAAATAAAAGAAATCAATTTTAATTTCGAAGAGCAATTGAGTGTACGAGATTTTTTGTCAGTCCGTCTTTAGCCAACACAAATAAGCTAGATGGTTTGCCCACGCGAGGACATGATGCCGAATGAAATATCAAAATGACGCGACGCTTTTCGTGAATATGTGGATGAAAATTCGATGAGGCGGACGTAGTGCCATCTGTCATTCAACAACATAAATAATTTCGTTCTTTTTGAAATACGAAAGACAGTTAAATTTGTTCGTACAAAAATACTTAAATCGCGATTAAAAAATGGGAGGGTGGGGGTGGGAGGGTTAAAATTTGGGGTTATGAGTATTTTTTGATCCCAAATAAAAAAAATACAAAAAAAAAATTGTCTGTCTTTCTGAATGAATTTTGACCCGGATTAAACTATCGAAGCCCTGTACTTTTATGATGGGATGTTAAAAAAGAAAATGAGAAGTGTGAACGATGATGTTTGAGCTAGGCTACGAATAATGGAGTAAAAAAGATAAGTGCAACAAAAGTTAATAAGTTCATTTGTTAGGAAATTGAGTAATATTCAAAATAATTTTTTTTTTTTATTTAGCCCTCTTGGAAGGTCTCGGTTGAGGTTCGTCCGTATCTGGATCGATGTACTGGATTGGAATATCCCCATCAGGGGATGGTGATGAATCGTCGACGTCTTGTGCCCACAAGTCATCCTCCATTTCGACATCGGACAGATCGTCGCCTTCTGGGATATCTACTACTTCAACATCAGGTATATTGTCACAAGAGGCCCTGCTGCAGACTGATGAGCATTTTAATTCTGCCTTCCTGCGGCTGCACGCGTTCCCACAACCCTTCGTGCAGACGCAAGAAATCATCCGCAAGAGGTGTTGTGGGGTTGCATCTCTGGTCAACATTTTGGGGTTGAGGCCTTGTGGAGTCGATATCCACCCCCAGAAGAGAGGGTTCAGTGTGACTCCCAACCACGCCTGTACCTGTAAGAAGATTACACATGAGAATAGAAAATGATATATAACTGATGCTGGACAATTTTTTATCTGATGGTATGTCCACAAGGAGTGAAATCTAGCAGAGTCTCGTGTAGGAGGTAACCTGGCTAGATTGAAGCTGGTTTTCGTCGCAGCCCTGGCGAATAGTTGGTACCCCAGCTCGTCAAGGTTACGGGTGTTGGGGTTGCCTCCGTGTAGAGCAATAATGACTCGCTCTCCTACTGCTGCTATCTCGTCAGGTGTAGAATTGGTGTCCAGAAAATCGCAGCTTGCTTTTCAACGTCTGGATTTTTTTCGACTATGGATATCATTTGCATCTTCCCTAAGCGAAAGAAGCAGGATGTCGTATAGGTAGAGGCAGTAGTTAACAGCTGTAGTAATGATAAGCCTATCAGCATCTTCCTCTGCTTGGAGTACTTGAATGTTGTGATTTCCCATTTTTGTTATCAGCAGCTTTGAAACGAATCTTGTTTTTATCATTTGACAAGAATTTCTGTCGAGGAACCTGTGCCATAGTTTTCTCATCAACGATTATCTCTCGCGATGAGTGTAACTTGGCTCTTCGAAGACGCTCAGAACTCTTTGCATTTTTCTGTACAGTATCTATGGGGTAACCATCGAGAACTACTGCAACGTTTGAGCCATAGTGAGCAGTAATGTACTGTAGGTATGTATTTGGCAGCCATCGCACCAAATGATGAGCTTCGAGGTCACACAACTTTGTGAAGTAGATGCCCTCCGTCCACTACTACAAACTTCGTTAACCCTTGCTTCTCATTTACAGGTTGAAATACTAATACTGAATACAAGGTGGATTTTGTGCTACTAGCATACTCCGTCGGAGGTAATTGGTACTTCAACCCGCTAGAGTTATTTGAGTGACGTCTAAAATATTGCAAAAAAAATTGCGGAGTTCGCAAAAAATCACAAGTTTTGAAAGGCTTAATCTCGGAAGCTATTGGGTCTATAGAGATATTTCTAGTATCATATTGTAGCAAATTTAGTCTACTTTAAAAAAATTCAAAAAGTTTATTAAAAAACAAGTCTTTTAGGGATATAATCGCCAATATTTGAAAAAAAGGTTTTTGACAAAGTTGCGTTCGGCGCTCGAGGTCATAAACTTGGATTATTCATTAGGCCAACATCATAAACAAGTCTGCAAAAAATCAGAACTACCGGATTTGATGACGCATACTACCCCATACTTTCAGGCGACAAAGTTACTAGATCATTACTCTGAATTATTTTATTTTGCTGGATTCCCTTGTACATATCTGGAAGCGAATTACAGGCAACATAGTTCAGAGATTTAATCCAATATTTTGTAGTGTGTTTAATGTATGCGGATTTTATTGCTATTTCGAGTATTGTGAGTGTGGATGTCTTGATTGTAAAGTGGCTTGATGTTAGTGTGAGTTGATTGTTGAGTAATTTGTTGCTACCGTTATCTTTTTATTTTTCTGTGTCTGGTTTTTTTTACACGTTTTTTAAAATATTATTAATGATATCTTCTTCTTCAGTGTAATAATGTTTATATGAATTTATCAAGGACTTTCGAACGGTTACCTCGGTCATCGTGAAATCTGCAGGGAAAAGACGAATGTGCAGTGTGCAGAATAAAACGCCATTATCATCATGTTTTAGATGAAGATATAATTTAGAAATGGATGTGAATGCGACAGGCAGAATAGCCGCTCATTTCTTTATGTTGTTATATAAGATATCATTCTCCTCTATCCAACCAACAGAATAAGTCGCATCTTTCCATCTCCTTACATTATTAATTAGTGTTACTTTAGGGTTATTAATAAAGTAAGGAAAATTGTTTATTCCCTACTTCTTACTTCAAAAAAAAATCTAAAAAAAATAACAAACTAAGCATGTTTACAAAACCTAAACAATAAGATGTTGATGATGGTTGCAGTAAACAAAATTAGAATATAGAATATGGAGTAATACGATGGGGATCATAATCACTTAAAACAACTTAAGGTAACTCAGAATTGCATCATAAAGATAATACTGAAGGTCCCCATAAGGACGTCAAAAACAGAAATTTTTAAAAAATTTTATGTTCCAAGCATACAGAAAATCTGTACCAAAAACATTCTAGTACATCACCACAAAAATGAATTAGAGGCAGACACCTCACATGCTTATGAAACCAGAGACAAACGAATAGACATACAAAGAAGTTCTGAATTTTTAGCAGTTAAGTTATATAACAAACTCCCACTTAGTATCAAACAAATAAAGTTAAAAAATACCTACATTAAGGACATTAAATGTGGACTGAAGGAACTATCGGGAAATGAACTTACTAGTATACTTAAAACATCGTCATAGAAGTTTCTCGAAAACCTTATCCAAACAATGAAGTTAAACCATAGAAGTCGCTGAAAACTTATCCAAAGCATAGTCCCCCTCAGCAGATGATCTCCTAGTGAGGAGGACTTTTTATATATATATATATACCTAACATGTTTCATACAAAAATGTAAAAAATAATAAATATATAGTTACTAAATAAAAAATAAGTATTTTTACGCGATGTTGTTTTCGACAATTTATGAGCAAAAGCATGAATAAATTGGTAACTTTTTCCTTACCTAGCTTCTTTCCCAACAAAACGGAAAATTTATTCATGGATATTTAATTCGGGTACCTACAGTTGTTACGTATTTCCCTTCCCCAGATAAGGAATGGTAAGTAACATTGGCAGGTGGCTAAATACTGAAAGTTGGGGTGGCTATCTACCCCTAATCAACTAAAAGTTACGATTGGGGTGGAAAACCAACTAAATCGCATCAATAAACTCGGAGAAAATTCATTATGTAAAGTGCCAAGTGTTTTTGTTTGGGAAGGTGTTATTAGTTGAATGGCGGAGTTTTCTTAAAGTGGTACTTGTACCTATAATTAAATTGGATTTCAATTCTCTTATGTATTCACTTAGGTATATATTACAGCGTTATACGCCAGGAATAAGCGTTATTAACTGAAATATTGCACATATTATACTTGTATGAATTACTAGCTGGTTCACGGCGTGCGTTGCTACTTAATAATTAAATTGTTTCTCCCTGCGTGTCCTTTCCCATTCGTCCATCTCCTCTCTCGCATCCCCTTCCCCTCTCGCATTCCTTCCCCAATCCCTCCACCTTCCTTCTCCCCACACCACTCCCCCCCTTCCCCTGTTTCGCAAACCCCCACCCGAGTTCTTCTCCCCCCTCCCAGGCTCCCCTCCCCCCTCCCATATTCGCCTGCCCCCTCCCGCGAATCCCCCTCCCGAGTTAACCTCCCCCTCCCGAGTTCCCCTCCCCCTCTCCAGTTCCCCTCCCCTCTCCCACAATCCATACATTCAGTTTGGAACAACTCGCGTGCCACCTATTGCAATTTTTTTCATACAAAACGTTATTCTGATGCATGAGCTATATATTATTGTAAAGTTTAATTAAAATCCATTCGGTAGTTTTTGCGTGAAATAGTAACAAACATACATCCATATGAACTTTCGCCTTTACAATATTAGTTCGATTTTGTTTTATTATTGACACCAGCTGCAGCGGCTAAATTACATTGGAATATCCATTGTGGAGGTCTAGCATAAACGATAAAACTCTATTCAATACGATGTTGACTAAATCCGTCATAGTTATTCCGACCGAAGATTGATAAATTTTAGCCCGGCCGCGTATTTACAAAACCTATACCGATTCAGTCGCGGTAACGACAATTTACATTTTAAATATACCTCTATATTGGTTATTTTTTATCACATTGCAAAAACAAATATTGTTCTAAAATCTATATAAAATAATCTTTCTGATGTGTGTATTAGAAATTAATAATTTTATTTCTAAATATTAAAATTTTAATATTATTCCCATATATTGTAAATACACCTCTATATTGATAATTTTTTTATCACTTTGCAAAAACAATAATTGTTCCAAAATCTAGATAAAATAGTCTTTCCAATGTGTATATTAGAAATTAATAATTTTATTTCTAAATATTTATATTTTGATATTGAAAATTTAAACCGACTGAAACGCGGTAGGGATTATAAATACGCAGCCCGGCCTCCATATTATCAGATAAGTTTCGGTTAACTGTCAACATATGCATTTATTTGGAAAACATCGTTCGTTATGCAAAATTACTGTCTTATAATGAACGGAATTCAACTAACAAAGCTCTTAGAATTGAAAGAAGTCGTATACGCGTTTCATAGACATAAATAATTCAACCCAGATGGGACCAATTTATTCCGGTCGATCTTCGAGATACGGATGTCGCAGAAAGAATTAAAGACCTCATTAACTAATCAACTCTCATTTAAAGTAAATACGAATTACTAATGCATATATCATAGGATAGTATTTCAATTCAACAATTCCAATTTATTCATATTTTTAAGTAATTGTTTGGCGTTTGTCATTTTGGAGTGATAATATATTCGTTTGACATAAAAAATACTTATGTGGTGCCAGCGAACATCGTGTTCTTATTTATTCTCTGTCAATATCGATCAGGCTGACAACGGCTCGGGACATCGATATAAAATCATCGGAAGTTACGCTTATCGATCCGATATTGCAAAGTCATCGATTTCACTGTGCTCGAGCTCCTGATGTGTTTATTACCATCTGAAAGATGGCTGATATAATGTTGATTTGACTGAAGATAAATTCTTTTACGCACAAGAAACCCAAACATGATCTCTCTAAATGATAGAAAGAATTATTATTTTTAATTTATAAACTAACGCTTAAGACAAGATTTTTATGCATAGCACAAAGGGTAACTAACAATTATTATAAGCAATAAGCCTGAATAATAGCCTGAAACACTCATTTACATTGAAAAATCTTCCGAGAAAAGATACTTGCCGCCAACGGGACTTGAACCCGTGTCCTGATTGCCGGTCGGATGCTCTGACCACTGAGCAAAGTTGGTTGTTTTCAGGTGGAAAAATGTAATAATCAGTAATTGTTGAATGAAACACCAGTATGTATTGAATTATTTGGTGGGTATTAGATAAGCCGCCATATCTTTTCTCGGAAGATTTTTCAATGTAAATGAGTGTTACAGGCTGACAAATATTTTTTTTTTTTTTTTTTTTTTTTATTTATTTAGGAGAAAATACAGATACAGATATTAATTGGCAAGAATATACAAAACATCAACTAGAGAATTCACCTGCATCCAAACTATTTCTCACGAATTGACTTAAACAGCAGTTAAAAACATATACAAATATTTTGTCTAATAAATAGGGGAAAAAATATATAAGTACATAAGAATATTATTTTACAAATAGAGATATGAAATAAATGCGCAATATCCTTATAAGAATTTACAAATTATTTTTGAAACAAAAAAATATAAATAT
The DNA here is from genome assembly GCA_917880885.1 of Limnephilus marmoratus. Classification (NCBI taxonomy): domain Eukaryota; kingdom Metazoa; phylum Arthropoda; class Insecta; order Trichoptera; family Limnephilidae; genus Limnephilus; species Limnephilus marmoratus. The sequence continues at coordinate 40,911,129 of OU862926.1, forward strand.
AGATAAACAATGTTATACAGAAATTTAAAAAAAAAATATATATATAAACGAATGTATGTCTAAGTTGTTTACTTTGAACTTTGTAGGAAAACAGCCTTCATTTTTCTACTAAAAGTACTGCGTGTATCAAAAAATAAGTCAGAATCCTTGAGCTTTTGATTCTGATTAAGTGATTCGCACATTCTTCTGATTGGGTCCCTGACACCAGCATTTGTACGCGTCCGGCTAATGTGGAATAAGTCGTTAAGCCTTGTTACTCTGGGTGGTACTTTAAAGTTTATTAATTTCAGTAAGTCGGGACAGTCAATAACGTTGTTACAGATTTTATATAGAGTCATGAGATCAAGGTACGTTCGTCGGTTAGATAGCGTGGAGACGTTATAACTCGAAAGCATATTTATGTACCCGCGTTTAGGTGCGCTCATTCTGTAATTGAGGCACTGCAGAAATTTCTTTTGAATACTTTCAATGTTTTCTTTATAGATACCGTAAAGTGGATTCCATATGGAGGTGCAGTATTCAAGTTGAGAACGGACCAGCGTGTAGTAAAGAAGAAGATATGTTTCAGGTTTTCGAAATTCACGGCTGTTTCTCATGACAAATCCTAGCATGCAGTAAGCTTTATTCACAATATTATCAATATGCGCATCGAAATGGAGTTTGGAATCAAAAAGTACGCCTAGATCTCTTATACAGTAAACGCGCTCGAGTAAATAGTTACCAATACAATAATTCTGTATGATGGCGTTATGATTTTTAGTAAAACTTATTTGTTTACATTTGTTGTAACTAAGGTAAATTTTGTTTTCATTGCAAAATGCTTCGAACCTTACTAAGTCGCTTTGGATTAGCAGACAATCGTTTAAATTCCTAACAATGGCAAATATTTTTATGTCATCGGCGTACAAAAGAAATAAACAATGCAAGAAACATTTAGTAACAGTGTTAATAAAGAGTATAAACAACAGCGGTCCCAGGATTGACCCCTGTGGCACGCCAGAGCTAACTGGCTCCCATGTAGAAGTGTGTCCTCGCAACGATACGGCTTGTTGTCTTTTTGTTAAATATGAGACAAACCAACGTAGTAAATTTCCTCTAATTCCGTTGTACATAATTTTTTTAATAAGAATAAGGTGGTCAACCTTGTCAAAAGCTTTTTTAAAATCGCAGTATATTGCATCTACCTGGTGGCCTCGATCCATGCTGTTGAACAAGAAGTTTGAGTAAAGAAGTAAATTACTCATGGTAGATTTGCCTTTTACAAACCCATGTTGTTGTTCCGTAATTATGGAGGCAAGCTGGGGATATATATGGTCATGGACAAGTCTTTCCAAGAGTTTAGGGATCGCCGAGAGAATGGATATTGGCCTATAGTTTTCTACTTTTTGCCGTGAGTCGCCCTTGTGGACCGGTATAATATAGGCCAACTTCCACCTATCAGGGAAAACCCCGTCACTCAGGCATTTGTTAAATATTATGTAACGTAATTATTTTCATGGTAGTTATTCAATCGGTACCTACTTGCTCAGAAGGAGTATTATTAATTTCGGGTGCAGTTGGAACGATTGATAACAAATTCAAATTGCCGGAACGTTGTTCGATTGTTTTTGAAAAAATAGAAAAAACTGTTATGGTATATAAGGGCGACGTCATGACATAACGATGGATTGGTCGGAAGTTTTATTTTGTAAGGAGTTTTGATACTCCTAAATGATTGTGTAAATTTGCAATATTATGCGTGTAACAGACGTGATGCCTTTACGAGACTATTAAATAGTACCGGGTCGCGGTACACGCAGGATGTTGATTGTTTTTTCGAGGCGAGGAAAACTTTTATTGTGATGATCACGAGATATCGAGTTACCTATGTAATATTACAATCTAATGGAAGTGTTTATGATGTCTGTGTGCCTGGTACCTAAGGTTGGTGTTCTTATGCTTAGAACTGAGATTCTTGTGCCACGTACAATCCAATATCACCGAGGACAACTTTGGTGAAGACTGCAGGCACTTCTTAAATCACATTTACAGTCTAGAACTGCGGTTTATATCCTTTCAATGCTCAGAGATGGCCATCGGACGCATTGTGACGCCTTTGTGGATGGATCTGGAATCTGTGGGTGGACTGCTTCACGGAGTCATGGGTGTGCGAAGCGGCAGCTCTGGGGCTCTTCTCCAGCTATCTGGAGCCCTTGTCGCTGAGGTTAGAAGAGGTGCGCCATATTAACTATCGCAAGCTACGAATGATCATTTGGAGTGGATTCTACTAAAATAACTGAATTATCTCTCTCTCTCTTTCTACACCTTTCTTTATGAGTTTACAAAGGTATTTATGTAGATTATGGTTTTGCTTGTCAATAATAACAAGTACATTTTGTTTAATGTGAGTTCTTTTATTTACATCAGATAGTAGCTTTCTTTTATCCCACGCAGGACCCTGAGATGATGATGAGAGCTCATGCATACGGAATTTCTCTGCTAACTTACAAAGGTACGTGTCATTATTGGCGCCCAACGTTTTAAAGAGGGTAGATTACTCTCGGTGCACGGTTAGAGGCTACTATCTGTTGTGTAACATATGTTTTTGTTATTCGTTACAAAATTTTGACAATATTCTTAGTACCTATAATATAAATAATGTAATAATATAATATTATGTGCTATAGTAAGGTTAATATTGTTAACACAAAATGGCCGCTATACACGCGTGCGTAGCTTAATTAATATAATTGTTGATTGAATTTGACATATTTCTGGTTGTTTTAGATGTTAATTTAAGAGTCTCTACCTTGATTTATTTTATTTACAAATGTGTTCGCTAATTAGCGCCATCATCGTCATGGTTACCAACCTAATAATGTGATGATTTACGTTGATTATTTTGCGGAAGCAAACAATAATATCAAAGCTACATTTTTGCCCTAGCGAGAGAAACTCGAAACAACATTTACGGCGATAGTTGATTTGTATTTTGTATAATATGCATCTTGGATTATGGGTACTTGGTTATTTACCTAACTACGACTTGTTTGCCTTGTTTACATTTTATTCATTATGTGTCTTCGCTTATGAATTGTACGGTTAATTATTTTAATTATTAATTGACATTGAATTTTATTAATTGTTTTTTTTAGGAACATTAATAATTTAAATACAGGGTGTTTTTTTTATTTTTTTTACACAATATTAATTATTTTCAAAATAATTTTTTTTTCTTCTTTATAAATTCAAAATGGAGATTCCAAACATCAACAATTATACGAAGGAAGAGTTAATACTTTTATTAGAGGAAAGGAAGATTGTACCGGAATCTACTTTAGCAGCTATGCGACAACAAGCCCGTATTTTTAATTCAACACAAAAAGAAGCAGGTTCCGAATCTGTGGAAACGTCAGAACCACAAGGCAGTAATATAACAAATAATTACTACTATTCGGCAAGAGATGACGAGGTTCATAAATGGCAATTACGTTTTGATGGTACATCTGATGTCAGAGATTTTTTATACAAAATTGAAGAGTTGTGTAGAGGAAGAAAAACAAAAATCGACAATGTTGTTCTAGGGTTCGGTGAGCTTTTGGAGGGAAAGGCGGCAAACTGGTTTCGTTCATTGGACAAAGATAACCTGACTTGGAGCGAACTAAGACAAAAACTACTAAATCGGTACGAACGTGAAGACAATCAGGTAGAAGCAACGCGAGCTATTTATACTATGCGCCAAAGCTCTAACGATACTGTGGCTGACTTTGTCGATAATCTGAGAATAGCGAATTCGAAATTAGTTGATAAATTATCTGAACAACAATTGGTGCGGTTGGCAAGGCATAGCCTTTTGGATAAATATGCTAGCGTGTTGGCCTCTAGTGATACTTCCGACCTTGAATGTTTAGTTTCGGCTTGTACCAAGATCGAGATGTATACATCAAAGCAGCCCATTGCAAACACACGTAGTAATAATAGTATTGATCATTCTCGTCGGGGAGTACATGTCAATGAACCAACAACTTCTTCTTCTTTTAACAGATTAAATAGAAATTTAGTGTGCAATTTCTGTAAAATACCGGAGCACACATGGAATTATTGTAGAAAGAGAAAATTCCAATATCAACAAAACCAAAATAATCGGCAAAATCAGCAACGCTCTTCAAAAAACTGAAGTGCAATTTTCACCATCCAGCGTACGAGGATGGGGAAAATCGTAATTCGTTTTCAAATTCTCTAGGATGTTCTCAGACACATGCAATGGATACATTCACGCCTCTGGAACGTACTAAAGATGATTTTAGACCATACGTTAATGTTATTATAGCTGATAGAGTTTTTTCTTGCTTACTGGACAGCGGAGCGTCAGTTAGTTGTTTTGGGGGGAATTTAAATAATTTTTTTATTAGTTTTGGTTTTCAATTAAAACATTGTAACTCTTTTGTTACCACTGCCGATGGTAGAGAGCAAAATGTTATTGGAACCATGGACATACCGGTTTCATTTAAGGATAAAAAACATATTATCTCGTTTTTTGTAATACCGACACTTGCACCTACGATTATCTTGGGGGTCGACTTTTGGAGACAATTCCGGTTAGCTCCCCAATTGTTTTCAGAAGTGGACTTCTCATCCGTCAATAGTGAAAAACAGGTTAATGAGGTTGGGAAGATAACTTCAGCATCTTTTCTTTCTCCTCAGGATAATCGCAGGCTGAAAAATATTGTTGATAAATTTGAAACAATATCATTTGAAAAATGTGGTTTGGGTCTTACTCACCTTGTACAACATCACATCGAGACCACAGGAACTCCGATAAAGCAACGTTATTATCCGTTGTCTCCAGCGCGTCAACGCTTATTAGAAGCTGAATTAAAGGAAATGCTAGCTATGGGTGTTGTTCGTCCGTCACGTTCGGCTTGGTCTAGTCCAGTGCTCCTAGTCATGAAAAAAGATGGCTCTGCAAGATTTTGTCTTGACAGTCGTAAAATCAATGAAGTCACAAAACGAGATTCGTATCCGTTACCTTACGTGTCGCGCATTGTAGACAAGCTTCGTGGCGCGCGTTTCATTTCGTCTGTTGACCTAAGTAAAGCTTTCTGGCAGATTGCTTTGGATGAGTCATCAGCTCCTATCACCGCATTTGTTGTACCTGGTTATGGTCTTTACGAGTTCACGCGTATGCCTTTTGGTCTAAAAAATGCACCCAGCGAATTACAGCGTCTTATTGATAAGCTTTTTGGACCTGAATTTGATGAGAATGTGTTCGGATATGTGGACGATTTAATTTTAATATCAGATGATTTTAATTCTCACTTAAAACTACTACAAAAGATTTTTGAACGGTTAAAAGAAGCTGGTCTTACAATAAATTTAAAAAAGAGTGAGTTTTGCAAAAAAGAGCTTAAATACTTAGGTTATGTGGTTGATTCTGAAGGACTACGGACAGATCCTGTTAAAGTTGATTGTATCAAAAATTATCCAATCCCGAAGAACTCTAAGCAAATTAAAGCTTTCATTGGATTGTGTGGGTATTACCGTAGGTTCATTAAGGACTTCTCAACCGTAGCAGCACCGTTAACCAAACTTACTGGTTCAAGAAAAGGAGTTAGTAATTTTGTCTGGTCTCGAGAAGCGGAGGACTCATTTAACAAATTGAAAGAAGCACTTACAACAGCTCCCGTAATTAATTGTCCAGATTTCAATTTGCCTTTCGTTATACACTGTGATGCCAGCGGAGTCGGGATTGGCGGGATTTTAACTCCGAATTTTGATGGTGAGGAACATCCAGTTTGTTATTTTTCGCGGTGCTTAAACGTACATGAAAGAAATTACGGTGTCACAGAACGCGAGCTTCTTGCGGTGTTGGACTCGGTTAATCACTTTAGACCTTACATAGAGGGGACTCACTTTACTGTGATAACGGATCACTCAAGTTTACAGTGGTTGGTATCTCTCTCGAACCCTACTGGTCGGTTGGCTCGTTGGTCTACTCGTCTGTCGCAATTTTCTTTCGACGTTGTACACAGAAAAGGAAAATTAAATACGGTACCTGACGTATTATCACGCATGGAGGTCTCATTATTGTCAGGAGATGCATCTGCTCCAGTTCCCACAAGCACTGATAATTGGTACAATAATTTATTTTCAAACTGTCTTAGTGCACCTCAACGGTTCGTTAATTTCAGAATTGAGGGTAACGAACTCTTTCGACATTGTAAGACGCGTTTCGCCCTTTGCGAAGATACGGCGTGGAAATTAGTTGTACCTTCAGAGAATCGTATAGCAATATTAACGAAGGAACATGAATCAGATCTATCATGTCATCCAGGAATATTCAGAACTTACAAGAAGGTTCACTTACACTATTATTGGCCTGGAATGTACAAGGATGTAAAAAACTTCGTAAATAGGTGCAAAACATGTAAAGCTCATAAAATTAATACTGCAGCGCCGGCGGGGATTTCTGTCAATCCAAAAATAGTAACAAGACCAATGCAGATGTTATCAATTGATCTTGTCGGTCCATTACCACGAAGCTATTCCGGATTTACATATATTTTGTCTGTCGTAGACGTTTTCTCAAAGTACACATGGATTTTTCCGCTTAGGAATGCTACCACAAAAAGCATCGTTAAAAACGTAGTGCAGTCCATTTTTCTCGTCCATGGGGTTACACAAACGTTTGTTTGCGATAATGGCAAACAATTTATATCTAATGAATTTAAAAAATTACTGTCCGATTATAATGTACCGGCACCTTTCTATAATGCATATTACACGCCACAAAATAATGTCGTTGAACGGTATAACCAAACAATAGGTACTGCACTGTCTATTTTGACCGAGTCCGACCAACGTAATTGGTCTAGGTTTCTGCCACAAATACAGTCAGCGCTTAACAATACGGTTAACTTCGCGACGGGTTATACTCCTTTCTTTCTTATGCACGGTCGGGAACAGATAATCGATGGTAACTTTCATAAAAATCATATATCTCCTAGTTTTGCAGATTCTAGCTTACAAGCATCGAGAGTAAGTTTTGCTGAAAAATTAGAGGACTTGGTTCCTATTTATAATAAAGTCACAGATGCCTTGTTACAAGCATATAAAAAGAATGCTCAACATTACAATTTACGAAGGAAGTCAGTAAATTATGAAATTGGAGACGTGGTGTGGAGAAAGAACTTTGTCCAATCGAGTGGATCCAATTTCTTTTCACATAAATTAGCCCCGAGGTTTGTGCGGAACATTATAAAAAACAAGTTATCTAATTTAGTTTATACTCTTGCAGACATGCAAGGCAAAATAGTTGGTAATTTCCATGTTAAAGATATAATTCGTTTAGATTAAGTTTAGTTTAGTATATTATAGGAAGCTAATGAAGTAGTATAGAGGACTACCAACCCTTTATGCTATTTCGTTCCCTTCTTTATGTGTTTGTTCCGGTCACGTGTTCTGGAGTTTGGTACCTTCAAAACTTGTACTCGAAATAAACGCAACATTCTAGTGTACTGATGATAGACTTCATTTATTTATCCTCGTTGGACTAGAATAGGAACATCTTGTTATGTTGCTTGCTAGGTAGTTTCTTATGTGGGCTATTTGCCAAATATTAACACAGTTTGTGTGGGGTTCAAATAATGTACCATCCGGAACTTTGCAGAATCCTGCGCGCCAATACTCGGTTCCCGAGTAATGTTCTGGATGTAAGAGAGCATGACACAATCTCTGAGCGTGGGCACAATGGTATGCATGATATGATGGTTCGGGTGTTAATTGAAAGATGATGTTCAGAAAAATATAGCGTAGTATATATTGATCATATTAACAGTATTACAAATATGTTTAAATTAAACTTACCCCCAGGGATCGGTCGATGGTTTAAATTCTATCTAAGCTAACTAACATTTATATAACCGTGTGCGGGCGTTTGTGAGCGGGAAGCCTCCATCAAACCGGTGAGGATCCGATCTCGTCAGACCAGCTGGAACCATCAGGATCTCCGTCCGGAAAGGGTGCCCTGGAGACGGGTCCAGCGTCTCCAGCACAGGGTGGCTGATCTCAGCGCATTGAGTTCCCATCCATGACAATGTGGGAGCTCCACGGGCGGATGGCCTTGGCTGATGCAGTCCAGAGCGCGTTGTTATGTTAATACAACTCCCGTATGTAAAATAAGGCCTGGATAGCGCCCCGGGAGTATTATACTTCCTTGGCAGCATGCGCGGTTTCACAACATCGCGCGATGGCAACGATTTGCGGTAGTAAATTATTTAATTTTACATTGCACGCGCGGACCTTTGCGGTCATTTAATTTACAACACTCGATTAAACTTTATATTTATTCGGTTGAAACTTCACCCATCATTGTGGAAATACTATTCTTACATTTCCTATACGTTCACCCGTCTGGGTTTAATGTAAATTATAATTAATTGACTGTGCCAACATTTCAACGATTCCCGTCGGTGAAACGATTCCAGAGTGAAAACCAAAACCGGAGCCGGAAACCATAGATTCCCGGCCGTCTCTGTGTTGCCTGCCCGTATTCTTAATCAATTTACGAAAATTAAAACAACAATGGTTCTTGTTGTGAAGAGGTGTTAGAAAAATAATAACTTTAAATAAGAGTTAACACCACTTCATAACATTACCCCCCGCGCCACACAAATGTTTGCCCCTAAACATGAGTACAACCCTAAAAACTATAACTGCAATAACTTAACTTGAGAAGATCCTCTGGGTATCTAAAAAAACAAAACATTCGACCATTATATATATAAACATCATGATTTGTAAGAAAAGTAAGAAAGAAAAAAAACTAAATCTACGATTTGGATAACAAAACTTATGATGAATGGGTGTGCCGCAGCTCCAATCGCACCCATCGAGCGTGCAGCCGGATGGCTGAGCCTGCGATGCAGCCATTCTCAAACTTAAAGATAACTTATGGTTTAATTACAAATTTAAGAAGATGTTACGTGAGCGGAGTCTGCAAGCACCCACAGTATCGGAATACCGAGTGATAATAAATTGACGAACGTCTAAGACTGCCGTTAACGTTACATCTATGACAGATAATATTCTTAAACATAAATTGTAGGTAAACTTATAAGTATATAAAAAAAATATTCTCTTTCTCAACACATCAGGATAACTCAAGCGTTAAAGCTTCACTGACCCATAAATAGGGTGATTAGGCCAATCAGGCAACACTTTTTAGGGAGGCAAGCCAACCCTCACTTTTCACTGAGTCTACTTCTCCGTTGGAGATAAAACACACTTTGAAAAAACTCTATCTACTCTACCTGACCTGGTTATTGGGTAAGTTTTCGAAAAGAATTTATACAAAAAGACAAAATAATCATCCTTGGAAAGCATTATTTCGTAATAGTAGAAAAAACTATTAACCTATACACGCACGCAGGTGTGTAAGGTGGTTTAATCCAGTGAAACTGTCAACAACCAATCTTATAGATGTGGTGCAATTAGTAATAGTATACATCCATTGTTATAAATGGTGCAATCGGTAATAGTATACATCCATTGTTATAAATGGTGCCATCGGTAATAGTATACATCTATTGTTATAAATGGTGCAATCGGTAATAGTATTATCATACTAATTGATAGATAAAATTACTTTTACTTAATAAAACTAAAGTTATAGAAGGAACTTAATGAAAAGATTTATGCTGAACCAGCTCTTATAATTATAACATTAATTACTATGAATTAATAAACAAAATATCAAAGGTACTAACATAAGTTAACCATTTGTAAACATGACAAGATAATTATATTAAAGTAAACAAAAATATGTTTGGTCAAAAGCAATTCTTAAAAAAAAATAAATGCTTAGAAAACAAAGATGTACTGGACCGATACATCTTCACTTTCTAAGTAACGGGCGAACGTATAAAATTTGCACACAGTTCATATAAGGAAACTTAGAATACAAGGGGATAGTGGGAAAGTATCACCGTGCATTCCAAGCTTTGGGCAGATTATATAAACTATGATACCTAACTTTCACTTGTTTAATCGAAACCATATTCTACGTAGATTTATTTAAATTATTGACTCATAAATTTATCTAGACAACATCATTGTCGTGTAATTAACTCGAGTAAGATACTAGAGTGTGACACTAAATTTATTATGTTTCTTTCTATTATTTGCCTATTTATAATACCCTTAAAATTAACTAGGACAGGACTAAAGACTGTCATAATGCTGGGTCGCTCCAACTCGGTTGATCAAGCCGCTTTGTGCTCCCTTGCAATGAAAAATTATATGGAATATTTATTAATTGAGAGTACTTGGTAGGGTGGCCAGACCCACCAAGGTACTATCAGAAACCTACTAAACCGGTATATTATCTGACTTGACGATGTCTTTCACATGAAAGTCACCAGTTTCTTTACCGTTTAGGTCTGCTAATGTATAGATTAAGTCCGATTTTTTGTTTACGACAATATTTTGCACAAAACGTGGAGCTAGTTTTTGAGCAAAATAATTTAATGCATTCGACTGAACGAAATTTCTACGCCAAACTCTGTCTCCGACTTGAAAACTAACATGTTTTCTACGCAAGTTATAATGGTTTGCCCCTTTTTGGTAAGCTTTTAGTAAGGCGTCTGAGACTTGCTCATAAACTGACGATAGTTCTTCTAATTTTTGTGCGTAGATTCTCTGACAAGTAGAATATTGTGAATTAGATTCTGTATCAGCTATAGGGTTACGATGCAAATCACCGTCTAATATTTGCTCTCGACCATGCATAAGGAAATACGGAGTAAAACCCGTAGCGCAATTTACGGAATTGTTCATAGCTGATTGAATTTGTGGTAGGAATTTTGACCAATTACGGTGGTCTGATTCGACTAGTATCGATAGTGCGGTACCCAAAGTTTGGTTATATCTCTCAACAACATTGTTCTGAGGTGTATATAAAGAGTTATAAAACGGAGGTGGTATATTATAATTACTTAATAAGTTCTTGAATTCTTTAGATATAAACTGACGCCCGTTATCACAAACAATGGTGCGTGGTACGCCATGCACAAGAAAGATATTTTCTTCTAAATTCTTAACAATACTTTGCGCGGTACCTTTACGCAGCGGAAACAGCCAGGTAAACTTAGAGAAAACGTCGACACAGGATAAAATAATAGTAAAACCGGAGTAACTTCTAGGTAATGGACCTACCAAATCCAACGATAACATCTGCATTGGACGTGTAACTTTTTTAGGATTTGATGAAATACCGTTAGGCGAGGCCGTACTGATTTTATGCGCCTTACAAACTGTACAGCGATTTACAAATTGTTTAATATCCTTGTACATGTTTGGCCAATAATACCGTAATTGTGCTTTTTTATAAGTTTTAAAAACGCCGGGGTGACACGACCGAGAAGACTCGTGAATATTACTAAGAATGTCAAATCTTTTTTCCTGAGGAATTACTTTTTTCCACGCGGTATCTTCACACAGTGCTAAACTAGTCTTTGTATGACGAAATAGTTCATTGTCACGAATTTGGTAGTTCTGAAAACGTTGAGGAAATTCTTGACAACCCTTCCAAATATTTTTATACCACATGTCTTGAATATTTTCTGAATCTATAATAGAGATTTCGGCATGATCCATTCGCGAAAGGACATCTGGGACTATATGCTGAGTACCTTTACGGTGGATCACATCAAAAGAGAATTGAGATAGACGTGAACTCCAACGCGCGAGACGACCGCTGGGATTAGACAGAGAACCTAACCATTTTAGGCTTGAGTGGTCGGTTACAACTGTAAAATGAGTTCCTTCAATGTATGGTCTAAAATGTGTAACGGAGTCTAGCACGGCTAAAAGTTCACGCTCAGTTATTCCATAATTACGTTCATGAACGTTTAAGCATCTCGAATAATAAACAATAGGGTGCTCCTGTCCATCTATAGTTTGAATTAATACCCCCCCAATACCTACGGAGCTTGCGTCGCAGTGTATAGCGAAAGGTTTGGAAAAATCTGGACAACTTAAAACTGGGGCTGAAGTAAGTGCTTGTTTTAATGCAATAAATGCGGATTCGGCTTCCGGTGACCATTTGAAGTTACTAATTCCTTTCTTTGAACCAGTAATACTTGTTAAAGGAGCTGCAATGCTTGAAAATCCTTTGATAAAGCGTCTAAAATAACCGCACAGACCAACAAATGCCCGAATTTGTTTAGCATTTTTCGGTACAGGAAAATCTTTAATACTATCAATCTTACTTGGATCAGTGCGAAGGCCCTGTGAATCAACCATATAACCCAAGTATTTAAGCTCGGCTTTACAGAATTCTGACTTTTTTAAGTTAATGGTAAGGCCCGCGTCTTGTAGACGTTCAAACACACGATTTAGCAATTTAAAATGTGATTTTAAGTCTTCCGATACTAATATAAGGTCATCTAAATAGCAAAAAGCATTATCATCGAACTCGGGTCCAAACAAGGCATCCGCTAGTCTTTGTAATTCACTAGGAGCATTTTTCAGACCAAACGGCATGCGAGTGAATTCAAAGAGGCCCCGGCCAGGAACTACAAATGCTGTCTTTTCACATGATTTTTTGTCTAAGGCTATTTGCCAAAATGCCTTGGAAAGGTCAATCGAGGACACATATCTGGCACCGCCCAGTTTATCTAGGATGCGCGAAATATAAGGGAGAGGGTAACTATCACGTTCCGTGACGTTATTGATTTTTCGCGAATCAAGACAAAACCTACCTGTTCCGTCTTTTTTTGTTACAATTAATACTGGACTGGACCATGGTGAACGAGAAGGACGAATAACACCTAATTTTAACATTTCATCAACTTCTGTTTCCAATTGTCTCTGCCGTGCGGGTGAAAGAGGGTAATACCGCTGTTTGATAGGTGGCCCTGTTGTATTTATTTTGTGTTTAACCAAGTGTGTTAGACCTAACCCTTTCTTTTCAAAAGAAATTGACTCGAATTTTTTAACTATCTTAGAGAGTTCCCTATTCTCTTCAATAGTTAGGGACGAGGCTGGCCGAATAGCCCTCAACCCACTAATATTTCCTTCCGAAACAGAATGAGTAACTTTCGAAAACAGCTCCGGTGCGATGTGGAACTCCTTCCAAAAGTTAACTCCTAGAATAATTGAAGGCGACAATGTCGGGATGACGTAGAAAAGAATTTCCTTTGTGGATGATTTATACGTGACCGGCAATGACATTGTCCCTAGGACTGGTTGGTTTGAACCGTCCGCTGTAGAAACACTAAACTTAACTTTAACTAACTTAATACCTAATTCCTTAAAAATTTTATAACTATTGCCTCCTAGACACGACAATGAAGCGCCGCTGTCTAGCAGTCCGCTGTAAAAATTATTTATAATGTGTACATATGTATAAGGACGATTATCATTCTCAATCGCCGTCTCCCGTGGCAGCGGGCCCACTGTTCCGGTTGACGGGGATGAAAGAAATTTATTAACTATTTGGAGCCAACTCTCCCACTCGTCTTTCCTCTGCGCAAAGGACGGCTTGTAGCAAGAGAGACTCCGACCTAGTTTTTTGACCTATTATGAGCTTTGTCATTAATAGCTCCCACTTTAGGATTATTAGACCTTGCGTCCTTCTTCCTGCAACCCTCTACAACATGTCCCGATATTTTACAATATGAACAAAATGGTTTGTTGTAAAACGTTCTAGAATTTTCGTGTGCTGTTTTTGTATAAGCATTAGGAGTAGAAGAAGACGGTTTATTATATTTATAATTATTATCCATGTTTCCGAGACTACTTTTAGTAAAATTGTTGTTATTTGGTTTTCTATAATGATTCGGTCTATAATCTTGGCGTCTATGAATATTATTATTAAAGTTATGTGGTTGTCTAGTATTACCATCAAATTTCTCCGATTTATTAGTGACAGGTAAGTCTACCCTTGGTTGAGAAACTTTGACAGATACAAAATAATCCGACAGTGATGCATAAGATTCCAAGTTGCCTGCATGAGTAGTCAATTGATCAAAAGTCTCTATATCTCTTGATACTAGTAAATTTGCATACATAGGCAATAAAGCTTTTTTTGCTAACCGCAAAAGTTCTATTTCTGGTAGTTTAGCTTCAAGCACATTATTTAATGCCTTCATTCTGAGAGTGAATTCTAGTACTGACATACCCTTAGGTTGCGTCATGTTAAATAATTTTACCTTAAGATCTGTTTGAAGGTCATTTGCTTCAAATTGTCTAATCAAAAGTTTTGAAAGATCATCCCATTTCAAATCCTGAGTGTAAATAGACCTAAACCACAAGAGTGCTAATCCTTCTAAAAGATCGGGAAAAACGCGTACAAGATGATCCTGGTTAAAGTTTTTAGTCCTACATTTCTCCTCAATTAATAGCAAAAATTCCCTCACACTACTTTTTCCGTCGTATTTTAATTTCCAATTGTCGACGTTGTTAGAATGTGAATCTTTATAAATAATCTTCGTTTGTTTAATGATGTGGGCTTTTTTAATAGTTGTCTCGTCTAATTCAGAATCCGATGATTCAGAACCTATATCACTAGTAGTAGGCATCTTAAATTCTTTATTATAAGCTCGTGCCTGTAAACGTAGTTCGTGAGAAGTCGACGATGGATCAATATTTCTGTCTTTTAGTTCTTTTATGAGAACCTCCTTCGAAGCCCCATTGATATTTGGTATTGGTGTAGACATGACGGCGTTCTTTGATGCTCAAATAGAAATAAATTGTAATCGTAAAGAATTATAAAAAATTTAAAAAAATTAAATTATTTGTTATAAAACAAAAGAAACTCTTTACTAACGGCTGTAGTATCATTAGTAATAATATCTCAACTTCTGTTGTATAATTAAAACCAAAAAAAATTTTTTTTTTTTTGTTTAAAAAAATATGCTCCACCCTACTGAGAACAATGAAAAATGGTCCACCCTAATATATTTTGAAGGTTCTTAGATTTCGGCCTGACGGAAATGTTAATGAAAGATATCATTTAATATGCTGTATATTAACACGTACGTATAAGAATAATATCCACTGATGAGCGGATATTTACTACTGAAGTATCGATTGTAATTTGAATTTACAATTTGTATTGAAGAACCATGACTTAAATGTCTTGAATATCAGGTATATTAGCATTAAAATCTTGCAATATGATGCAACGTCAATATGTCTTGACTAAACAAGTGAATAACATCGAAGTAAACATGAATTAGACAGTTTAACATAACCTCATTTATAATCAAGTTATTTATAATAAATGTTGACATAAAAACTGACAGCTGCAAAAGCATAGATAAATCATAGATTTCTTGAAAGATGAAAGCTTATCAAAACTTTCCCATAGAATAAAGCAAATCATGAGTCATCCTTACTAGTATATCTGAGTATATTTGAGGTTATGAAGCATCATTGTAAACACTAGACATAAGATATTCAATATTATGTCAAATAATCATGAAACAAACATCAAAATCAACACATCATGCAATCCCTACGAGCCAAACCGCGATGAGGCGCCAATTGTTATGTTGCTTGCTAGGTAGTTTCTTATGTGGGCTATTTGCCAAATATTAACACAGTTTGTGTGGGGTTCAAATAATGTACCATCCGGAACTTTGCAGAATCCTGCGCGCCAATACTCGGTTCCCGAGTAATGTTCTGGATGTAAGAGAGCATGACACAATCTCTGAGCGTGGGCACAATGGTATGCATGATATGATGGTTCGGGTGTTAATTGAAAGATGATGTTCAGAAAAATATAGCGTAGTATATATTGATCATATTAACAGTATTACAAATATGTTTAAATTAAACTTACCCCCAGGGATCGGTCGATGGTTTAAATTCTATCTAAGCTAACTAACATTTATATAACCGTGTGCGGGCGTGTGTGAGCGGGAAGCCTCCATCAAACCGGTGAGGATCCGATCTCGTCAGACCAGCTGGAACCATCAGGATCTCCGTCCGGAAAGGGTGCCCTGGAGACGGGTCCAGCGTCTCCAGCACAGGGTGGCTGATCTCAGCGCATTGAGTTCCCATCCATGACAATGTGGGAGCTCCACGGGCGGATGGCCTTGGCTGATGCAGTCCAGAGCGCGTTGTTATGTTAATACAACTCCCGTATGTAAAATAAGGCCTGGATAGCGCCCCGGGAGTATTATACTTCCTTGGCAGCATGCGCGGTTTCACAACATCGCGCGATGGCAACGATTTGCGGTAGTAAATTATTTAATTTTACATTGCACGCGCGGACCTTTGCGGTTATTTAATTTACAACACTCGATTAAACTTTATATTTATTCGGTTGAAACTTCACCCATCATTGTGGAAATACTATTCTTACATTTCCTATACGTTCACCCGTCTGGGTTTAATGTAAATTATAATTAATTGACTGTGCCAACATTTCAACGATTCCCGTCGGTGAAACGATTCCAGAGTGAAAACCAAAACCGGAGCCGGAAACCATAGATTCCCGGCCGTCTCTGTGTTGCCTGCCCGTATTCTTAATCACTTTACGAAAATTAAAACAACAATGGTTCTTGTTGTGAAGAGGTGTTAGAAAAATAATAACTTTAAATAAGAGTTAACACCACTTCATAACAATCTTCACAAGAGATGTTTCTCTGATCTTAGTGATCAGTGGCGCCCAAAAAATTAGTTTAGGTTATAGTTTTTTTAATATGGCTTAGATTGTACTGAGATATATTGTTGGTTTTCGTTCAGAATATATATATATATATTTTTTTTTTGAAAAGAGATTCTTCTTCTTATTACAATTATTTTAATGACGCAACAACACGCGTGTATATTGGTACATTCCGTCAGCACTACGGACATGTTTTTTTTAATTATTCTTGATATATTTTAAGTTTAAGTCAGAACCCTTCTTTCACAGATGCATTGGAGTTCTCTTTAACACTGCTTTTCTATTAGAATAACTTATTATACAAAGAATCTCTAGGGGTCTTGGAAAGAGAGATTCTCAATTATTGTGAATAAGAGAATTGAGCAACTTTCTTATGCACAAGAATTACATAAGGTTCATTTAGTTCATAATTGTATCTGTATCATTATTAAATATATCTAATGTTAAGTTTGGTTTAAATTTTTTCAAAGTCGAGTAATTAAGTCATTATTCACTAAATAAATTGTTTTGTCAAATATAAAGAAAGTACAGCTTCGGCGTACATCATTGTAAAATAATTCCAATTTATAAATTATCATTCTACCTTTAATGCAGGAGAATGTGTTTTTGCACAGTTTTGTTAGTCATAAGTATAATTTGTTAATTGTAAATAGTAATATATGCCTAAGTATTTCATTGCTAATACCAGTGCTATGCTGTAATGTTTGTCGTACTAGTGTCGATCACTTGAGTTAGGATCGCACACCTATTAACCACAGTGTCAGTCATCTGAAGTACATGATTGAGCACCAATTTATATCTTTGTTTGTCCGAGAAATTTTGACACTTTGCTTACGTAGTAAGTGAAATTTTGATGGAAGCCATTTTTGGTTGTTACCTTGGTCTTATTTCTTGAGCAAGCAATGTTCGTACGAAGAGTATATGATAGGTATTTCTTGAATTTGTTCTGTTTTCAATCAAGATTACTGATGACATTAATATATCTGATAAATAGGTATTTTGGAAAATGTAAACCCTAATTTAACTACTTTTGACAGATAGGTATTTCTCCGGAATTTAAAACCTCATCTAAAATAATTGACAGTTAGGTATTTAGTAATGTAAACCCTACACTGACCACTTTGTACATCAATTTTTATAATTGAATATAAAAAATAATAATAGACATATTTAAGTCTAGCTATATTGTTAGTTGTTAAGATGTATTGTTTTAGGTCTTTAGCTTAGTCAGACATTTAGTTTAATATAAATAAAGGGAGAAGAGAGAGAAAAAATTAGGTAATCTTTTTATTTGGTTCTTTATTTTTTCCATTAATAATATCCATGTGATTTTTTTTTTTCTGATCTTCTTCAAAGATCTCAAAAGTGGGAGCTTGAGTCCTCCGTACTCACAAGTGTTTCTGAGAGATTGACTCCCTTTGTGTGAGTAAGTGTTTTACAATCTCATTTTGGAGATGAAAAAGTGGAGATTCCATTCTCATTAAAATAAAATAAAAATAAATATATAAAAAGTTATAATAATAAATATAAAATTATAAAATAAAATATATAAACAAATAGGTTGTGTAACTCCAATCTGCGTATTGGTTTTCTTTTTGGGGTTTCCTTGTTATTGTGAATATATATGTATAATTGTTTGGTTTTTTGTTATTCTATGTGTCATTTTCTTTAATGTTTTAATGATTTTTTTCTCCTTATGTACAAGTGCAGGAGTAGAGAGATATTTCATATTGTTTTGGTATAAATTTACTTCACTCTGCGGCGCAAAATTTCTGGGGGAAGCGGGGAATTGTAACGTAATTATTTTCATGGTAGTTATTCAATCGGTACCTACTTGCTCAGAAGGAGTATTATTAATTTCGGGTGCAGTTGGAACGATTGATAACAAATTCAAATTGCCGGAACGTTGTTCGATTGTTTTTGAAAAAATAGAAAAAACTGTTATAAGGGCGACGTCATGACATAACGATGGATTGGTCGGAAGTTTTATTTTGTAAGGAGTTTTGATACTCCTAAATGATTGTGTAAATTTGCAATATTATGCGTGTAACAGACTTGATGCCTTTACGAGACTATTAAATAGTACCGGGTCGCGGTACACGCAGGATGTTGATTGTTTTTTCGAGGCGAGGAAAATTTTTATTGTAATGATCACGAGATATCGAGTTACCTATGTAATATTACAATCTAATGGAAGTGTTTATGATGTCTGTGTGCCTGGTACCTAAGGTTGGTGTTCTTATGCTTAGAACTGAGATTCTTGTGCCACGTACAATCCAATATCACCGAGGACAACTTTGGTGAAGACTGCAGGCACTTCTTAAATCACATTTACAGTCTAGAACTGCGGTTTATATCCTTTCAATGCTCAGAGATGGCCATCGGACGCATTGTGACGCCTTTGTGGATGGATCTGGAATCTGTGGGTGGACTGCTTCACGGAGTCATGGGTGTGCGAAGCGGCAGCTCTGGGGCTCTTCTCCAGCTATCTGGAGCCCTTGTCGCTGAGGTTAGAAGAGGTGCGCCATATTAACTATCGCAAGCTACGAATGATCATTTGGAGTGGATTCTACTAAAATAACTGAATTATCTCTCTCTCTCTTTCTACACCTTTCTTTATGAGTTTACAAAGGTATTTATGTAGATTATGGTTTTGCTTGTCAATAATAACAAGTACATTTTGTTTAATGTGAGTTCTTTTACACGCAGGACCCTGAGATGATGATGAGAGCTCATGCATACGGAATTTCTCTGCTAACTTACAAAGGTACGTGTCAATTATGGTAAGTGGAACATATAGTGACGAAGCAGCAGATCTGAGGAAAAATGCCGGTATTCCGTCATGACCTGCACCCTTGTTTATATCTAGCGACATTAAACTCGAGAGCACTTCTTGTTCCGTTAATTCAATGGTGTAAATGTGCGCAAGTTCCGAGTCGCAAACGGCTTCAAGTTGGTCGATGTTAATCATGTCGTTGACAGAGGAGGGTTCGAATGTTGATTTAAAGAATTCAGAGAACATATTACGAATTTCCTGGGCATCGTTAGATTTGCGACCTTCGAAGGACATAGTAGCAGGGTATCCATCAGACGATTTTAATGAGGATATGTATGACCAAAAACTTTTAATATTATTTCGCAATGAACTTTCGATGTTGTCGAAAAATAACTTTTGAGAATCACTAGCCAGTCTTTTGTATGTAGCACGTAAGAAGGAAAATTCACGATAGTCAGAAAGACCTTTATATGTCTTCCATTTGTGCCAGATTTTATCTTTTTTCCGTGATAACCTAATAAGTTCGGGAGTAAACCATATGGGAAATTTGTCATTTCGTCGTGCCAATAATGGAATGGACTTATCAATTATATTATTTATTTTTAAATAGAATCGATCTACTGCTTCTTCGGCTGATAAACTTGCGGTTTCAGATAACCAATCAATACAATTAATATCATTATTAATCTGAGTATAATCAGCTTTCCTGAAATTGCGCCTACGCTCTTTTTTGTTTTTGATTTTTGGTTGAGTTTCGGATGATATATCAAATTCAAGGGCTGGGTGGTGTCTGTCTTCTGAGAGCAGAGGGTCATTGCTGCGTGTAACATTTGTTTCGCGACTGTAGAATATGAGGTCTAAGTATTTTTCATTATGGTTAGGTATGCAATTATATTGGAGCAAGTTCATCAATGACATTGTTTGCAGCAAAGTTTGCGATGCAGCCGTGTTTGAAGAGGCGAGACCTTGACTGCAGCCTTCGGAAAAAGACCAAGTAAGAGTAGGTTGATTCATATCTCCAAGTACACAAAACATATTATTTGGTTCAGATGAAAATACAGATTCTAGGTTTTTGGAGAAAATATCATA
Organism: Limnephilus marmoratus; assembly: GCA_917880885.1. NCBI lineage: Eukaryota > Metazoa > Arthropoda > Insecta > Trichoptera > Limnephilidae > Limnephilus > Limnephilus marmoratus. The sequence continues at coordinate 40,931,651 of OU862926.1, forward strand.
AAACGTTGGTGGTGAGACAGGAGGTATGTATACTGCACATATGATGAGATTGGAAGACCTTACCGGAATAGATACGAAGATTTGTTCGATTTGGCTGGTTTCCCAGTCATCGAGCCGGGATGCTGCGAGCTCCTTGCGCACTGCTACCAGTACACCGCCTCCGTCCATCTTACCAGTAAGAGTACGGTCCCTATCTCGTCGGAACACCGTGTAGCGCGAATCTATTAATTCAGCCGTTTATTGTTTATAATAATTGATAGAAAGAAGTTGTACAAGAGATGGGTAAGGAAGTTACTGGCTAAAATATAAACCAAAGCTTCGATTCCGAGTATTTCACCAGAGAAGCACCGAGAGTACCTTGCGTTCTGGTTAATATTTTTTTCTTAGTGAAAAAAAGGTGCACAAAAATCGTTAAAAAGTTTTAATAGCAATAGTACACCAAATAGCCACCTCTGTTTGGAGCCCCAACATACCTGAAAAAAACCTTGATTCTGTGCAGAACGGGCGGCGCGCGGTCCGTGTGATGGATGCTCCTATCTTAACAAACGGATTGCAATCTTTAGAGCACAGGAGTCGGGTGGAAATGCTGGCCTTGTTCTACATGTATTACAATTGAAGATGCTCCGAGAAACAAGCGTCATTGATCCCTTCGGCACCGGTGTATAATCGGGAAATACGCCAAACAGTGCCCAACATATGTACACTGTACACGGTGTGACATTTATCACATGAGAACGGGTTTCCACGAATCGTTCTTCAGTTCAACAGCTCGGCTGTGGAACGATGTGCCGGCCTCTGTGTTCCCTCTCTTCCACAAAATGGGTCTCTTCAAGTCCCATGTTTACTCCTTTCTCTCCTCAAAAAGACCCTACACATCTTCAAAGATGACATAGGCCCTGAGGGAAATTACTTAAAATAATTGAAAGAAAAATTGTAATACATTTTTCAACTAATTCTATGGGCTTAAAATAATATTGGAGACCTAATATTATATTTGAACATTTCAAAAGAGCAACCCGTGTTATTTTTTCCCCTTTGTGTTTGGCGTAGGAATTCATCTAAAATTAAAATTCCGCTCGCTGTTATTGTTTCGCGAATAACTTTGTCACTTGGAATTTATTCTTGAATGAATGGAATTATTCTCAGACGAAATGATTCAATCCGTAAATGTGAACACGGTTTTACGTATTTGGCTTTTGGTTGAAGTAATTACAAGATTCCAACGAAAGCACATTTTAAATCCGCTCTATTATACTAAAAGCTTTTGCTTATGTGAACGCGAGTACTTTGCGCGACACGAAAAATTACAAATATTTCTTTATTGCAAAGTTTTAATTCCACCTCTATTAACCCGTGGAATTCAGGGAACCGATAGCTTATGTGTTGTTGTTGTTCGTGACTAGCATTTTTTTTATTTATTAATTTCTATTTTAGTAATTTGTACATTTAAGTTTACAAATTTCTAATTAATTATAATATTTCATATTGCAAACTAAATTTTATGTAGTTTTATGTAGCTCCTACAATACATCTTAAACTTTCCGATTGGTGTGGACTTTAAAGTTTCTCATAGCGTGTTATATAACTTCATCCCTTTGTACAGTAAACGGTTCTGCGTTTTCGCCTTGTCTTTTTTTGAAACCTGAAATATAAGTTTATTATTAATTTTGAATATAAGGAGACATTCATTGTGTTCATATAATAGTTTTGTTTCCATATGTAATTTTACGCGTCTTACATATGGTTCTTTTGCATTTCAAGCAAGGCAATTTCAACAAAAGGCACAAATATTTCTTGAATTTGGTTTTTTAATTGTTTACGCTTTAGGAACAGATTCAACAAGCAAGATACTTTAAGAGCTCTTTTATTTCATACATATTAACCCTAGAAAACTAAACTATCGTAAACACTATACTTTCGTGAATTTTACTACTCTTTTGCTGTAAGTCAACACACAATTGACACCCGACCACAATGACAGTACGTGGCACACTGACGAAACAAGTTAGGAAGATACTGTGAAGAACAGTTTTTTCCAGGAATCGTCATTTTGCCGTCATAATTTTAACGTTAACTTAGTATTTCAGGTTTAAAACTCGTGAATTTTATATAACTGCCTACCTAGACTAGATACTCATAAAACAACGTGGTTGTCAGAGGTTGTGTGAACCCCGTGACATTTAATCGACAAATATGTATCAGCGATTAGCGATATTTAAAAAATTTGAAATGAATTATCCCCATTTATTGCTGTTTCTTGATCAACTTTGGCAAATTATGATCAACCGAGAATCAGTAGGTAAGGCGGGCTGTCCAATGTCACCTATTCTAAAAATGGTGAATGTCGTTGATCAAATTTGACGAGGGTTAAAATAACCCAACTTGAACCGTCTGCAAATTTTAAATATTGATAAAATTCTTTCGAAACGGGATATATTATAAAACACAAAATTGTAACGAATAAGTTGCAAACTAAAAGTTTTAATAAGTTGGTAATTCTTTGGTAAAGCGAATTTTAAGATTTAAAGTTTTTGTTCTGACTGAGCTTCGTAAATTGAAATAACTTAAGTTGCATAATATTATATTCCAGAAAAAATAATCAAAAGTTCGGATGGAAATTTGACGATGTGGTTTAAATTATTTTTTCATTATTGTTAACTAGAGATTTCAAAGTTCGATAACGTCCTTCCAATCCCAAAGTGATAAGCCAGCTTTACCGTAATGTTTGAGCCGTATTCACGCGGAAACGATTCGTGGTAATAAGAATTTACATCGTAATTTAAATAAGCAAAAATTTTAACAAAACAAAAAAACGACTTCAAAAATGCACTAAAAAGTAAAAAAATAATTTCGTGTTCTTTTACAACTTCATAATCGACTTACTTTTTCTACTCATCAATATGTAGGTACGATTGTCATTTTTGGAATCGGTGTCAGTCATGGTAGGTTTGTAACTACATACATAGTTATAGGTGAGATGTGCTTGTGTCGCACAAGCGACTTGACGAGGCGAGAGCAGGGCCGCGGCGTGAGGGGAGCTGTCAAGTAAACACGCCGCGCCGGGCCGGGTACCTTTGCTGACACCGACTCCAAAAATAACAATCGTTCCTACATATTGATGAGTAGAAAAAGTAAGTCGATTATGAAGTTGTAGAAGAATACGAAATTATTTTTTTACTTTTAGTGCATTTTTGAAGTCGTTTTTTTGTTTTGTTAAAATTTTTGCTTATTTTTTGATTTTTAGTGAATCTGAAGTACACTAATTTGTCTGAATATGGGTAGATCTACTAAACGTGCTGCTCATATAAGACAGAGATAATTTGACCATAACGACATTAGGGTCAAATTTAGAGATTCGGCCGAGTTTCGTTAATTTGCTCCTAAGAATTGAAGAGTTCCGTTACTTTGTAAGGGATCCGATAATCAAAACCTAACCAAACTCTCATCAATCTATCATTGAAGTACATCCTTTCCAATAAAAAAAGAATCATTGAAATCGGTTAGCGTGATATTGAGTTATTCGTCCATTTGTCGCGCACATACTTTATGCAAATTTAAGACTTATATGGTTTTCTCATGGATGCCATTGTCAGAACTAAACCAAATTAAAATGGGACCACACGGGAAGCACCAGCTTTCAAATAAAAAAAAGAATCATCAATATCGGTTCACCCAGTCGAAAGTTCTGAGCTAACAAACATAACAAAAAAAAAATACAGTCGAATTGAGAACCTCCTCCTTTTTGAAGTCGTTTAAAAACGTTTTATATCTGATGTTTTTAATGTATTACATTTTAGATTAGTCTGGAAAAAAATTGAATTGCTTAAAACTTTATTTTTATTTATTGCAGCAGAAGTGCAACAACTACTTGAACTTTGATATAACTAAACATCTCTATTTTTTTTTAAAGAATGTTAAGAGTGAAGGAAAATAAGAAAAGGACGTAAATTATTAGGCAAAAGTGAAGGGAGGAAGATAAATAAGCGGAAATAATCGAAGAGAATATACGATGTAAGAATGAGAATGAGTGTGTGAAAAGACTGAGTCTTGACACACACTCCTTGCCTCGGTCTGAGTTCTTTCTGCCTAACCCTGCGGAGAAATGGCGGGATGGTTAGTAAGTTATAATATCTCATTTTAAGAGCAACGCAGAGTGTTGAAATTTTTTATGTTCACATATAAGGAGAGAAATATTCCATAAATGTGTGTTAGGATTTAATATTGAAAAAAAGACGTACCTGTCCTCTTTTTGAATTTTCGTGATGTTGTGTTAACCACTCGTACCTATAAGAATGTTTTCAAGCATCCAACAACATGGCCAGACATATTTATGAAATAAGGTATGAGGCATACCTGAGTTATTAATATTAATTAGGGATATAATGATTGGTGTATTAATTATTGATGCAAGCATAATTTAGAACAGATGCAATACACCATAAAGAACATGTCGCAACGTCAGAGAGTAATATCAGAGATAAATTAATATATTATTCATGACTGCAGATCACATAGCTGATGATCATTATTTACCACTATGCTTCATAGACCATTGCGAACAATCCGGTCTTAACAAGCGATACGTTGAATTTCATAGCAAAACACGAGGAACCACGAGACACATTCCGTAGAAACCAAACCGCAATCAGCTCATATTATTACCACTACTGGAAGAGGGTGAATTGTTGGCAGTAGCGGTTCGTGGTCTAAAGCATTAGGAGTTCAACTTTAAAGCGATATAAAAAAGGAAAGAAAATCCGCTTTTCTTCTTCACCGAATATATGGAGTCACGTCATTTTAAAAGATTGCCGATCTAGAAAACCGTTTCGAAAAGAATGAGAAAAATGATTTATTGGTGTATGAAGTTTAAAAATAAACGTCAAACAATATAAATAAGTGCCTAGGTACTACACTTGAAATGATACATTGGTGGTTCAGGACTATATTTAATAAGTGGGATTAATAGGGTAATTTTAAATACGAAATTTAAATCGGATCGTGCAAGAAAATTCGTAAATGCTATCAAAAGCACCAATTAATTGTTGCAGAAAATGAAAAAACAAGTAAATAAAACGTGTACTCAAATACTTTATAACAATTATTTTAATATTTAGATGCGAGTAATATTATTATGAAGGTGCATAAATTTTCCTAAGTGCCGAGGTCCGAAACTCACACGAATTAAGTCACCCGAATGCATTCGGTAATGTTCGTAAAGTTTCGTTTCTGAGTCCAACAACGACATCGATAACAAAATTTGTTTCAGTTTGTAGAGTATTAGCGCTTGTGATAAAGAAGTAGAAGACAGAGTAAGGCACACAAGTACTGTGAATATAGGTTGGAGGTTCCAATCCACGGAGGCGCAAGATGTCGCTCCTTTCACCACGTGTGAAGGGAGAACGTAGTTTCTTTTGCCACTATAGAGCTGGTCCGATGTATTGCTTCCTTTGATTTAGCCGGGTCTGGTCCAGAGAGAGTTAGAGAAATCCGTGGTCCAGGGTGAGGGGAGGTTAAGTAAAGAAAGAAGGCGAGAGGAGATGCAATGGTCGGAGCGAGATAGAACGGGTAGAGCAGAGAGAGCGAGGTGTGGGCGAGGCGAGCGTTACTGGTTAACTAGTTTTTGAGGGTTTGTGGCCTGTATTTAAAGGGGTTGACAACGGTTCAACGCTGTCACAATTCTTGGAATTCGTGCCAAAGTGAAAGCGCCGGATGACAGCCGGCGCGCGTTCTCTTCGTAAATCTCTCTGCTGGCCTGCTCTTCCCCCAATCAGACTTTAGTTTATTTTTCGCACAATAATTACACTACAGTTTTAAAAAGCTTTTACAAGTTTGAATAGACAACCGGGCGCCGAGTCCTGCCTTGGGCTCGCATTCCCCGTAGTAATAATAATAATGGTTTTTATTCCAGAACGTGGCGAGATAAGTTCAATCCCAAATCCCATCCCAGATAGTATAAGTACATTGTTACATAAAGGATTCAAGGAAGAACTTAGGCACTAGGATCTCTTATTGGTCTATCGGATCAAAGTTTGTGGGAGCATTTGTATCTTTCTCCAATGTTCTTCGATGCTCGATCCTGAAATTCGGAATTCGATGATGATGACATTTTTTAGGTTGTTAATCCTTCCCCTCAGTACTACAACTCTGGTTCTTATTAGAGCTGCAGACCCAGGAACTCGCCCTTCCATAAGCACGTCATAAATGCTAACATGGTCTCACGGTGAGCACGTCCGTTGCAGAGAGAGACTAGTTCACCGTAGTTTTTGCGTGAAAGTTCACCGCCACTGATTGTTGTTACGAGGAATTCCAATTACTTGGCCAGGGATGAACATAAAAGGCATTAAGCGGAAACCACGAAGGCCGCAGTATCAAAAAAGAATTTATGGAAAATAAAGTTTATCCGGCTATCACAGCAACATTACCGCCCAATTTCAGACATTCCCCGGAGAAGACTAATAAACAATAAATCCCAATATCTGGCATTACTTCGATACAGTGTTTCACAATAAACGAGAGTGGCCCTTGGAACACAAATAAATGTTATACAATAAGACATATGTACCTATATATCTTCTACGCTTCTGCAATTTTGTTTTAAGTACGTTAAGTACAATCAAGTACCTACCTACATAACTTTTCAAAAAATATATTACAAAAATTTAAGGTCTACAATAAATAGGTGGTATTTACGATGGGACATGCAAATCTCACGATTTCAGAGAAAATTTTCGTTTTAAATTTTTAATTTGGTGGAAATCAGGAACACATGGTTTGTTTGCTGCAATCACTACAAAAATCAAATTTTAAATAATAAATCAATAAAAAATTAATTTAATCTGTAAGTCAAATTTTAAATAATTCACCTTATAGTTGGATGTATATTTTTACTCATTTGGTCAAAACCAGCAAAATCCAATTTCATTTTTACCGATAGAACGATATGATTATTCAGTTTCACAATACTTTTAAAATAAATAAAGAAATATTCAAGGATTTATTTATTTATTTACGGACAAATAGTCCATTAACAACATAACAATAACACGAATTAAAAACGAGAGATGACAATGAAAGGAGAATACATACAGATGAAGAGCATTTGACAAAATACATATAATATAAAAGTACATACAAGTAGCTTGAAGATGGATTTAAAAAGTCATTTAGGCTTACAGCAAAAAATTCAACGCTTTGATTTGCGTTGACAAGTCTCGACATTCTGGATAAAGGAGAATGATATCCATGATTAGTAGAATGTCAATTGAGGAACAGCAATTCATTATTTCTGAGTCTATGGGAAGCGACGTTGAACTGGATGAGTTGTAACAAAGCAGGTGTGTCAGTAATACTATTGATAATTTTGAAAATGCATATTAAAGCAGAGTCCTTTCTACGTTTTTCCAAAGAAGAAATGTTTAAAGTTTGTTCAATTTCATCATACGAGTACTCGCCTCTTTCAAGCCCTAACCTCCAAGCACTTCCTCGTAGGAAGCGATGTTGTACAGATTCGAGGTGACAAATGTGGACAGCATAGAAAGGAGACCAAATGATACTAGCATATTCGAGGTGAAGGCGAACCAGCGAACAGTAAAGAGTTTTAAGTATACTTATAATATGTTTAAAGTTAGAGGTAATTCTATGAATGAAGCCGAGCAGTTTGTTTAGCATATGATCACGGAAATGATCATTTTTGTTATTAATGTGATCATGGAAAAAAAGATGTCCAGAATTAAAAAAAAAATTAATTGTATCATTGTTGCAGCCAACAAAAGAATTTTTTAGGAAGTGAGGCGGAGGTCTACTATTCAAAGAACTACTAGTATTTAAGTTTTGACTAATATCATGATTTTTTTTGTAATTTCATCCCAAATAACTCGAATAATCTCTCGGAGGGATTGATTGCTACATTCTTCATTTCTGGACACATTGACCCCATATTCCTACCCCACCCTTTCCCGCATACATTTTTTCCTTCCCAGAAGTTCCCCACAGGCCCCGAGGGATTTTTTTTGGCTTCTCTTGGCCTCTCGTGGGGAGCTTTTGCAAAAAAATACAATCGCGTCGCTTACTGCTTTTTTCTGCTACAAATTTTCAGTCGCTCATATTTAATGATTCAATATTATGACTGATATTTAATGATTCAACGACTCATGTGGTCAACGAATGCCCTCTCCATTCATTCCCCGGCGGGATTGATGAGGTTCTCAGGGCAACGCCTGAGGTCCTATACTGGCTCGCAGACCTAAATGTCCCCCTCTGACCCCCCACCATACGAAAGAAGAAAAATGATTCAATTTTTTGTTTTAGTTTGTTTACTTACACAGAATCCCCAAATATGACGTAGGCCCTGGGGAAAAAAAATCTCTCAGGGCCTTATTACGTATAGAGAGCTAATGTAAAAAATTATATTAACCAGAATTATTCCGAGCCACGTAAAACACAAAAAAAGCATCTGCTCTACTTAATATCAAAGCTCCAATACTATTTATCGCAGATGTTCGCAGCGTATTTTTTGGGTGGGTTATTTTCGATACCGTTAACCGCTGGTCTCATCCGCGCGCCTTTCTGTTCGCCTGGGAATCCAACTCACATTATTCTAACTCCCTGATCAATATTGCGAAACACTGTTATAAATTTCCATCTCATTTTCTGCCAGCAACGAAGGGAAGTTTTAATTTAATTTGCTGGTGGACAAGATTTTTTTTTTCGTTTTTGTGAATAATTTTAAAGTTTGTTGTGTCGTGTCGAAACGTCAACACAAAAATGGAAACCAGTTTTTACGCGGAGATTTTATTTGAAACCTTAGTATCTGAGATGGAGAAGGTGTTGCATGTAGAGTACGTATTACCTTGAAATAAATTTAAAATTCCCGCACATCGTGAAATAATTTGCAGTTTCGAAGCGTGACTCAGATAGGGAGCAATGCTTTCCTATTTGTCAGCTGAAATGTAGATTTTTAAAATTTGTTAAGAAAAAAAAAACGAGTGTGCTTTAGACAACACAATTGAAGTAAAACTTCTTTAGCTCCATCTATATGATAGGAAGAGAGAAATAAAATTTGCGCGCGCACTACTCTTGCTCCTACAGTGTGATACAGACAATATGCCTGCACTGTATCTTAGATATACGAAACGTAACCGGCTATGAGAGAAAGAGAGAAAGAAAATGTGTGCTTGCACATCTCTCTCTTGCCCCTACAGTAATATACGAAACGTAACTCTCTTTCTTTCTATCTTCACTAACTTACATCTCTCTCTCAACTACCGTTCGCCTCGCTTTTCGTAACGCTTTCGTCCCCTCTTGATCCCCAAGTCAAGCGTGCGTAAAGAAGCTTTACTTCAACTTAGTAGTTTTGGTCTACGACAAAAGCATTAGGGAGGCGGGGATGGGTACCGCCGCCCAGGGAACCATTTATTGTATTACCAACACCTCTGCCATAGGTCTCACCAAGTGGTTCGCTATGTTTGGTGACTTAGCAGGGGTGACCGGATTCATGGTGTGTGGTTTGTCCAGATCTTGGCGGCGGACGCGTCCGCCTTTCCAACTGCGTGGCAGGCCGGATCGGGAGAGACTGGTTGAGAAAGACCTGTAGACCTCTCCAGCAGGACTCTCGGAACTTTGCCTTACCCGCAGTGGGTTGATTGATTCATTCGTTCGTCACTCCTGGACACACTGACCTCCAGATATCTACCCACCCCTAATACCTTTTTCCTTCCCACGACTCCCTCTCCTTCGTTTCCCTAAAAAGACCCTCCTCAAGTATCCCTAAGATGACATAGGCCTTGAGGGGAATTATTTTTCTGTGTGGAGCAATTGTAAAAAAAATAATTAGTGTGTAATTCACACGAGATAGAAGTCACTAGATTTCGCTTTCTTTTGCTTGTTTAAATTTTAAAATGGTTTGAAGATTGGATATTGATTTGCTAAAATAAAATAAAAATATTTTTTGCAGATATGATTTTAGATTTTCACGGCCAAAAGAATTTTTGTTAATTGTTTTAGGGGTGTTATGCCGTGTTGTGCTACCCCCTCCTTTAGCCAACGTTTCGGACAGCGTTAGAGTGTCCAAAAAGTCCCAAAAACAAATAAAAAATATATTTTTTGCATTTCGTAGGATTCGCACCTCCGTCCGCTGGATTTTATGGCCGCTGAGATTTGCTACGCACTGTACCGCTGTGCTATGGGACGCGCGCGGTGAGGTGCAAATTTACGCATTATATTCCGACGACCCGTAAAAAAACAAAGCGGCCAATGATTTCCGTTTTATATCTCAACCGAAAGGAGCCTTGAGCGCAGTTTGATGATTCGCAGGTGCCGTAGTGCGTCATTTCCATTTCATCCGAATTTCAAATCACTCTAGCGAGGTTAAAGAAGTTTTACTTAAAAAACTAAGGACACATTGTGAATTTATTGAATTTTTATTTAGTTCTTTAAAGCAAAAATTCGAGTGCAGTTAACACACGGTAGAAATTTACCAAAACAATCTCAACCAATAAAGAAACTAGGAGCTTTGAAAAATAAGGTCATATCAAAGCGTCCAATGAGCGCAGACCAGCGTCATTTTCGTTTTATATCTTAACCAATAGGAGCCTTGATAGGAGTGTGATGCTTCGCAGGTGCTGTTTGCGTCATTTCCATTTCATCCGAAATCCAAATCACAACGGGGCTAAAGAAGTTTCACTTCAATAGTTTTTTTTTTTTTTTACATGAGCTCCACACAGGAGGCCCTGAGGAAAACAATTTCCCTCAGGGCCTATGTCATCTTTGGGGATGCTGTGTGGAGGGTTTTTTTAAGGAAATGAAGGAGAGGAGAGTTCTGGGAAGGAAAAGGGTTTAAGGGGTGGGTAGGAATCTGGGGTTCAGTGTGTCTTGGTCATCCGCCTCCAAGACCTAGACAAACCTCACCCCATGAACCCGGGCACCCCTGCTAAATCACCAAACGTAGCGAACCACTTGGGGTGACCTATGGCAGAGGTGTTGGTTATCCAATAAAGATTCCCGGGGTGGCGGTACCCATTCCCGCCTCCCAAATTACAAGTTTTTTAAGAATAGTTTAAGTGGTTTTAGGAATATTTCAACAATAAAAATTTTGTATGCATCCTTAGTACGTAGTCAAGTCGAATATAACTCCTCGATCTGGTCCCCCCATTTTAAAATACATTCAGATTCAATCGAAAAAATTCAACATAAATTTCTAAGACATATTAATTTTAAACTCGGTATTCCCATTGAAAACATAAACTACAATTACTTGATGAAAGAAATAAATTTATTAAAACTCTCAAATCGAAGAATTATATCCGACTTAATATTTATGTTCAAAATTGTAAATGGTAGCATAGACAGTCCTAATTTAACTAAGCTCATTAAATTTCATATTCCCACGAGAACCACTCGATCTAAAATCCTGTTTAAATGTAACAATAATAAGACTGAGTATACTAAACACTCCCTTTTACCTAGGTTACATGATGTTACTAATAGATATGCTGATGTTGCAGATCTATTTAACTGCACGGAAGGTAGGTACAAGAGGGCTATGCCATCAAACCTTTTCATGCAATATTAATTCTATTATTTTGTACTATAGATTTTTGTATGGTAATTGTCTATCTGGTGTCATTTCTAATTCAAATGCCACAATCATCTGTTAAACATTTTTTTTTATTATTTCTGTATTATTATTTTTCAATTTGTGACATGTAATCAGTTCTTATGGTATATGTATACCGTTGAAATTAAATAAATAAATAAATTTGTGTTAAGTTGGATTTATACCAAGCAAGCATAGAGCTAGAGCTGGAACGAGAGCCTTCTTTCTTGAACTTTAAGGACCCGCAACCCGAATTTCTACCGATTTCTTACATATTTCCCTTAAACACGGTAAGTTTTAAAGATCTTAAAAAAATATATGTTATTCTTAAAGATAATATCTAGACATTGCCTGCGCCGAAACGCTAATTATATTATTTATTATTTAAGTGAAGTTTTACTTCAGTCGTGTGGTCTAAAGCACACTCGTTTTTTATAAACTTAATTTATTTCTGACTGTAAGCGATTTCAGCCTATTAGGGCTACACTCAGACTGGTCGCTACGTCGACATAGCAACAAATACGCTAAATTTTATGTAAATAAAATCCTTAAAAGGTAGCACCCCACTTTACCCTCATAATGAATGGTGCTCTATCAACAAACTAGCATTAAATATAAACAAATGTCAGTTCATTCATTTTTCCAAAATAAACAATCCTATTATTTTTCAGTATTCTTTAAATGATGAAAATTTAAATTGTGTTAGTGAAATTATGGATCTAGGCATTATGTTCGACAGTAAACTCACCTTTGTATGTCATATTAATAATATTATCAACAAAGCCTTAAAGACTCTTGGTTTTGTTTTGAGAGCTGCAAAAGATTTCAACGATTTAGACACATTTATTATGTTATATAAAACCCTTGTCAGATGCCAACTTGAATATAACTCTACGTTATAATCTCCCTTTTACAACATTCATTCAGACAACATTGAAAAGATTCAACGGAAGTTTCTAAGGTTTATAAACTATAAATTGCATATTCCTATACTAAACATTGATTACAATTATCTCCTGGATAAAACGTCTCTATTGAAACTTTCAGAAAGAAGAATAAGCACAGATTTAATACAATTACATAAAATACTGCATTACAAAATTGACTGTTCTGAATTACTTCAATTTATCAATATCCATGTTCCCCAAAAATCATGTCGACATTTATTACCCTTCTACTTCAATAACACCAGGACACTAGCTTATCAAAATTCACCGTTTCCGAGACTTCACAGTCTCGGAAATAAATATTCTAATCTAGGTGATATATTTCATCTTAAAAATAATCAGTATAAACGTTGTATATTCTATCACAAATAGATTTACGCAATTTCTTCAATTTTTGTTTATATTGAATATGAGACTTCTTATCATTTTTACATAATATGTATTATTATTTTATTATTTGTTTTGTTGTTACACTGTTTTGTATATTTTCTTTTCTCATTGTATTATATTTTCTTCATTGTTTGTTACTCAACTTATAAAATATAATGTAAAAGCCCATCAGGGCGTGTAATAAATAAATAAATAAATAAATAAATAAATAAATAAATAAATAAATAAATAAATAAATAAATAAATAAATAAATAAATAAATAAATAAATAAATAAATAAATAAATAAATAAATAAATAAATAAATAAATAAATAAATAAATAAATAAATAAATAAATAAATAAATAAATAAATAAATAAATAAATAAATAAATAAATAAATAAATAAATAAATAAATAAATAAATAAATAAATAAATAAATAAATAAATAAATAAATAAATAAATAAATAAATAAATAAATAAATAAATAAATAAATAAATAAATAAATAAATAAATAAATAAATAAATAAATAAATAATTGTGCTCAAGATACAACACATTTGTGCAATATAAAAATCTATTATATTATTAATCATCTCTATTTTCGCCAAGTTAGCAAAATTGAATGAATTTATCGATATTTCGTTAGTACGAATGCACTTGAAGTAACGCATTGAATCTGGAAAGTAGTGTATTTCTACATATTACATACATCAATTTAAAGAAAAAAGCGTTCGTCACAACTGAAGGTAGTGAATTTTAAAGCCATGGGAGCCCCCAAATGGATAAGGGTTTCCCAATTCCATGTTAAGTCTCGCGGAAATATTTTATGCGGGTATTACCACTCATCGCGTCCATCAACTGCCTCATCCCGTACGATAAAAATATAAATGTTTCTACATAACCTGCTTAATAATAAAATAAATAGTCCCGAATTGCTATCTGTCATTGGTTTAAATGTTCCAATGAGGCACACTTCACTTGTTCACATAGGATCCAATAATACTAATGCAGCACAAAACTCACCAATCTCTCGCGCAATCACATCTTATACACACTATGAAAAATTATTACACTTAGACATTTTCCACAACTCCCTGCAAACATACAAAACTAATTTACTAAATTTGTTGGCGTGATATAATTAATTTTAAAACTTCTTATTTACACTTATATTTTCATTAAACTTTAATTACTTCTCATGAGCATGTATTTATTGCTCTAAAAATACTTATCTTTTCACTAAACTAATTACAATTTGTTAGCATGTAATTCTTGTTCTAAAAAAAAAAAATCTCTTTTATCGTTGTATACAATTTTCTTCTATTTCTTCTTCTCTTTCATTCATTAGTTAAGTTTTAAGAACTGTTCAAATCCCAGGCGTATTATCCCAGATATTAGACGGACTTACGTAGTAGGTACTAAATCATGTAATAACTTCATTTAACATTCCTTATAACTTGTAAACTTATGTACTGTGTATGTCCTAATAAACAAATAAACAAATAAACAAATAAACAAATAAACAAATAAACAAATAAACAAATAAACAAATAAACAAATAAACAAATGAACAAATAAACAAATAAACAAATAAACAAATAAAACCTGACACAAAAGACCTAAACAAATCCTTCGTAAAGTCTTAATCTCCACAAATTGCATCCATTCTCCCTTGAATTTTTTTTTCCTCATCTTAACTTACTCCTATTTTTCCAACAACCAATTTTAAAACTCACGATGAAAGAGAAAGACGCCTTTTGGCCCGGAGCTCTGTATGCCAGAATTACGTAATATTTCTTTTACATACTGTTTCAAGCTTATATTTTAGGTACTGAATCCCCGTATTAGTACTTTGCTAATCTGCACTAAATTTTATTACTTACTAGCTGGTTCCCGGCATGCGTTGCTTCGCCATTTAAAGAAATAAATTGTTTCTCCCTGCATGTCCACTGTCCATTCTCATGCGTCTCCGTTCCCTTCCCGCGTCCCCTTCCCCTCCTGCATTCACCTTCCACCTTCCCGCCTTCTCCCTCAACACCCTTCCCGCAAACTCCATCTCCTTCGTTACCCTCTCCTTCTTGCCTTCCCTCCCTGTCGCTAAAATATATGAAATACACATGTTTTCAAACTACTCGCGCACCACCTGTAGTAATTTTTAATACAAATTTCATAACGCCAGAACTTATAATTAAATATAGAAACACACTTCTCCTAAAATGCAATGTTCGGTAAAATTTTTGAGTCAATCCATGGATTACTTTCAGAGATTTACGGACACTATTTTTTTAATTTTTAATACAAATTTCATATCCCTAAAGCTTATCATTATAAATAGAAATACTCTTCTGCTAAAAAGAAATGTTCACACAAACATACGTAACCTAAATTTTTATACATGTATATATTAGGTCCTTACATATGAAATTGGTGTTTTGTATGGAAAGAACATGAAGTCGATTTTTTTTAAATATAATATATTTATTTAATCAAAGTATGTACCATTGCTATCTATGCACTTTTACCACCTCATAGGTAGTTCATCGACCCCTTTATTAAAAAAAACATTCGGACGGGAATCAATAAATTTTTTGAAGGCGGTTTGGACTGTCCCATCGGAGTTGAATTTTTTCCCTTGCAAGAAGTTATCCAAATTTCGAACAAAAATGTTAATCTGTTGGGGCAAGTTCCGGAGAGTGCAGCGGATGTCTTAGACATTCCAATTGAAGCTCCTCTAATTTTGTTGTGCAGTGTGTGGTCTAGCGTTCTAACGCACGTTTGTTGATTTGCTTCACTTAATTCGTGAGGTACCCACCTTTCAAGCTTTTTCACCTTCTCAATTTGCTTCAAGTTGATTAAAACAGTTTTATCACTAACACCGCAGCTTGCAGCTAACTCGGACGTGGTTTGCGATGGATCCGCTTCCACAAGAGCCTTCAATTCTTCATTATTAATTTTGGTCTCCGGCTGTCCACGGGGCTTGTTCTGCAGGTCGAAATATCCAGAACGAAAACGTTGGAACCAAAAACGCACTGTGTTTTCTTTTGCAGAACCGTCGTCATACACATCATTAATCCTTCCAGTCGTTTCTGCAGCACTGGTGCCATGGTTGAACTCGTACTCGTAAATAATTTCAAGTTTTCCATTTTGTAAACTTAGTGACGCAAAGAAAAAAAAACAATTAAGGAAAAAACAAATGAATTATATTTTTCGAAACACAAATACACGAGTAAATAGCTGTATAAATTTGAATTTGGAATTCCTAACCAAAGAGAAGATATTTGAGATCAAAGTTGCCAGTACGGCAATACGCCAATTTCATATGTAAGGACCAAATAGATTGTTTTCTTACAGTTAATACAATTGCATTTATCTTGTAACACTTAGGTAATTACTGTAATCAATTTGTAAAATTTTCATGTAAAAGGCGTAAAATAAATAAATAAATTTTCATGTCTAAGGCGTAAAAATAAATAAATAAATTGAAAAACGAATTTTGTACCAACGTCATTACACATTTATCGTTTTCAATTAACGGTAGGTACCTACTTGCTGACGAATTAAGCTGCAATTCAAAATTATCTAACCCTTCGCAATAATCAAAACATCGCATTCAACTGGATTTATTTATATTCCCCTAATTTGTTTACTGACCTTGTGAAATGAATACGTTTGCATGATTCGTTATTATCATTTTAATATATATTTAAATATTTCGCATTCTATGACGTGATTGAATTGCACTGAATGACGAAATAGTTACATAATACACACAATACCATCCCTGGCGCGCACTCGTTACTTTATAAATATATGTAGGGGAGACCTGTACAAAACTGTATACCAGGGTAAAACCGTATTGCTCTAAAAAATTCGAGTGGAGTTTACACGCGGTAGAAGCGAAACTTTACCAAAACAATCTCAACCAATACTTGAAAAGGAGGTCATAATGAAAGCGACCAATGAAAGCAGACCTAGCGTAATTTCCGTTTCATATCTCAACCAACCGGAGTCTTTAAGTAAGATCATAATCAAGGCGGTTAACGAGCACAGTTGTTGCGTCGCAGGTGCAGTAATCGTCATTTCCGTTTCATCCGAAATCCAAATCACAGCGGGGTATAGAAGTTTCTCTTCACAAAGCTTTATTATTTTGGATATTCCCACCACGCAATCCGCCCCGTGTACGACTCCGAAACCAACGCAAATTAGCAGAAACTTGTCGGTACATGTCTGCTCGCTGGCGAGATACCACATGTTTTAAGTTTTTCAATGTCCTGTTGTCATTTTTATGAATATTGAAACGATTATTAGTGAAATTTTTATTATTTGCAGAGTTAAATGTCAAATACTATAAATATGTATATTTTACCTTTTTTTACGTATAACTTTTGGGTGATTTTCGTAATGTGTTTCACATTTGTTTAAGAATGTCTGATTTTTTGGGGGTAAAACCGTATGGGGTCAAACTGGCCAGTATACGTTGACTCGGAATATTTTTAGTACATTTTTTTATTATTTGTTTGTACGTGTTACAAATAAGCCGCGAAATTGCCAAAGAAAAACTACCTGACAAGACTGGGATACGGAACAAATGCGGATAACAATTTTGAGTGTAGTTGAAGGAGCGATGGGATACTTAAAAGTAGTTGAAATCTAAGGAGTGCCGAAATTTACATTACAAGACCGTGTCAATAAATACAGAAACAATCAAGATTTGGCTTTATCTACAACAAAAGGCCTAGGTCGTATTAAGCCTGCGTTTTACACATTACAAGCACGGTGTACGGTTTTACCCACCCTACGGGCAAAATCGGAAATATTAGAGGTTTGTATTTTTTTTCATACATTTATGACTAAGATTTACTGAAATGTTTCTGTTGTGTGTTGTTCTTTAGTAAATTGTAAACCCGATTTTATTTTAATTTATTAAACTCCAGAGCTTCTACCTTAGGTATACGGTTTTGGACGGGTCTCCTCTTTGGATAAATTCTACAAAATGGGCATTATTACGACACTAATGAGTAAATAACATGTTTATTTGAAAGTTTCCCTGAAGCACGCAGTGGAATGACGTAATTTTTTCCAATGGAAACAGTGTAGGGGAAAATGTCGTTTCCTGCCCCCCTGCTGTCAATTTGGCATCCCCCAGTGATTTTCGTACTTGTAAATTCGTATTGACGGTCGTTGATAATTTTGTTCTTCTAGAAGAGTCTTTCTCAAAGTAGGCAATAACGCCCCCTTGTGGGCGCTGGAGGCTCTCAGGGGTGTAGTAGAAGTCTCAAAGAAAATTAAGAGGCATCAAGGAAATCTAGAGAGGCAATGGCAGACAAATTCTGTCTATAACAATACGACGTAATCTCGACATGACACAACATTTTGGCTGCAGAAGCTAATCTATCAATTCTAGTTTATGGTCGGTTGTTGATTTCTGATAGCATTCCTATCGTCACGCTTCGCTTGTGTAAAACGAGTGTTTGTGAACGTGAAATTATTGCAGTAGCAACGTTGGTAATTAAAAAAACCGACATCGGCTGTAAGTTACTGAACGCGGCGACCTACGTTTGCCTGTTTCTAAGTGAATTTGAACCTGATATAAACAACCGCGAATGAATTTGGCAGCTACCTCTGGTCTGGAGCTCCTAAATACCTGAAAAATACCCTCGACTTTGTGCAAAAACGGGCGGTGCTGTTATGTTGCTTGCTAGGTAGTTTCTTATGTGGGCTATTTGCCAAATATTAACACAGTTTGTGTGGGGTTCAAATAATATACCATCCGGAACTTTGCAGAATCCTGCGCGCCAATACTCGGTTCCCGAGTAATGTTCTGGATGTAAGAGAGCATGACACAATCTCTGAGCGTGGGCACAATGGTATGCATGATATGATGGTTCGGGTGTTAATTGAAAGATGATGTTCAGAAAAATATAGCGTAGTATATATTGATCATATTAACAGTATTACAAATATGTTTAAATTAAACTTACCCCCAGGGATCGGTCGATGGTTTAAATTCTATCTAAGCTAACTAACATTTATATAACCGTGTGCGGGCGTGTGTGAGCGGGAAGCCTCCATCAAACCGGTGAGGATCCGATCTCGTAGACCAGCTGGAACCATCAGGATCTCCGTCCGGAAAGGGTGCCCTGGAGACGGGTCCAGCGTCTCCAGCACAGGGTGGCTGATCTCAGCGCATTGAGTTCCCATCCATGACAATGTGGGAGCTCCACGGGCGGATGGCCTTGGCTGATGCAGTCCAGAGCGCGTTGTTATGTTAATACAACTCCCGTATGTAAAATAAGGCCTGGATAGCGCCCCGGGAGTATTATACTTCCTTGGCAGCATGCGCGGTTTCACAACATCGCGCGATGGCAACGATTTGCGGTAGTAAATTATTTAATTTTACATTGCACGCGCGGACCTTTGCGGTCATTTAATTTACAACACTCGATTAAACTTTATATTTATTCGGTTGAAACTTCACCCATCATTGTGGAAATATTATTCTTACATTTCCTATACGTTCACCCGTCTGGGTTTAATGTAAATTATAATTAATTGACTGTGCCAACATTTCAACGATTGCCCGTCGGTGAAACGATTCCAGAGTGAAAACCAAAACCGGAGCCGGAAACCATAGATTCCCGGCCGTCTCTGTGTTGCCTGCCCGTATTCTTAATCACTTTACGAAAATTAAAACAACAATGGTTCTTGTTGTGAAGAGGTGTTAGAAAAATAATAACTTTAAATAAGAGTTAACACCACTTCATAACATTACCCCCCGCGCCACACAAATGTTTGCCCCTAAACATGAGTACAACCCTAAAAACTATAACTGCAATAACTTAACTTGAGAAGATCCTCTGGGTATCTAAAAAAACAAAACATTCGACCATTATATATATAAGCATCATAATTTGTAAGAAAAGTAAGGAAGAAAAAAAAAAACTAAATCTACGATTTGGATAACAAAACTTATGATGAATGGGTGTGCCGCAGCTCCAATCGCACCCATCGAGCGTGCAGCCGGATGGCTGAGCCTGCGATGCAGCCATTCTCAAACTTAAAGATAACTTATGGTTTAATTACAAATTTAAGAAGATGTTACGTGAGCGGAGTCTGCAAGCACCCACAGTATCGGAATACCGAGTGATAATAAATTGACGAACGTCTAAGACTGCCGTTAACGTTACATCTATGACAGATAATATTCTTAAACATAAATTGTAGGTAAACTTATAAGTATATAAAAAAAATATTCTCTTTCTCAACACATCAGGATAACTCAAGCGTTAAAGCTTCACTGACCCATAAATAGGGTGATTAGGCCAATCAGGCAACACTTTTTAGGGAGGCAAGCCAACCCTCACTTTTCACTGAGTCTACTTCTCCGTTGGAGATAAAACACACTTTGAAAAAACTCTATCTACTCTACCTGACCTGGTTATTGGGTAAGTTTTCGAAAAGAATTTATACAATAAGACAAAATAATCATCCTTGGAAAGCATTATTTCGTAATAGTAGAAAAAACTATTAACCTATACACGCACGCAGGTGTGTAAGGTGGTTTAATCCAGTGAAACTGTCAACAACCAATCTTATAGATGTGGTGCAATTAGTAATAGTATACATCCATTGTTATAAATGGTGCAATCGGTAATAGTATACATCCATTGTTATAAATGGTGCAATCGGTAATAGTATACATCCATTGTTATAAATGGTGCCATCGGTAATAGTATACATCTATTGTTATATAAAATTACTTTTACTTAATAAAACTAAAGTTATAGAAGGAACTTAATGAAAAGATTTATGCTGAACCAGCTCTTATAATTATAACATTAATTACTATGAATTAATAAACAAAATATCAAAGGTACTAACATAAGTTAACCATTTGTAAACATGAAAAGATAATTATATTAAAGTAAACAAAAATATGTTTGGTCAAAAGCAATTCTTAAAAAAAAATATATGCTTAGAAAACAAAGATGTACTGGACCGATACATCTTCACTTTCTAAGTAACGGGCGAACGTATAAAATTTGCATATAGTTCATATAAGGAAACTTAGAATACAAGGGGATAGTGGGAAAGTATCACCGTGCATTCCAAGATTTGGGCAGATTATATAAACTATGATACCTAACTTTCACTTGTTTAATCAAAACCATATTCTACGTAGATTTATTTAAATTATTGACTCATAAATTTATCCAGACAACATCATTGTCGTGTAATTAACTCGAGTAAGATACTAGAGTGTGACACTAAATTTATTATGTTTCTTTCTATTATTTGCCTATTTATAATACCCTTAAAATTAACAAGGACAGGACTAAAGACTGTCATAATGCTGGGTCGCTCCAACTCGGTTGATCAAGCCGCTTTGTGCTCCCTTGCAATGAAAAATTATATGGAATATTTATTAATTTAGAGTACTTGGTAGGGTGGCCAGACCCACCAAGGTACTATCAGAAACCTACTAAACCGGTATATTATCTGACTTGACGATGTCTTTCACATGAAAGTCACCAGTTTCTTTACCGTTTAGGTCTGCTAATGTATAGATTAAGTCCGATTTTTTGTTTACGACAATATTTTGCACAAAACGTGGAGCTAGTTTTTGAGCAAAATAATTTCATGCATTCGACTGAACGAAATTTCTACGCCAAACTCTGTCTCCGACTTGAAAACTAACATGTTTTCTACGCAAGTTATAATGGTTTGCCCCTTTTTTGTAAGCTTTTAGTAAGGCGTCTGAGACTTGCTCATAAACTGACGATAGTTCTTCTAATTTTTGTGCGTAGATTCTCTGACAAGTAGAATGTTGTGAATTAGATTCTGTATCAGCTATAGGGTTACGATGCAAATCACCGTCTAATATTTGCTCTCGACCATGCATAAGGAAATACGGAGTAAAACCCGTAGCGCAATTTACGGAATTGTTCATAGCTGATTGAATTTGTGGTAGGAATTTTGACCAATTACGGTGGTCTGATTCGACTAGTATCGATAGTGCGGTACCCAAAGTTTGGTTATATCTCTCAACAACATTGTTCTGAGGTGTATATAAAGAGTTATAAAACGGAGGTGGTATATTATAATTACTTAATAAGTTCTTGAATTCTTTAGATATAAACTGACGCCCGTTATCACAAACAATGGTGCGTGGTACGCCATGCACAAGAAAGATATTTTCTTCTAAATTCTTAACAATACTTTGCGCGGTACCTTTACGCAGAGGAAACAGCCAGGTAAACTTAGAGAAAACGTCGACACAGGATAAAATAATAGTAAAACCGGAGTAACTTCTAGGTAATGGACCTACCAAATCCAACGATAACATCTGCATTGGACGTGTAACTTTTTTAGGATTTGATGAAATACCGTTAGGCGAGGCCGTACTGATTTTATGCGCCTTACAAACTGTACAGCGATTTACAAATTGTTTAATATCCTTGTACATGTTTGGCCAATAATACCGTAATTGTGCTTTTTTATAAGTTTTAAAAACGCCGGGGTGACACGACCGAGAAGACTCGTGAATATTACTAAGAATGTTAAATCTTTTTTCCTGAGGAATTACTTTTTTCCACGCGGTATCTTCACACAGTGCTAAACTAGTCTTTGTATGACGAAATAGTTCATTGTCACGAATTTGGTAGTTCTGAAAACGTTGAGGAAATTCTTGACAACCCTTCCAAATATTTTTATACCACATGTCTTGAATATTTTCTGAATCTATAATAGAGATTTCGGCATGATCCATTCGCGAAAGGACATCTGGGACTATATGCTGAGTACCTTTACGGTGGATCACATCAAAAGAGAATTGAGATAGACGTGAACTCCAACGCGCGAGACGACCGCTGGGATTAGACAGAGAACCTAACCATTTTAGGCTTGAGTGGTCGGTTACAACTGTAAAATGAGTTCCTTCAATGTATGGTCTAAAATGTGTAACGGAGTCTAGCACGGCTAAAAGTTCACGCTCAGTTATTCCATAATTACGTTCATGAACGTTTAAGCATCTCGAATAATAAGCAATAGGGTGCTCCTGTCCATCTATAGTTTGAATTAATACCCCCCCAATACCTACGGAGCTTGCGTCGCAGTGTATAGCGAAAGGTTTGGAAAAATCTGGACAACTTAAAACTGGGGCTGAAGTAAGTGCTTGTTTTAATGCAATAAATGCGGATTCGGCTTCCGGTGACCATTTGAAGTTACTAATTCCTTTCTTTGAACCAGTAATACTTGTTAAAGGAGCTGCAATGCTTGAAAATCCTTTGATAAACCGTCTAAAATAACCGCACAGACCAACAAATGCCCGAATTTGTTTAGCATTTTTCGGTACAGGAAAATCTTTAATACTATCAATCTTACTTGGATCAGTGCGAAGGCCCTGTGAATCAACCATATAACCCAAGTATTTAAGCTCGGTTTTACAGAATTCTGACTTTTTTAAGTTAATGGTGAGGCCCGCGTCTCGTAGACGTTCATACACACGATTTAGCAATTTAAAATGTGATTTTAAGTCTTCCGATACTAATATAAGGTCATCTAAATAGCAAAAAGCATTATCATCGAACTCGGGTCCAAACAAGGCATCCGCTAGTCTTTGTAATTCACTAGGAGCATTTTTCAGACCAAACGGCATGCGAGTGAATTCAAAGAGGCCCCGGCCAGGAACTACAAATGCTGTCTTTTCACATGATTTTTTGTCTAAGGCTATTTGCCAAAATGCCTTGGAAAGGTCAATCGAGGACACATATCTGGCACCGCCCAGTTTATCTAGGATGCGCGAAATATAAGGGAGAGGGTAACTATCACGTTCCGTGACGTTATTGATTTTTCGCGAATCAAGACAAAACCTACCTGTTCCGTCTTTTTTTGTTACAATTAATACTGGACTGGACCATGGTGAACGAGAAGGACGAATAACACCTAATTTTAACATTTCATCAACTTCTGTTTCCAATTGTCTCTGCCGTGCGGGTGAAAGAGGGTAATACCGCTGTTTGATAGGTGGCCCTGTTGTATTTATTTTGTGTTTAACCAAGTGTGTTAGACCTAACCCTTTCTTTTCAAAAGAAATTGACTCGAATTTTTTAACTATCTTAGAGAGTTCCCTATTCTCTTCAATAGTTAGGGACGAGGCTGGCCGAATAGCCCTCAACCCACTAATATTTCCTTCCGAAACAGAATGAGTAACTTTCGAAAACAGCTCCGGTGCGATGTGGAACTCCTTCCAAAAGTTAACTCCTAGAATAATTGAAGGCGACAATGTCGGGATGACGTAGAAAAGAATTTCCTTTGTGGATGATTTATACGTGACCGGCAATGACATTGTCCCTAGGACTGGTTGGTTTGAACCGTCCGCTGTAGAAACACTAAACTTAACTTTAACTAACTTAATACCTAATTCCTTAAAAATTTTATAACTATTGCCTCCTAGACACGACAATGAAGCGCCGCTGTCTAGCAGTCCGCTGTAAAAATTATTTATAATATGTACATATGTATAAGGACGATTATCATTCTCAATCGCCGTCTCCCGTGGCAGCGGGCCCACTGTTCCGGTTGACGGGGATGAAAGAAATTTATTAACTATTTGGAGCCAACTCTCCCACTCGTCTTTCCTCTGCGCAAAGGACGGCTTGTAGCAAGAGAGACTCCGACCTAGTTTTTTGACCTATTATGAGCTTTGTCATTAATAGCTCCCACTTTAGGATTATTAGACCTTGCGTCTTTCTTCCTGCAACCCTCTACAACATGTCCCGATATTTTACAATATGAACAAAATGGTTTGTTGTAAAAAGTTCTAGAATTTTCGTGTGCTGTTTTTGTATAAGCATTAGGAGTAGAAGAAGACGGTTTATTATATTTATAATTATTATCCATGTTTCCGAGACTACTTTTAGTAAAATTGTTGTTATTTGGTTTTCTATAATGATTCTGGCTATAATCTTGGCGTCTATGAATATTATTATTAAAGTTATGTGGTTGTCTAGTATTACCATCAAATTTCTCCGATTTATTAGTGACAGGTAAGTCTACCCTTGGTTGAGAAACTTCGACAGATACAAAATCATCCGACAGTGATGCATAAGATTCCAAGTTGCCTGCATGAGTAGTCAATTGATCAAAAGTCTCTATATCTCTTGATACTAGTAAATTTGCATACATAGGCAATAAAGCTTTTTTTGCTAACCGCAAAAGTTCTATTTCTGGTAGTTTAGCTTCAAGCATATTATTTAATGCCTTCATTCTGAGAGTGAATTCTAGTACTGACATACCCTTAGGTTGCGTCATGTTAAATAATTTTACCTTAAGATCTGTTTGAAGGTCATTTGCTTCAAATTGTTTAATCAAAAGTTTTGAAAGATCATCCCATTTCAAATCCTGAGTGTAAATAGACCTAAACCACAAGAGTGCTAATCCTTCTAAAAGATCGGGAAAAACGCGTACAAGATGATCCTGGTTAAAGTTTTTAGTCCTACATTTCTCCTCAATTAATAGCAAAAATTCCCTCACACTACTTTTTCCGTCGTATTTTAATTTCCAATTGTCGACGTTGTTAGAATGTGAATCTTTATAAATAATCTTCGTTTGTTTAATGATGTGGGCTTTTTTAATAGTTGTCTCGTCTAATTCAGAATCCGATGATTCAGAACCTATTTCACTAATAGTAGGCATCTTAATTTCTTTATTATAAGCTCGGGCCTGTAAACGTAGTTCGTGAAAAGTCGACGATGGATCAATATTTCTGTCTCTTAGTTCTTTTATGAGAACCTCCTTCGAAGCCCCATTGATATTTGGTATTGGTGTAGACATGACGGCGTACTTTGATGCTCAAATAGAAATAAATTGTAATCGTAAAGAATTATAAAAAATTTAAAAAAATTAAATTATTTGTTATAAAACAAAAGAAACTCTTTACTAACGGCTGTAGTATCATTAGTAATAATATCTCAACTTCTGTTGTATAATTAAAACCAAAAATTTTTTTTTTTTTTTTGTTTAAAAAAAATATGCTCCACCCTACTGAGAACAATGAAAAATGGTCCACCCTAATATATTTTGAAGGTTCATAGATTTCGGCCTGACGGAAATGTTAATGAAAGATATCATTTAATATGCTGTATATTAACACGTACGTATAAGAATAATATCCACTGATGAACGGATATTTACTACTGAAGTATCGATTGTAATTTGAATTTACAATTTGTATTGAAGAACCATGACTTAAATGTCTTGAATATCAGGTATATTAGTATTAAAATCTTGCAAAATGATGCAACGTCAATATGTCTTGACTAAACAAGTGAATAACATCGAAGTAAACATGAATTAGACAGTTTAACATAACCTCATTTATAATCAAGTTATTTATAATAAATGTTGACATAAAAACTGACAGCTGCAAAATCATAGATAAATCATAGATTTCTTGAAAGATGAAGAGCTTATCAAAACTTTCCCATAGAATAAAGCAAATCATGAGTCATCCTTACTAGTATATCTGAGTATATTTGAGGTTATGAAGCATCATTGTAAACACTAGACATAAGATATTCAATATTATGTCAAATAATCATGAAACAAACATCAAAATCAACACATCATGCAATCCCTACGAGCCAAACCGCGATGAGGCGCCAATTGTTATGTTGCTTGCTAGGTAGTTTCTTATGTGGGCTATTTGCCAAATATTAACACAGTTTGTGTGGGGTTCAAATAATATACCATCCGGAACTTTGCAGAATCCTGCGCGCCAATACTCGGTTCCCGAGTAATGTTCTGGATGTAAGAGAGCATGACACAATCTCTGAGCGTGGGCACAATGGTATGCATGATATGATGGTTCGGGTGTTAATTGAAAGATGATGTTCAGAAAAATATAGCGTAGTATATATTGATCATATTAACAGTATTACAAATATGTTTAAATTAAACTTACCCCCAGGGATCGGTCGATGGTTTAATTCTATCTAAGCTAACTAACATTTATATAACCGTGTGCGGGCGTGTGTGAGCGGGAAGCCTCCATCAAACCGGTGAGGATCCGATCTCGTAGACCAGCTGGAACCATCAGGATCTCCGTCCGGAAAGGGTGCCCTGGAGACGGGTCCAGCGTCTCCAGCACAGGGTGGCTGATCTCAGCGCATTGAGTTCCCATCCATGACAATGTGGGAGCTCCACGGGCGGATGGCCTTGGCTGATGCAGTCCAGAGCGCGTTGTTATGTTAATACAACTCCCGTATGTAAAATAAGGCCTGGATAGCGCCCCGGGAGTATTATACTTCCTTGGCAGCATGCGCGGTTTCACAACATCGCGCGATGGCAACGATTTGCGGTAGTAAATTATTTAATTTTACATTGCACGCGCGGACCTTTGCGGTCATTTAATTTACAACACTCGATTAAACTTTATATTTATTCGGTTGAAACTTCACCCATCATTGTGGAAATATTATTCTTACATTTCCTATACGTTCACCCGTCTGGGTTTAATGTAAATTATAATTAATTGACTGTGCCAACATTTCAACGATTGCCCGTCGGTGAAACGATTCCAGAGTGAAAACCAAAACCGGAGCCGGAAACCATAGATTCCCGGCCGTCTCTGTGTTGCCTGCCCGTATTCTTAATCACTTTACGAAAATTAAAACAACAATGGTTCTTGTTGTGAAGAGGTGTTAGAAAAATAATAACTTTAAATAAGAGTTAACACCACTTCATAACAGTGCGTTTGATAGATTCTCCCTCCTTAACATACGGATTGCAATCTTTAGAGCACAGGCATTTTAGGCACTTTAGTCGGGTAGGAATGCTATCCTTGTTCTACCAGTATTACAATGGAAGATGCTCCGAGGAACTAGCATCATTGATCCCTTCGGCACCGGTGCGTAGTCGGGAAACACGCCAAACGCGTGCCCAACATTTGTATGCGGTTGACATTTGTCACATGAGAACGGGTCGTTTCTTCGACTCGTTCTTGTGTTCAACAGCTCGGCTGTGGAATGATTTGCCGGCCTCTGTGTTTCCTCATTCCTACAATATGGGTTTCTTCAAGACCAATGTTCATTCCTTCCTCTCCTCAACAAGACCCTCCACACAGCATCTCAGATGACATAGGCCCTAAGGGAAATTATTTTCCTCAGGGCCTCTTGTGTGGAGTTAATGTAAAAAAAAGAGCTCTCCTTTCCTTTTTTCCTTAAAAAATACCCTCCACACAGCACCCCTAAAGATGACACGGGCCTGAGGGAAATTATTTTCCTCAGGGCCTCCTGTGTGGAGCACACGTAAAAAAAAAACCTCGCCGTAATGCTTCAGATTCATCCTTCGCAATAGATAAGTTTTAAAATCAAAGCCTTCTTTTAATGTTACTTACAATACTAATTATGATTAAGAGCGTTTAACCAGCCAGCGGACAAAAATCCACATTTCGTCAAAAGTTGTTCTTACGATCGTGCAGGGCGGTTACAATGAGAAAGATTAATTATTCTCCGTACCAGCTTTTTAAAATTATAACTCAATATCGAATTTATTTCAATCCAAATTAGCTTTAATTTATACCTTCATCCAAAAATGCTGAAAGGCGTGATGATAAAACTATTAAAATAATGTTTTTTTGTAATTATTTTTTGATTATAAGTATTATTTTTCAATAATATCTAAATTTAATAAGAATGTTAAAAAAATCTGAAATATATTTTTGAATGTAGCTATTACTTTGTGGTTATCCATTATAGAATAATGAAATAATTTTACTTTGTATAAACCACTTATTTAGTATAAGCTTTCCCTGACGAAGGAACGTTTGTTCCGAAACCGGTCTGATTTGCACATCAAATAAGTGGTTTATACAAAGTAAAATTATTTCATTATTCTAAATCTGAAATATATTAGTAAGTGCGCAAATAAATACACAAACGGACCAATTTTCGTCAAGAAACACATGTACGTACATATTTTTTAATGATTTTATTGAAACTAACATTAAAATTCTAAAACATGCGTTTGCTAGATAATGTATTGATTTATTTTACTGCATGATTATATTATTTGAAATGGGTGTGGTATAATACAAAATCTTTTTTGAAAATTTAACAAATCTGCCGACGACCTATGAAATAACCTTATTATACTAAAAATAAAAAAAATTTCTCAAAATTTATTACATGCAAATGCTAGATAAAAGAACAATCTTTCGCCCTCTTAAGTATGATTTTTATTTTCTCTCAGCGAAATATTAATTGATCTCAGTAATAGGATACGGATCACACCCTATCTATCCTATTCATATAGTAATGTACATTAAAAAATTATATTTGCAATCACTGTTTTGTGATGCGCAACAGATGGTAATGTAAAAAGGTAAACTAAAAAAATGGGGGCACTAGATTTTTATAAATCTCTAAGTGGGCGGTGGTAGAAACATGTTTGAGAATCTGTGTTCTAGAGATATGTGAGCAATTTGTTGTTGATCACACGTTCCAAAACCTTGGACAGAACTGATGTGATTGCTGTGGGTCACCTTTCTTGGGATTGCCTTTTTTGGAAAAATAATATTAAATTATGTTATTTCACGTTTAATTCATGTAGCGGGAACCATTTGTTGGATTACCAATCACTCTGCCATATGCAACCCTGAGTGGTTCGCTAAGTTAGTGAGTTAGTAGGGATACTAGGGTTTTGACCTATCCAGCCGGACTCTCTCGATCCATCTATGCTGTTGCAGGATTTATATGTCATTCCACAGCTGTCACTCCTGTGTACGTGTGTGATCCCATAGTTTCACCCACCACTCATAGTTTTTACTTCCCAGATCTTTGTCTCCTTCCTTTCAACGAAAAAGACCCTCCATACAGCATCCCCTAAGATGATACAGGCCCTGAGGTAAATTATTTTCCTCTCGGCTTCCTAGAGCTATTCTAAAAAAAATGTGTAAAAACATAATGGTATAATTGCGGCAAGTTCCAGACCAGATGATCACGATATCGCCCTGGTGAAATACGGCAATTCAGAATCGAAACGTTGAATAAAATGGTTCTAGGCGTGTTTAGTAGCCGGATCTGAACAGCCAGATACTTCCCCACATTCTTCTTTCCCATCTCCATCGCATCCTTATAACCCAGCCTCATAAAACACTTAATTTGGGGATGCTGTACTAACTTCGATTAGCAGGGAGCAAAAGCTGGGACTCTTGTGCGATATTGACGTAAAAAACACAGAATTTTCTTTTTTGGTATTTATATATTTTTTATATGCTGGAGATGCCTTATTTCTAAAACAATGTATTTGTTACTTGAATTAATCGCCAAAATTATTAATGTTTTCCTTAACCGGGATTAGTTTATTCTCTGAATTCGTTGGGAGCTTATTTTGTTATGAATTGTTTCCGTAATGTAATATTCTATGCAAATATGATGAAAATAACACAATACTCCAAAGATAAATTCTGGTTAAAACTTGAATTAATACTTCAAAACCAAATTTTGTGTATTTGGCCAATTTGACCTGCTTTTTGCTGATGATCTGAAATTACTTAAGATGATTTACGAGGGGCAAGATTGTGTTAAATTACAAATCGATTTTGATTCAATTTCATCACGGGTTGATGAAAATAAATTATTTTTTAATGCAAAAAATGTGTCGCAATGTCATATACACGTGCGAGAAACCATATCAAATTTGATTATAGTTTTAAAAAGAAATATTGTCACCAGTAAAATTCATTAAGGACATAGGAGTAGTCTTCGATCCCAAACTTATATTTTCAGACCATATATTGCAGTTGACAACATCATAAGTGCAAACTTTTTCAATTTGGGAGGCGGGAATGGGTACCGCCGCCCCGGGAACCTTTATTGGATAACCAACACCCCTGCCATAGGTCACCCCAAGTGGTTCGCTACGTTTGGTGATTTAGCAGGGATGCTCGGGTTCATGGGGTGAGGTTTGTCTAGGTCTTGGAGGCAGATGACCAGGACATACTGAACCCCAGATTCCTACCCACCCCTTAAAACCTTTTCCTTCCCAGAACTCTCCTCTCCTTCCTTTCCTTAAAAAAAACCCTCCACACAGCATCCCCAAAGATGACACAGGCCCTGAAGGAAATTATTTTCCTCAGGGCCTCCTGTGTGGAGCTCATGTAAAAAAAAAACAGTTTTCAAATCCTGAAGCAATGATGGCTTCGTATAACTGCATTAAAAGGTCTAAAATTAAATACGTGCTTGCAGTATGGGCCCCATACCAGAAAAAATACGTTGAGAAATTGGAACAGATTCAAAAAAATTCCTGTATATGAGAATGCACCGAGTACCCGCGGTTCATGCATCATGAAGATCTTCTCACAGAAATGTTGCCAGTCGAGGAAGAGTGGGGGCCTTGAAGTAACGGTGTACAAAATCATTAATAATTTAATAGAGAGCCCATACTTCCTGGAATGTCATAAGTTGTATGAGTCGAACAACTATGGCCAGGGACGGTACCACTGTCTTCTATTTATTTATTTATTCTTAGTACATTTACATTACAAAGGTATAATATATTGTCTTTCACACTAGGAGTTCACCTGTATTGTAGAGGAAATTTTTCAGTTGTAAATAATAAATTATAAAATAATGAAATAATTTTACTTTGTATAAACCACTTATTTGATGTGCAAATCCGACCGGTTTCGGAACAAACGTTCCTTCGTCAGGGAAAGCTTATACTAATTTGACAGTTTCGAACAATGTTTTATTATGGTAGGGGTGGAGCTGTTGCTAGATAATAATGTAGATTGGGTAGGTAGGTATTAGTGTAGAGTGGGTGGGTAGGGGAACAAATCCATGATTGGGCTATATGACAATATAAAAAATATTGTCATATAGCCCAATCATGGATTTGTTTAATTTCTGGTGGGAATCGGGCTATATGACAATATAAAAAATATTGTCATATAGCCCACTCATGGATTTGTTCCCCTACCCACCCACTCTACACTAATACCTACCTACCCAATCTACATTATTATCTAGCAACAGCTCCACCCCTACCATAATAAAACATTGTTCGAAACTGTCAAATTAGTATAAGCTTTCCCTGACGAAGGAACGTTTGTTCCGAAACCGGTCGGATTTGCACATCAAATAAGTGGTTTATACAAAGTAAAATTATTTCATTATTCTATAATGGATAACCACAAAGTAATAGCTAAATTCAAAAATATAATAAATTATAAATGGTGAATAGTAAAACGAAACAGTGTTCACCCACCCATTCTCCCAGAAACATTCCGCATTCCACTCAATGATACATCGATTAGTCACTACCCCTTTGTCAAATGTTAATTATACTAATGAATTAAATACAATAAAATTAATAGCTCACAATAATGGATACGAAACAGACCTCACAGATAGAATCCTAGCAAAAAAAATAAGATTAATGTCCATAAAATAAATACATTTACCCTAGTCCAATAACTTTTATCAATAATAACCTTAACCACGAATGACGAAGAATTTTGTATATTAATAACCTCTCCTCTTCGTGTACAATTAAATTCCCACCAGAAATTAAACCGGAATTTTATACAAATAACAACCTAGGAAAATGTTTAATTAATGCCAAGGACAAAGAGGACATACTAAGCCACTCGGGCGTTTATAAAATTAGTTGTAACGATTGTCCAGCGTTCTACATTGGGCAAACGTCACGCAATGTGGAAACTAGAGTAAAGGAACACATAAGATGCCTAACCAGTTCAGGGTTTTTAGAATTCGCAGAGCACTTAATTAATAAAGATCACACTTTTAACCGGGATACGGGTATCAAAGTCCTACACAAAAATGGGATAGGCTTAAGATTAAATAATTTAGAGGCATTGGAAATAAAAAAAATCAGTTAATACAAAGGCTGAAATCATTAATAATCAACTAAATCTAACATTCAGCCCTATTATAAGTATGTTTCCCGTTATCCCACTCGCTCCTCCCCCACTTCCCTCCCACAACTGACGCACTGTCCAACTCTAATTTACTGTCTCTTTCTTTCACAATTTGTATATATATATATTATATTTATCTCCTCACGTACTTTGTTGATATTGCGCGACGGTACACCAGTTTTTTGTTGATCCCTTTGAGTTTGTTGATCTATCCGGATTTGTGGATCCGTTACCGAAGCTGGCATACATATCCTGATCCATGTGGATCAACTTTTGTCATCGAGATTTACCTGTAAGCCACGCCCATTTTTCGGTGTCATATACATTTTACACGTTTTTATTTATTGATCCATATATGTATATATGGATGGTGCCGGTCTGTCGAACTTTTCTGCTCCTTTTAGTAGGTACTTGTAGGTATGTTCTTATTTCATAAACGTCAGATTCATACATTACGGACCTCACTTCTATTGATATTATTGCGGCGGCGCGGCGGCGGTGCAGCGCGCGTGTATTGAATTAGGCAAAAAACTATAAATTAGAAACATTACATGCACAATAGGTATACAATACTTTGAGCGGCGTTCCTCGTTGTAAAGGGAATTAAAGACGTCATACATTAAAGTTCAAAAATGATGTTATATTACGTAATAACTGGGTTAAGTCTATTCGTCGGAATTTCATTCCAACAAAATATTCAACGGTAAGTGCAAAGTGCTTTTTTTTATTGCAAATACAGGATTCAACTTTGAACATAACCTAAATGTATATAAAAATCGATTGTAATGTGGTGTTTACACGTGTTTATTCATATTATTTTGAGTCTAAAATGTGTTTATTGCCTAATTTACTGTTGTTAGCTCATAACGTTGTTGTCTAATAATTTCCCTCAGGGCCTATGTCATCTGGGATGCTGTGTGGAGGGTCTTTTCGAGGAGAGGAAGGAATGAACATTGGTCTTGAAGAGACCCATGTTGTAGGAAGGAGGAAACACAGAGGCCGGCAAATCATTCCACAGCCGAGCTGTTGAATACAAGAACGAGTCGAAGAAACGACCCGTTCTCATGTGACAAATGTCAACCGTGTACTAATGTTGGGCACGCGTTTGGTGTGTTTCCCTACTATGCACCGGTGCCGAAGGGATCAATGATGCTAGTTCCTCGGAGCATCTTCCATTGTAATACCGGTAGAACAAGGATAGCATTCCCACCCGACGCCTGTGCTCTAAAGATTGCAATCCGTCGGTTAAGATGGGAGAATCTATCAAACGGACCGCCCGTTTCTGCACAGAGTCGAGGGTATTTTTCAGGTATTTTGGAGCTCCAGACCAGAGATGGCTGCCAAGAGATTCACCATGTTTTGTAGTCTTCTGTACTCTATTTCATCATCCATTCAAATAAATTCATACGAGGCAACGTTTCCCCATCCTAGAACTTTGAGAAGAGTTTGCTCCAAGTTTCGTACAAACCCACTAAATGAACAGAGTGACAATTTTTTGCCGTTTATGAAAAATAAATTAAAATTGTTAACGAAAAGGGATTTAACTGTAACATTGATGATAGATAAAATTCACATAAAGCCATATTTCGATTAGGGAACGTACCCATACTACGTGACCAACTTTTTGCAATTTTTAACCCCCCCCCCCCCCCCCCGGTGACCAAAAACCTAAGCAACCCGTCGCTCATTTGTACAAGCGTAGTATTTTGAAGACCCCCCCCCCTAAACAGGTCACGTAATATGGGTACGTTCCCTTACAGCGGAGGCAGCATTTTGGGATCTGCATTTGGTCGTATATATGAACTTGAGAATGAACCCCAGGCCTGTACCAGTTCAAATAAGCAACCAAATTTCTCTTTCTGGATTATATAAAACATTTACTGAGAAAGATTTCCAGCAAGCAGAAGCCAGTCTGCCTGTTCTTACATATCTCGCAGGTTATTGTGCCCGAACCTTTTTAAGGAAACTTAAATGTACAACATGTTCTAACTCCATCACTGTTGATAAAATCTTATCATCGTCGACACAAATTGTAGTTACTCTTTAATAAGGATCGAGGTGGTTTATGATGTCCTCACCCGACACCCGGACATCGTCAATGCCCTCATTCATAACTATGTCACCGTACAAAAGCTTTTATCAACCAAACTAGAAATAATGTTTTTAGATTACAATAACCAGCGTGAATTAGTATCACAATTGATAATTGACGCTATCAATGATACAGATTTCAATTGTCCAGCTGGACATTCATCGAATATTATTTTGCAACATTTAATCAGATCATCTACAAATTCATTGTTAAATAATTATGTTAAAAGAAGAAATGATACTACCAAAAAAGTTGTGAAAAGTCGCAAAATCTACAAAGTAAAAAAAAATATTCTTGACTGATTCCCTCATCACCATTTCAAAACAATATACCCATAAAGGCGGGTACAGATTGCTGTAACGTAACATGCAATGTAACATGAAAGGAACATTTCATAAGTGTGGACGCAGCGCGCGCACGAACCGAGCATGTACTCGCAGCTGTTCCCGGCATGCGCGCAGTGAACATAGCTCAGTCTGCCGAGAACAAGTTCTCCATTATTCGCGCGCGTTCTGCCGTATAGACACAAACCAGTCCACACTAACGTTCCGCGCACACTGCGCGTCCCTTTGTATTCGGCAAAAAAACCGAAGCTTTGTGGATTGCGGCGCGCATGAGTTGAAATGCTCTGTTCGCGCGCGAAGTATGCGCGGTTCGTGCGCGCAAGACGTCCACACTATGGAAATTCTGTTACATTGCATGATACATTGCGGCAATGTGGACGGCAAATTCTTTGATTGCGTGTTACTTTACAGCAATCTGTACCCGCCTTAATACTTTATTTTATTTTTTTATTTTATTTTATTTTATTTGGAAAACCAACAGTTACATTATTTACTTAGGTGTATTTACATATGTATATGTTATTGAACCAATAATAGGTTTTCACTGGTGTGTATTAATTAGAGAGATTAAAAAGTAATAAAAGTTATAATAGTTATAATAGCTTATTGGGATGGGATGGTGGGCGGGAGGGGAAGGGGACGGATCTATTCTCGGAGTGAATAAGTTATTTGTATAGAAGTATAATAGTTTGTATATGTTTAGAAGTTATTTATTGTTTATTTTTTTTAGAATTTGGGGTGCTGTGTTGAATAAGTCGAATTCATTGTATGAATTGTTAAAAAAGTGTGAAGCGCGGTTAATGAATGTGTTTTGTTTAGAGTTAGTGTTGCATCGAGGAGTGTTAAGTGTGTGATTTAGTCTAGTTTGTCTGGTGGGCACTCTTAATTGAATTCTTTCAAGTAATTCCGGGCAATCTATCGCAGAGGTGGCTATCTTTTGCAAGAATATTGTGAGAGAGGTTTTAGGGTGGCACACCTGTTTCCGGCCATACAAGAGCGAGACAGGTGATCCCGCATATAAAAGGAGATGCAGGCCTCTCCTCACCCTCTTTTTCCAACCGCCAACACGTTAGTTAGGACGTATTTATAGCCATTACATATAATAAATATCCATATCGCCAATACGCGCATTATTTATAAATATCCTCGCCTACACTCGAGTCTGTATTTAACAGTGGCGCAGCCTACGGTACACGATTCTGCACAATACGGCAGAAATATCGCGAAAAGAATCGACGCGCAAAAAAAAATTTGGCA
The DNA here is from genome assembly GCA_917880885.1 of Limnephilus marmoratus. Taxonomy (NCBI): domain Eukaryota; kingdom Metazoa; phylum Arthropoda; class Insecta; order Trichoptera; family Limnephilidae; genus Limnephilus; species Limnephilus marmoratus. The sequence goes on from OU862926.1 coordinate 40,968,201, forward strand.
CAAAAATTTGGCAAAAATACGCGGTAACATTATTATTTCGGGTCGGTAAGAAAGGCCGGACCGAAATTATTCCAACACTTCACTGCAAGGAGTGAAGTGCAAGAAGACACTGGAGCCAGCCAGCTTTTCGGAAGGGGGAAGCACGGGAGGTCCAGCGTCAATCGACATCTCTGAGGGTCAAGGATCGGAGATCCAGGTCGCAGGAGTGATCTGGGGTAGCCATCGGTGTTACTGTGTGACGGGTCTGGAAGGAGCCATCAATTCACAGGGTCAAGGAGCAGTTTCCGGAGCAGGGTCCAGGGAGCAGACGGCAGAAGAAGAAGCCTCATTGGGAAGTTTTTGTTTTTTCTGTTTTCTTTCTCTCTATTTGGGTACCTTCTGGGCATTGGGAACATGGAGTCTCGAGGATTGGAGTCCTTCAGTTTGCGTGACGGGAACTGGGAGAACTTCAAGGTCCGCCTCGGACAATTTCTCCTCGTGAATGATGAAAAGTTTGCATCGGATGATAAAAAAAGGGCTATTTTCCTGAATGCATTGAAAGATGATTGTTTTTCCTTATTGGTTAATTTGTGCATTCCTAAAAAGGTAACAGATATTAAGTTAGAAGATTTGATATCTAAACTTGATGAGTATTGTTGTTCAACGAAATGTTTTTTTGAAGAGAGATCTAAGTTTTACAGTGCTAAACAAAGAAATGACGAATCAATCCGTGAGTTTGCAGTGCGGTTAAAGTCTCTTTCTACTAATTGCAAATTTGGGAATAGTTTATCAGTAAATTTAAGGGATTTCTTTGTTTTGGGTTGTAAACCAGGAAAGGTAAGGGAAAAATTATTTCTCGAGGGTGAATTACACTCGTTCGAAAAATGTTTACAAGTCGCCGAGTGCATTGACCTCGTAGCTTCAACTCAAGCGCAGTCCCGAGTTGATAATACGGTTTACGCTAATGTACAGCTCAAGGCCGGTCGACTCTCTTTTAATAATTCGCGTGTGAAAGACAGAGACGTGAAGCGTTTCGGGCATAGCAACAGGGCACGGTCACAGTCGCCAGCGAACGCTGTGAAACAAAATTGTACCGTTTGTGGTCACAATAATCACATCGCGACGGAATGTAGATATAAAAATTATTTATGTAAAATTTGCAGTACGAAGGGTCATCTCGCAAAACAGTGCAAGCGTTCCTCAACACGTAAGAGTGTGAATACTTTGTTGTCGGACACAAAGTTGGGTGAAGTTAATAGTGTCGAACCATTTTTTATTGAAGTTTCACTAGACGGGATCAAGAGTAAATTCATGGTAGATTCTGGAGCATCTTGTTGCGTAATTTCCAAGGAGTGTTATTTCAGTAAATTCAGTAGAATCAAGCTAGTGCACGAAGACATTAGTCTACGGGGTTTTGACAATACGCTCGTGAAAGTGGTAGGTACAATTACGCCACAAGTGGAATTTAACGGTCAGTGTCACAATTTGAAATTTGTTGTTGTCACAAGTGCTTCGTTATCGATAGTGGGGCGTGATTTTATGAATCTTTTTAACGTCGGGATTAACGGAATCGTAAACAGTATAAAACAGAATACTTTGAAGCAGCGATTAGAAAAAAAATTCCCGGAAGTTTTTACGGATAAACTAGGAAAATTTAATAAGTACGAAGTGAATTTAACTTTAAAAGAGACCGCTATTCCGATATTTCGTAATCACAGAGTTATGCCGTTCGCTTTGAAAGAAAAAGTCGAAAGGGAGTTAGATAGTTTACTGTCAGACGGTATTATAGAACAAGTCCAGTTTAGTGAGTTTGCAAGTCCAATTGTTCCAGTAATTAAGAAAAACGGTAGTATTAGATTATGTGGTGATTATAAATCGACAGTGAATAATCAGTTATTAGTTGACAAATATCCATTACCTAGGATAGAGGAGCTATTAACGAAAGTAAATGGTGGGAAAGTTTTTGCAAAAATCGATCTTAAATCGGCGTATAGTCAATTTGTTTTAAAAAAGGAGTGTAGGCGTTTTACAACAATCAATACCCATTTAGGATTGTTTCAGTATAAGCGGTTAGTGTACGGGTTATCTCCCGCGCCAGCTATATTTGCAAAGGCAATGGCAAATTGTTTGTCAGGATTACAGAACATGACGTTTTATTTGGATGATATTATCGTGATAGGGGAAGACGAAGACGATTTAGAGAAAAACGTATGTGTCGTGTTAGAAAGGTTGAAACATTGTAATCTAACAGTGAATAGTGACAAGTGTGAATTCAATTTAAAAGTTATTGAGTTTTTAGGTTATAAAATAAGTGAACAAGGGATTCAACCGTGTGAACGGAATAAAGAAGCCATTTTAAATGCACCAGCACCTAGTGATTTAAATAATTTAAGAAGTTTATTAGGTATGATTAGTTATTATCGTAATTTTATTCCAAATATGGCAAATATATTGTCACCATTATACGAATTACTTAAAAAAGATGTTAAGTTTCAATGGGGTACGGAACAAGAAAATAGTTTTGCGATAATTAAAAGAATATTAACTTCGGATAGGATTTTAACGCATTTTGACGAAAATATACCTGTGAAACTTGTCACAGATGGTAGTTTTAATGGGGTAGCAGCAACATTACTTCATAGGTTTCAAAATGGCGTAGAAAGACCGATTGGGTTCGCAAGCAGAACTTTAACTAAAGCGGAAAAGAATTATTCTATTCTAGATATTGAAGCAACAGCAATTATTTTTGGAATTAAGAAGTTTTATCAATATTTGTACGGCAGAGAATTTATTTTAGCTGTGGATAATCAGCCGTTAGTGAGAATTTTAGGTGAAAATAAAGAAGTACCTAAGATTGCCGCGTCAAGGTTACAGAGATATGCTATTATGTTAGGTTCGTTTAATTTTAAAATTGAATATGTAAAATCGAAAAATAATTGTTCAGACTTTCTGAGCAGGTGTCCGATTGAAAAGGTTAGCTGTGAAGATGAGATAGAGTCTGATTACATTAATTATTTCGAGAATAATGGGTTTAATTTGTCTTTAGACGTGATAAAAAGCGAAACCGAAAAGGATGATGTGTTAGGTCAAGTAAAAAATTTTCTTATCGAAGGTTGGCCAGCATCAGTAAAAAAGGCACAAAGTGGTAACTTTATTAGAATTTTTTGGGAAAAAAGGTTAGAATTGTCTTTGATAAATGGGTGTGTTTTATATCAACATAGGGTTGTTGTACCTGAGTCTTTAAGACAAGAGGTTTTAAAGATGTTACATAGATCTCACTTAGGGGTTTTTAAGACTAAAGGTATTGCAAAAAGCTTTGTCTGGTGGCCAAAAATTAATCAAGATTTGGAGAAAATAACGGAAAATTGTAGAGATTGTTTAGAAATTAAACCAGAATCACAAAAGAGTTCTTTAGCAGTGTGGCCATATGAACCTGAAGTATGGTTCAGGGTACATATTGATCATGGTAGTTTGTATAACAAAAATTTTTTAGTGGTGGTAGACTCTTCTTCAAAGTGGATTGAGTGTCTGGAAGTAAACAGTCTGTCTTCAAAAGAAAATATCGAAATACTTCATAGATTATTTTCGCAATTTGGTTTTCCAGCAACTTTAGTTAGTGATAATGGTACGTGTTTTTGTTCTGAGGATTTTGAAAATTTTTGTAAGAAAAATGGGATAGAACATATCACTAGTCCAGTCAATCACCCTAGTAGCAACGGGCAAGCTGAAGCTGCAGTAAAGACTTGTAAAAATTTCCTTAAAAAAATTTGTAAACATAATGGATTTCCTTCAGATTATAAAGAAAAGTTAGGTAACTTTTTAGCAGACTATAGGAATACAGTTCACGCAACAACAGGATGTGAGCCATCTGTATTATTAATGGGTAGAAAAATTAGAACAGTATTTGACTCTCTGATTCCAAGGAAAATTGAGGATAGAACGGGTAGTTCAGGTTCTACTCGACGAAACAAAGTAATAAAAAAGGTTACTCAGAGCCAAAACAATCAGAAAAGACAATATAAGGGTAGAGTTAAATCAGGTTTTAATATAGGTCAGAAAGTAATGACTAGAGATTTCAGATCTCAGGGTAATAGGTTATGGGTCCCTGGGGTTATTGTGGATAAAAAAGGTAGTAAAATATATTTCATGTGAGAGAGGTTTTAGGGTGGCACACCTGTTTCCGGCCATACAAGAGCGAGACAGGTGATCCCGCATATAAAAGGAGATGCAGGCCTCTCCTCACTCTCTTTTTCCAACCGCCAACACGTTAGTTAGGACGTATTTATAGCCATTACTCATAATAAATATCCATATCGCCAATACGCGCATTATTTATAAATAACCTCGCCTACACTCGAGTCTGTATTTAACAGTGGCGCAGCCTACGGTACACGATTCTGCACAATACGGCAGAAATATCGCGAAAAGAATCGACGCGCAAAAAAATTTGGCACAAAAATTTGGCAAAAATACGCGGTAACAATATTATTTCGGGTCGGTAAGAAAGGCCGGACCGAAATTATTCCAACACTTCACTGCAAGGAGTGAAGTGCAAGAAGACACTGGAGCCAGCCAGCTTTTCGGAAGGGGGAAGCACGGGAGGTCCAGCGTCAATCGACATCTCTGAGGGTCAAGGATCGGAGATCCAGGTCGCAGGAGTGATCTGGGGTAGCCATCGGTGTTACTGTGTGACGGGTCTGGAAGGAGCCATCAATTCACAGGGTCAAGGAGCAGTTTCCGGAGCAGGGTCCAGGGAGCAGACGGCAGAAGAAGAAGCCTCATTGGGAAGTTTTTGTTTTTTCTGTTTTCTTTCTCTCTATTTGGGTACCTTCTGGGCATTGGGAACATGGAGTCTCGAGGATTGGAGTCCTTCAGTTTGCGTGACGGGAACTGGGAGAACTTCAAGGTCCGCCTCGGACAATTTCTCCTCGTGAATGATGAAAAGTTTGCATCGGATGATAAAAAAAGGGCTATTTTCCTGAATGCATTGAAAGATGATTGTTTTTCCTTATTGGTTAATTTGTGCATTCCTAAAAAGGTAACAGATATTAAGTTAGAAGATTTGATATCTAAACTTGATGAGTATTGTTGTTCAACGAAATGTTTTTTTGAAGAGAGATCTAAGTTTTACAGTGCTAAACAAAGAAATGACGAATCAATCCGTGAGTTTGCAGTGCGGTTAAAGTCTCTTTCTACTAATTGCAAATTTGGGAATAGTTTATCAGTAAATTTAAGGGATTTCTTTGTTTTGGGTTGTAAACCAGGAAAGGTAAGGGAAAAATTATTTCTCGAGGGTGAATTACACTCGTTCGAAAAATGTTTACAAGTCGCCGAGTGCATTGACCTCGTAGCTTCAACTCAAGCGCAGTCCCGAGTTGATAATACGGTTTACGCTAATGTACAGCTCAAGGCCGGTCGACTCTCTTTTAATAATTCGCGTGTGAAAGACAGAGACGTGAAGCGTTTCGGGCATAGCAACAGGGCACGGTCACAGTCGCCAGCGAACGCTGTGAAACAAAATTGTACCGTTTGTGGTCACAATAATCACATCGCGACGGAATGTAGATATAAAAATTATTTATGTAAAATTTGCAGTACGAAGGGTCATCTCGCAAAACAGTGCAAGCGTTCCTCAACACGTAAGAGTGTGAATACTTTGTTGTCGGACACAAAGTTGGGTGAAGTTAATAGTGTCGAACCATTTTTTATTGAAGTTTCACTAGACGGGATCAAGAGTAAATTCATGGTAGATTCTGGAGCATCTTGTTGCGTAATTTCCAAGGAGTGTTATTTCAGTAAATTCAGTAGAATCAAGCTAGTGCACGAAGACATTAGTCTACGGGGTTTTGACAATACGCTCGTGAAAGTGGTAGGTACAATTACGCCACAAGTGGAATTTAACGGTCAGTGTCACAATTTGAAATTTGTTGTTGTCACAAGTGCTTCGTTATCGATAGTGGGGCGTGATTTTATGAATCTTTTTAACGTCGGGATTAACGGAATCGTAAACAGTATAAAACAGAATACTTTGAAGCAGCGATTAGTAAAAAAATTCCCGGAAGTTTTTACGGATAAACTAGGAAAATTTAATAAGTACGAAGTGAATTTAACTTTAAAAGAGACCGCTATTCCGATATTTCGTAATCACAGAGTTATGCCGTTCGCTTTGAAAGAAAAAGTCGAAAGGGAGTTAGGTAGTTTACTGTCAGACGGTATTATAGAACAAGTCCAGTTTAGTGAGTTTGCAAGTCCAATTGTTCCAGTAATTAAGAAAAACGGTAGTATTAGATTATGTGGTGATTATAAATCGACAGTGAATAATCAGTTATTAGTTGACAAATATCCATTACCTAGGATAGAGGAGCTATTAACGAAAGTAAATGGTGGGAAAGTTTTTGCAAAAATCGATCTTAAATCGGCGTATAGTCAATTTGTTTTAAAAAAGGAGTGTAGGCGTTTTACAACAATCAATACCCATTTAGGATTGTTTCAGTATAAGCGGTTAGTGTACGGGTTATCTCCCGCGCCAGCTATATTTGCAAAGGCAATGGCAAATTGTTTGTCAGGATTACAGAACATGACGTTTTATTTGGATGATATTATCGTGATAGGGGAAGACGAAGACGATTTAGAGAAAAACGTATGTGTCGTGTTAGAAAGGTTGAAACATTGTAATCTAACAGTGAATAGTGACAAGTGTGAATTCAATTTAAAAGTTATTGAGTTTTTAGGTTATAAAATAAGTGAACAAGGGATTCAACCGTGTGAACGGAATAAAGAAGCCATTTTAAATGCACCAGCACCTAGTGATTTAAATAATTTAAGAAGTTTATTAGGTATGATTAGTTATTATCGTAATTTTATTCCAAATATGGCAAATATATTGTCACCATTATACGAATTACTTAAAAAAGATGTTAAGTTTCAATGGGGTACGGAACAAGAAAATAGTTTTGCAATAATTAAAAGAATATTAACTTCGGATAGGATTTTAACGCATTTTGACGAAAATATACCTGTGAAACTTGTCACAGATGGTAGTTTTAATGGGGTAGCAGCAACATTACTTCATAGGTTTCAAAATGGCGTAGAAAGACCGATTGGGTTCGCAAGCAGAACTTTAACTAAAGCGGAAAAGAATTATTCTATTCTAGATATTGAAGCAACAGCAATTATTTTTGGAATTAAGAAGTTTTATCAATATTTGTACGGCAGAGAATTTATTTTAGCTGTGGATAATCAGCCGTTAGTGAGAATTTTAGGTGAAAATAAAGAAGTACCTAAGATTGCCGCGTCAAGGTTACAGAGATATGCTATTATGTTAGGTTCGTTTAATTTTAAAATTGAATATGTAAAATCGAAAAATAATTGTTCAGACTTTCTGAGCAGGTGTCCGATTGAAAAGGTTAGCTGTGAAGATGAGATAGAGTCTGATTACATTAATTATTTCGAGAATAATGGGTTTAATTTGTCTTTAGACGTGATAAAAAGCGAAACCGAAAAGGATGATGTGTTAGGTCAAGTAAAAAATTTTCTTATCGAAGGTTGGCCAGCATCAGTAAAAAGGCACAAAGTGGTAACTTTATTAGAATTTTTTGGGAAAAAAGGTTAGAATTGTCTTTGATAAATGGGTGTGTTTTATATCAACATAGGGTTGTTGTACCTGAGTCTTTAAGACAAGAGGTTTTAAAGATGTTACATAGATCTCACTTAGGGGTTTTTAAGACTAAAGGTATTGCAAAAAGCTTTGTCTGGTGGCCAAAAATTAATCAAGATTTGGAGAAAATAACGGAAAATTGTAGAGATTGTTTAGAAATTAAACCAGAATCACAAAAGAGTTCTTTAGCAGTGTGGCCATATGAACCTGAAGTATGGTTCAGGGTACATATTGATCATGGTAGTTTATATAACAAAAATTTTTTAGTGGTGGTAGACTCTTCTTCAAAGTGGATTGAGTGTCTGGAAGTAAACAGTCTGTCTTCAAAAGAAAATATCGAAATACTTCATAGATTATTTTCGCAATTTGGTTTTCCTGCAACTTTAGTTAGTGATAATGGTACGTGTTTTTGTTCTGAGGATTTTGAAAATTTTTGTAAGAAAAATGGGATAGAACATATCACTAGTCCAGTCAATCACCCTAGTAGCAACGGGCAAGCTGAAGCTACAGTAAAGACTTGTAAAAATTTCCTTAAAAAAATTTGTAAACATAATGGATTTCCTTCAGATTATAAAGAAAAGTTAGGTAACTTTTTAGCAGACTATAGGAATACAGTTCACGCAACAACAGGATGTGAGCCATCTGTATTATTAATGGGTAGAAAAATTAGAACAGTATTTGACTCTCTGATTCCAAGGAAAATTGAGGATAGAACGGGTAGTTCAGGTTCTACTCGACGAAACAAAGTAATAAAAAAGGTTACTCAGAGCCAAAACAATCAGAAAAGACAATATAAGGGTAGAGTTAAATCAGGTTTTAATATAGGTCAGAAAGTAATGACTAGAGATTTCAGATCTCAGGGTAATAGGTTATGGGTCCCTGGGGTTATTGTGGATAAAAAAGGTAGTAAAATATATTTCATAAAAATTAACAAGTCTAATATGGTGTGGAAAAGACATTTAGACCAGCTAAAGGAATTACATGTTTCATGGCAGGAGGAAGATAACCAGGAATTCGCGTCTGACACGTTGGAATTGTCGACGGACGAATTAGATCTCTCCGGTATGTTACGTAATAGAAGTGTCTCTAATTCTGTTTCTCCATGTTTCAGGTCTAACCCATGGCAAGGAAGGCTTCGGCCCAGGTGACAGCACTTCGCAGTCGAAATGGACAGAAATGGACAGAAGGGAAACAGAAAGAACAAAAACAAATGTTTTGTTAATTTTAAATGTAATGTGTTAATTTTAAATGTGAAATATGAAATATAAAATATATTGTATGAAATATGTAGCTATAGGTATCACTTATGTAGCCAGGATTCTCCCGTTTAAGTAGGGGAGGATGTGAGAGAGGTTTTAGGGTGGCACACCTGTTTCCGGCCATACAAGAGCGAGACAGGTGATCCCGCATATAAAAGGAGATGCAGGCCTCTCCTCACTCTCTTTTTCCAACCGCCAACACGTTAGTTAGGACGTATTTATAGCCATTACTCATAATAAATATCCATATCGCCAATACGCGCATTATTTATAAATAACCTCGCCTACACTCGAGTCTGTATTTAACAAGTCTAATATGGTGTGGAAAAGACATTTAGACCAGCTAAAGGAATTACATGTTTCATGGCAGGAGGAAGATAACCAGGAATTCGCGTCTGACACGTTGGAATTGTCGACGGACGAATTAGATCTCTCCGGTATGTTACGTAATAGAAGTGTCTCTAATTCTGTTTCTCCATGTTTCAGGTCTAACCCATGGCAAGGAAGGCTTCGGCCCAGGTGACAGCACTTCGCAGTCGAAATGGACAGAAATGGACAGAAGGGAAACAGAAAGAACAAAAACAAATGTTTTGTTAATTTTAAATGTAATGTGTTAATTTTAAATATGAAATATAAAATATATTGTATGAAATATGTAGCTATAGGTATCACTTATGTAGCCAGGATTCTCCCGTTTAAGTAGGGGAGGATGTGAGAGAGGTTTTAGGGTGGCACACCTGTTTCCGGCCATACAAGAGCGAGACAGGTGATCCCGCATATAAAAGGAGATGCAGGCCTCTCCTCACCCTCTTTTTCCAACCGCCAACACGTTAGTTAGGACGTATTTATAGCCATTACATATAATAAATATCCATATCGCCAATACGCGCATTATTTATAAATATCCTCGCCTACACTCGAGTCTGTATTTAACAAATATTACGTCTGCAGAATTTCTACGATTTTCTAGTGACGAGATTTTGAAAAACGTGGCTGACTCCACATTACTTAGATGAGGACGATATCCCCGAAAATCAAGGTATCGTAGAAAACGATTTTGTATTTTCTCAATCCTTTCTATGTATGTTGTGTACCTGGGATTCCAGACTTGAGAAGCGTACTCCAGAGAACTGCGTACATACGCAAAGTACAGCATTTTCATAGTGTTTACCTTTTTAAAGTGTTTGCAGGTTCTGAGTATGAAGCCAAGTACCTTGGAAGCTTTTGCAACTATGGATTCGATATGTCGGTCAAAAAGTAATTTCGGGTCCAGCACTACTCCCAGATCTTTGGCCTCCATCATTTTTTTAAGTACTGTGCCGTTAAGGGAATAATCAAAAGAAATGGGATTTTTGTTTCGGGTAAAGCTGATGACGCCGCATTTTTTAACATTTATTTGAAGGTTGTGTTGTGTACAGTAGCTATTTAGGCGATTTAAATCTTCTTGTACGCGAATACAGTCAGTGATACTTGTAACAGGAGAGAATATTTTCATGTCGTCTGCGTATAATAACGTTCTGGAGTAAAGAAAACATTTTCCAATGTCATTAATGTACATGTTGAAGAGCAATGGTCCCAATAATGACCCTTGGGGTACTCCTGACGGTACGGTTACCCAATTTGATTTATAGCCACCGACGACTACTGCTTGGCTGCGATTTTTCAAATACGACGAGAGCCATCTGAGGAGATCTCCATGTACGCCGATTAGTGAAAGTTTAGTCAACAAGACATCATGGATTACTAAATCAAAGGCTTTGCTATAGTCTGTATATATTGCATCTACCTGTACGCGCTGGTCCATATTGTCTTGTAAGATTTCGACAAATGCCGTTAGGTTAGTGGTTGTAGATTTTCCTCTCATAAATCCATGTTGATTGTTGTTAAGTGACGATCTCAAGGCTGTAAACATCTGGTCGTACACAATTTTTTCGAAAACCTTACTGAAAATGCAGAGCTTTGATATGGGCCTATAATTTTCAACGTCAGATTTTTGGCCGTTCTTGAAAATGGGAGTTACAAATGCAGTTTTCCTAGTGTTTGGCACAATTCCCTCATTAAGGGAGCGACTAAAAATTATGAATAATGGTTTAGAAAAGCTGCGCGCACATTTGCTTATGAAGAAAGGGGGAATTTTATCTGGGCCTGCGCCTTTATTGGGATCTAAATTTTCAAGTTGTTTCTGTATGTGATGCTGGTTGATTTCAATATTATGAATGCTAGCAATACAGGGCTCACTGGTGTAGTCTGGCAGGATCTGGTTAATCCGAGCATTATTATTGTAGACTGAAGTGAAATATTTAGAGAATAAGTTGCAGATGTCAGATCCATTTTCAGCTTTTTCGTCTTTGAACATCATGGTATTCGGAACGCCATGGGATTTGGAGTTTGACTTAATGTAGTTCCATACTTTTTTTGGATCGGAGGATATATCATGTTCTATTTTAAGTAAGTATTTATTATGGCATTCCCAGATAAGTTTTTTGTGACGTGATCTTAGTAGAGAGAAAGTGGCATAGTCAGAAGGATTTTTATATGTCTTGAACTTTTTGAAGTATTTATATTTTTCTGTTGTTAATTTGATGAGGGCAGAGTTATACCATGGCGGGTATTTCGAATTCCTACATAATTTCATAGGAATATGGGCGTCTATAAGATGATTTAATTGTGAGTAGAATTTATTTAATGCTGTGTTCACGTCACCAAACGAAAGTAGCTCGTGCCAGTTTACCTGGTCGAGAGATGTGTTAATTTGGTCGTAATCACCGCGCTTATAGACGTAAGCCCTTCTAGGCTCTTCCACTAGTGGAGCGGGTTCAGAAAATAAAACTTCCATTATTAAGGAGGTGTGATGAGGGTCTTCTAAAATTAATGGTTCATCACAAGCAGAGACCGGTACCAGGTCATTACATAGAACGAGGTCAAGAAAGTGACCGATGGTATTTGGAATTCCATTACATTGAAACAATCCCGAAAAATGCATGCAGTCAATAAATGATGTACTAACAGGCGATAAGCGATCACTGGGTATAAATGACGTATTATTGAGAGACTTATTCCATGAAATGTCAGTGAGGTTAAAGTCACCTAGGATAATGAATTTATCTGTGGGAAATTGCAACGTAAGTGATGAAATTTGTGTGAGGAAGCTTTCCATATTTTCACGATATGTTGGTCCTTTAGGGAGGTAAACACAACATATGTGGAGATTTGTGTGTTTGGATCCCCTGGATTCTAATGTTATCCAGACGTCCTCAGCTTGTGAGTGCCATCCTGGGCGCTCGCGAGGTACCAGCTCACGACGAACAGCGACTAAGACACCCCCGCCCAAGCGTTGGCCCGTGCGAGTGTAGTCCCGATCTCGGCGGTGTACATCGTAGCGATCATCAAATAGCTCTTCGTTGCGGATGCCATCAACGAGCCATGATTCAGACAGAGCGATTACATCATATTCGTTGGACCGAACAGCCACCAATAACTTGTCAGTTTTAGTGCGTAACCCTCTCACATTTTGGTAATAGATATTTAAAGACATTGGTTAAACCGTGCGAATCTATGATTAAGTGCGGAATTGAAGTGAATTTGTGTCGATGTTCGTATTTTGTTATTGACGGATTTATGTTTATTTTTATGAAATTCCCAAAGAATTTTACAATAAATGCTAGAAAATTGTACAAAAGCTAAAAAGTGTGTTAGAATGAATGGAACTAAGAAATGTATTAGAGTGATTAGATCCATAGGGTAGGCGTGGGGGATAAGGGAGGGAAGGGTACATTCTAAGTGAGAAGAAAATATAAGAATAATTAAAATGAAATTAGTATAAAGAAATGCAGTAATTTTAAAAGGCCTTATCTGGAGGCTTGGCTCAGCTGAGGACTTTCTGCATCTACTCTGTTGGGTCCTGTGGCTGGAGGCTCGCGGTCCATTTTCTTCAAATCTGCTTCCTTTGAGATAATGATGGGTGCTGACGTCGTATTTCGTCAAGCGTAAATTAAACAGTTTTTTGTCCAGACGAATCTATAACCTTTTTCTTTGGCGAGAAGCCTTGCGCGGTAGAATAGATGTTTATTCATGCTCGTGAGATGGTCACCTATGTAGACATTTTGCGGGGATCCCGTAAATCCCAGTTCCGTTGACGTGATCCCTTTACGTGATTACTTATACTACTTTAGTTGTTATTATTTTCAGGTGCACATTCTCTACATCAGCCAGCCTCCAGCCTCCAGAAACTGCAGCAGACTGGTCTACAATCTCAACTGCCGGCAATCATATCCACCAACAACTACCATTATTAATATCTTTGTAACTTTTGTAATAAATTGATAAGATGTTTTATCTGAGCTAGCTATCTTTCATTTCTTCTGGGCACATATTCATTCATGTATTATTTTACAGGTTACACATTACACTCACATAATTTAACATATCTCTTATCGTTACACTTTGACTACCCATGTGTAATTCACACTTTTCATATTTTAACATAACAAATGGAACTTTCACAGAATTTTAAAATTTACATTGGTTTCATAAATTTCTGTGAAACAACTGGCCCTTGTCAGTTGTTTCACAGAAAAATCATTAAAAATATGAGCAAAAAGTCCTAAATCTCTTCTATCAATAAGTGGTGCTAATTAAAATGAGAGAACACAAAAGATTATAAAAAAGCAAAAATTCAAAATACTTACATTCTTATAGCTACTTACAAAATCTTACCATTTGGAGTATGCTCTGAAGCTGAAGGGGTTAGGGAGAGGGAGGAGATGGGAAAGAAGAATGTTTGTTACATAATAATTCATAGAGAAGTATAGTTTTTATACAAGATATATTTAATTAATAATTATAAATGACGTATCATCTGAATTACAAATTTTAACGAACGTCCAATCTCAAATGACTAAATATTAAGTGGGTAAAATAATTACAGATTATAATACCATACATAAATACAAAAAGCAGTTTGAGAACTGGTTGTGTGTCCTGGTCACCAAACCTAGACAAACTGCATCCCATGAACCCGGGCACCCCTTCTTAATCACCAAACGTAGCGAACCACTTGAGGTGATCTTTGCCATGTGTGTTGGTTATCCAATAAAGGTACCCATTCCCGCCTCCCAAATTGAGTTAACGTGTTTTGTTATTCATTATAAATTTTGTTTGTTTTGTAAAAGTAATATAAATTAATATTATTTTTTCACATTCTTCGATTACTGTTTTTTTTATTTATTTATTTAACACGTGCTACCTAACTGTCCGAATAATAAGACAATTCATATCAATATTGATGGGTTATTTAAACCTCTTGAAATATTATTGTACTGTTCTATAGTAGTAGTCTGTAAGTATACCTACCAACAAAAAATATTTCAGGTTAATCATGCTTAGAGTAGAATAGCAAATAACATGAATATTCCAATAACTGAATTTAAAAAAAGAGCCATTAATGGCTACATACAGAATACATCGCATCGCGCTGTACAAGTATATTGCAGCGGCCCCGCTAACGTCCATCTCCATCCAACGACCAACGCAGAATGACACACGACACACCAACGTGTGAACGGTACCACAAATATCTGGCCAACGCGTTAGCCGAGCGCGTTGGGCCAACGTGGACTGGGGCCTTTAAATGCAGGATTTCGACCACTCAGCATATGTCTCCACTTTAAAAGGTTCAACATTGAGACTCTGTTGACAAATGACATTTGGAAATATTAATACATGAGGTGGTTTTTCAAAATATAACCAAATAAATAAAACCATCAAGGTCAATTTATAATAAAAACTACACAAGACAGGCATCATCACTTAACAATAAATAATATTTAAGAAAATATAAATCTTTTGTATCTGTATAAATACAGTTAATGTCATTCGTAACTTGTAAATTATTTCAAAATATAATATAGGTACCTAATAAATCTTACCAGATAGACCAGATATTGACATTCCAACATTCTCATACTTCTGACACATTAAGATGGTGTTGGGTCCATTTTACTAGGTTATGAATTATGACTTTATAATCAAAATAACTAATGGTATTTATAAAGCTGAGAACAAACCACCTAGTAGGTACCTGACAGAACAGTAAATACATTACACATAAATATGCCAAACCACTCACAGTAAACTGATGCGAAGTAAGAGTTGTAATATCTGGGTAGGGGGAGTTCGGGCACCTTGATACGATTTTTACTTAGACCCAATAAAAGACGATCTATTGACAGTAACATCCAATTAAATAATTATAATATATTCAATAAATATTCAATTAACTTGTTAAATTCAAATAAACCGTTAGATTTAATAAAAAAAAGAATTAGAGCCTATTTACTAAAAAATAAAATTTGTATCTATGTACCCCACGTCCAGGGTACATTGATACGTATACTGGGGCACTTTGATTCATAGAAATATTTCTACAAATTAAACAAGTTTTTTTTTTATGACTGTGGAGGACGAACAAAGGACACTATTCTGCATCGTCTGGCCACCCGATTGGTCCCTCAGGCACCATGAAAACCATGTTCTTTACGGTAAACAATAAATAACCATGTTCTTTACAGTAAACAATAAATAAATTGGTAAAAAGCAACCTTGGAAAAAGATCATCGTTTTTATTGGTGTACCAACTTGGGGTAGAACTTTAAATGCCCTTTTCTCGGGCCCTATGGCTCCGGTCCGACGGTTATTTTGGAGTCTTACTTAATCATGGTATACACGAATCAAGAAAAAAACATGAAAAACAGAATTTTTGAAAATTTCATCGTTTTAACGCTTGGGTTCGGTCGTTTTATTACTTTTTCAAACTTGGGGTCGGTTATAACTACGGCTGTATGGCAACGAATCATTTGAAGTTTTGGATTCTTGATAAAAAAACAATGTTCTTTTCGGTAAACAATAAAGAATTTGAAAAAAAAACAACATTGGAAAAAATCATCATTTTTATTGTTATAACATTTTGGGGTAGAACTTTAAATGCCCTTTTCTCAGGCCCTATGGTTCCGATCCGACGGAAATTTTGGAGTCTTACTAAAAATCACGGTTTGTACACGAATCAGGAAAAAAAACAAAAAAGAATTTTAAACAAATTCATCGTTTTAATGCTTGGGTTCGGTCGTTTTATCACTTTTCAAACTTTGGGTCGGTCATAACTATGGTCTTTGGAACTAAATCATCTATAATTTTTGATTTTTGATCAAAACCATGGTCAATTGACAAAAATACGGTAAACAATAAATAAAATGGTAAAAAGCAACATTGGAAAAAGACCATCGATTTATTGGTGTAACAACTTGGGGTAGAACTTTAAATGCCCTTTTCTCTGGCCCTATGGCTCCGATCCGATGGAAATTTTGGAGTCTTACTAAGAATCATGATCTGTACACGAATCAAGAAAAAAAAATAAAAAACGGCGTTTTAAAAAGTTCGTCGTTTTAACGTTTGGGTTCGGTTGTTTTAGCACTTTTTCAAACTTGGGGTCGGACATAACTACGGCCTTTGGCACTAAATCATCTAAAATT
The DNA here is from genome assembly GCA_917880885.1 of Limnephilus marmoratus. Classification (NCBI taxonomy): domain Eukaryota; kingdom Metazoa; phylum Arthropoda; class Insecta; order Trichoptera; family Limnephilidae; genus Limnephilus; species Limnephilus marmoratus. Next base: position 40,984,622 of record OU862926.1, read on the forward strand.
TTTGAATTTTGATCAAAACCATGTTCTTTACGGTAAACAAAAAATAAATTGGTAAAAGGCAACATTGGAAAAACATCATCGTTTTTATTGGTGTAACAACTTGGGGTAGAACTTTAAATGCCCTTTACTCAGGCCCTATGGCTCCGATCCGACGGAAATTTTGGAGTCTTACTAAGAATCATGGTCTGTACACGAATCAAAGAAAAAAATTTAAAAACAGAATTTCTTAAAGTTCGTCGATTTAACGCTTGGGTTCGGTCGTTTTACCACTTTGCAAAACTTGGAGTTGGTTATAACTATGGCCTTATGGCACCAATTAAACTGAAATTTTTGATTCTTGATCAAAACCATGTTCTTTACGGTAAACAATAAATAAATTGGTAAAAAACAACATTGGAAAAAGATCATCGATTTTATTGTTGTAACATCTTGGGGTAGAACTTTAAATGCCCTTTTCTCAGGTCCTATGTCTCCGATCCGATGGAAATTTTGGAGTCTTACTAAGAATCATGGACTGAACACGAATCAAGAAAAAAAAAAAAAACAGAGTTTTTAAAAGTTCGTCGTTTTAACGCTTGGGTTCGGTTGTTTTAGCACTTTTTCCAACTTGGGGTCCGTCATAACTATAGCCTTTGGCACTAAATCGTCTAAAATTTTTGATTCCTAATCAAAACCATGTTGTATATGGTAAAATATAAAGAAATTGGTAAAAACTTTCATCGTCTTAACGCTTGGGTTCGGTCGATTTATCACTTTTTCAAACTTGGGGTCGGTAATTACTATGGCCCTATGGCACTAATTCATCTCAAATTTTTGATTCTTGATCAAAACCATGTTCTTTACGGTAAACAAAAAATAAAATGGTAAAATGCAACATTGGAAAAACATCATCGTTTTTATTGGTGTAACAACTTGGGGTAGAACTTTAAATGCCCTTTTCTCAGGCCCTATGGCTACAATCCAACGGAAATTTTGAAGTCTTACTAAGAATCGTGGTCTGTACACAAATCAAGAAAAAAAATAAAAACAGAATTTTTAAAAGTTCGTAGTTTTAACGCTTGGGTTCGGTCGTTTAACCACTTTACAAAACATGGGGTTGGTTATATCTATGGCCTTATGGCACCGAATCCACTGAAATTTTTGGTTCTTGGTCAAAACCATGTTCTTTACGGTAAACAATAAATAAATTGGTAAAAAGCAACATTGGAAAAAGATCGTCGTTTTAATTGATCATCGTTTTAACTTGGGGTAGAACTTTAAATGCCCTTTTCTCAGGCCCTATGGCTCCGATCCGACGGTTATTTTGGAGTCTTACTAAGAATCATGGTTTGTACACGAATCAAGAAAAAAAACGTAAAAAACAGAATTTTTAAAAATTTCATGGTTTTAATGCTTGGGTTCGGTCGTTTTATCACTGTTTCAAATTTGGGGTCGGTCATAACTATGGCTCTATGGCACCGAATCAACTGAAGTTATAGATTCTTGATCAAAACCATTTTCTGTACGGTAAACAATAAAGAAATTGGTAAAAAGCAACATTCGAAAAAGATTATCGTTTTTATTGTTGTGACGTCTTGGGGTAGAACTTTCAATGTCCTTTTCTCAGGCCCCATGGCTCCGATTCGACAGAACCTTTGGAGTCTTACTAAGAATCATGGTCTGTACACGAATCAAGAAAAAAAATTAAAAACAGAATTTCTTAAAGTTCGTCGTTTTAACGCTTCGGTTCGGTCGTTTTATCACTTTTTAAAACTTGGGGTCGGGCATTTCTATGGCCCTAATGCACTAAATCATCGATAATTTTTGATTCTTGATCAAATCCATGGGAAATAAACCAAAATACGGTAAACAATAAATAAATTGGTTAAAAACAACATTGGAAAAAGATCATCGTTTTTATTGAAGTAACAACTTGGGGTAGAACTTAAAATGCCCTTTTCTCAGGCTTTATGGCTTTGATCCGACGGAAATTTTGGTGTCTTACTAAGAATCATGGTCTGTACACGAATCAAGAAAAAAAAATAAAAAACAGAATTTTTAAAAGTTCTTCGTTTTAACGCTTGGGTTCGGTTGTTTTAGCGCTTTTTCAAACTTGGGGTCGGTCATAACTATGGCCTTTGGCACTAAATCATCTAAAATTTTTGATTCTTGATCAAAACCATGTTCTTTACGGCAAAATATAAAGAAATTGGTAATAAATTTCATCGTTTTAACGCTTGGGTTCGGTCGATTTATCACTTTTTCAAACATGGGGTCATTCATTACTATGGCCCTATGGCACTTAGTCATCCAAAATTGTTGATCCTTGTTCAAACCATGGTAAATTAACCAAAAATACGGTAAACAATAAATAAATTGGTTAAAAGCAACATTGGAAAAAGATCATCGTTTTAATTGGTGTAACGACTTGGGGTAGATTTTTCAATGCCCTTTTCTCAGGCCCTATGGCTCCGATCCAACGGAAATTTTGGATTCTTACTAAGAATCATGGTCTGTACATGAACCAAGAAAAAATATAAAAAACAGAATTGTTAAAAGTTCGTCGATTTAACGCTTGGGTTCGATCGTTTTATCACTTTTTCAACCTTGGGGTCGGTCATAACTATGGCCCTATGTCATTAAATCATCTTAAATTTTTGAAATAAAGAAATTGGTAAAAAACAACATTGGAAAAAGATCATCGGTTTTATTGTTGTAACATCTTAGGGTATAAATTTAAATGCCCTTTACTCGGGCTCTATGGCTCCGATCCTACGGAAATTTTGGAGTCTTTCTAAGAATCATGGTCTGTAAACGAATCAAATAAAAATATAAAACAGAATTTTTAAAGTTCGTCGTTTTACCGCTTGGGTTCGGTTGTTTTAGCACTTTTTCAAACTTGGGGTCGGTCATAACTATGCTCTTTGGCACTAAATAATCTTAAATTTTTGATTCTTGATCAAAGCCATGTTCTTTACGGTAAAATATAAAGAAACTGGTAAAAAATATCATCGTTTTAACGCTTGGGTTCGGTCGATTTACCATTTTTTTTTAAAACTTGGGGTCAGTCATTACTATGGCCCTATGGCACTAAATCATCTATAATTTTTTAATCTTGATCAAACCATGGTAAATTAACCAAAAATACGGTAAACAATAAATATATTGGTAAAAAGCAACATTGGAAAAAGATCATCGTTTTTATTGGTGTTATGGGAGTTGTTTTACAATTCTCATAACAATTATTAAATCTATTCTAATATGTAGGGTTCTGTTAAAATAAAATAAGAAGAATGGTACTCACTTGGTTTATTGACAGATAACAATTACTAAATAATAATTAATAGAGATGTTGCTTGGTGCACCTATTGTCACGGAGTGACGAGCCGTGCCGCGTCTCTCCCCACCTCTCGTCCCAATGATGGTGGGAGTATCGACACTCCACATGCCTCCCCTCTTAGAATGATGATCATCTTTCCTGAAGTCCTCCTTGAATCCTCTAGCTGGTGGATGAAATATTGGACTGAAGAGGTATAGATACATGAAGGAGACATAGATGATTGTATGGAATGAAGAGCACAATTGTTCGAAGATATTTCGTGCTTAGTATGCCCATCTTTCAGGGAATCTAACTCATCTACCCGATCGAGTTGTTTTCTCTGGTGTTTTCTCAGTAACTTTTATTGGTGTGGTCGGTTTAATAGTGGGGATTTCTTTATCCTCCAAATCTGTTGGGAGAAAAGCAGGTTTTAGCCTATCAATGCTTATGTATTTTTGATGGCCGCGTACTTCCACCAACATTTTCTTAGAATCCCTCATCAACCCGAGGAAACTCTGGGACGAAATAAATAAACTAATAGGAAAACCTAAACAAAATCTAGATAAAATAATCCTTCAACATATGGGAAGTCAAGGAGACACAAAATATTTATGCGATAAATTTGCTACAACATTCGTAAATGAAATAAAAGACATAAGACATAATTGTACTAAAAAATTCCTAGATCGTAACACGTATACAACTCCTGCTATTATGTCAATGAGATTTAGACCTGTATCACAAAAAGATGTTAAAAAAATAATTAATGATATGGATGTTAAAAAATCAGAAGGCAATGACCAAATAAGAATTAAAGACCTAAAGTTAATTGCTGATAATATAATCCCAGTACTGACTAAATTAATTAACCTTTGTGTAAGTAAAAGTATCATGCCTGACGAACTTAAAACATCCATCATCAGACCTATATATAAATCAGGAAACCACAAAGATTTCACAAACTATCGATTAATAGCGATTCTCTCGTGTATTTAACCAAATACAGAATTTTATAGAAAAAAATAGAATCATTAATCCCATACAGTACGGATTTCAAAAAGAAAAAAGTACTACACAATTACTTTCTAAATTCACTGATTATATAAATTGTCAATTAAATGAAAAATATTATATTGGTATAATTTTTATAGATTTTAAAAAGGCCTTTGACACTTTGGACCATGAAACACTATTAAGGGCAATGGAGGAATGTGGTATTAGAGGTCCTTTAAAAAAATTGTTTAAAAATTATCTGTTTAATAGAAAAATCAAAGTTAAAATTGACGGAATTTTAAGTGATGAAATGTTGGCAAGCACTGGAGTAGCTACGGGCTCGATATCGGGACCTACGTGTTATATAATGCAAGTAAACAGTTTACCAAACGTAATAAAACGTTGTAAATGCTACATGTTTGCAGACGATACTTGCATTATATGCGCTGACAAAAATCCACAAAAAATTGAGGAAATTTTACAAGAAGACCTAAACAACATAATTAAATGGTCACACGATAATGGCATTATAATAAACGCAAAAAAAACCAAATATATGCTTATTCACTCACCATATACAAATTGTCAGGATAAGGAATTGCATATAAAAAGTCATTCATATGATTGTTTACACACAAAAAACCAATCCCTGCAGTGTAATTGCCCAAATATTGAAAAAGTGTACCAATTTACATACCTTGGTCTTACAATAGATGTCAATTTTAACTGGTCAAATCATATTGAAAATGTATGTAATAGATTAAGATCCATATTAGGGAAATTTTATCACCTAAAAAACTTTGTTGATAAAAATATATTATACTGTATATACAACGCATTAGCAGAATCAATTATAGGATACGGAATAAATAGTTACGGATTAACGTACAAAACGTACTTAAATAAAATAGAACAATTACAAATCCGTTTCCTAAAATTGATATCAGGCAAAAAAAAAGTTCAATTATGTGAAGGCGATTATAAAAAAATTTTCTCCTTGTGTAATGTCCTCTCTATACACAGTAAGGTAGATTATCAATTAACGCTAGATGAATTCTGGAATACAGAATTCAAAAAACCTGTTAACCACAACTACCCTACTAGGCATAGAGAAGCACAAATGCTTATTATTAATAAATCTCAAAATGTATACGGTGATAGAACAAAGAGGCATAGAATTCCGAAAATATTTAACGCATTACCTGAAAATATTAAAAATGAGACATCTTATTCAAATATAAAAAAAAATGTTAAATCATTCTATCTCCGTAGAACATGAAAGCAAATAATATTGTATACAAATACCCAAATCGAATATTGATCAAATACCTGGAAATTACTATCACCCACTGTATTCGTAATTAGTAGTTTATAATAATTAGTATTGTAAATTTTACACAGTTATTACAATGTAAAACATAAAAGTACAATAGTATTAATTAAATAGGAAAAATGAGAGATTTCTTACAATCAAACTGATTGATCAGTTTTGTAAGATTTTTACGATAAATATTATAAAATTAAAAAAACTGAATAAACATACTTAAAAAAAAAAAAAAAAAAATACTTTGAAGGTTCATATGGCGCCTGCAAGGGAGCTTTTACCGAGTCTGTTCGAATAAAAACATGAGTGCAAGTTCCCAACAAACCGTCTACAAAAGGTTTGTCATGGTTATGGTTTGTAGCTGGTATGGGTTTAATATCTTTCAACATATCGGTGACCTTTCTAGCGAACGTCTCTGGATCTGTTGGTGTTGTATTCGTGAAAAAATCTCCCGGGAGCTTAAGTGGAGTTCCGTATGTCATTTCCGCCGGTGATATTTTCGCATCCTGTCTAACGCAAGATCTGAGGCCCAAGAGAATCAATGGAAGTCTCTCTGACCAACTGCTTGTGGAGGCTACTTTTAGAGCCCCTTTTAATGTTCTATGCCATCGCTCTATTAAGCCGTTTGCGTGGTTTGGGTTTGGGTGGTACGCTGTTGTTCTTAAGTGTTTTACACCACACAATTTCATGAGGTCTTCGAAGAGCTTACTTTCAAATTGACGTCCTTGATCCGACGTTATTGTATCGGGCACCCCAAACCTAGCTATCCAGTTCTCCATGAGAGCGAGAGCAACTGTCTCTGCCATGATATCCTTAATGGGAATCGCTTCTGGCCATCTAGTGAAACGATCTATAATGGTCAATAGGTAGTTGTTGCCACGTGATGGAGGCAAGGGTCCAACAATATCAATATGGATATTTCTAAACCTCTCTTTGGGCAACGGTAGTGTTCCAATAGGACTGTGGGTATGCCTATTTACCTTGGCCTTCTGGCATAATATGCACGTAGTGACGAACTCTTTTACGTCTCTTTGCATCTTAGGCCAAACGAATCTTTGCCTAAGTGTTTTGTAGGTAGCTCCAATGCCGGGGTGACAAATACTGTGCATTTTATCAAGTATACGGTGTCTCCAAGCCTTTGGTATAAATGGTCTTGCAACACCAGTGGACATATCGCACCATAGAGTTGTAGGACTTCCGGGAATCTGGACACATTCCAAGCGCAGAGAAGTCTCGGTGTTCATGATCGCTAAGAGTTCTGAGTCGCTGTTTTGGTCTAACGCCATCTCTTCATAGTTGATAGGCGATGGAATCTGTATCTCGTCAATCCTTGATAATGCATCGGCTACCTGATTTTCGTTTCCGGGTGTGTAAACGATTTTTGTTGTAAATTGCGCGATAAAATCTAACTGTCGTCTTTGCCTTGGCGAATCATTATCCGCTTTTTTGGTGAACGCAAAGCATAAGGGTTTATGATCGGTATATATGATGACTTCTCTACCCTCAACCTGTCCTCGAAAGTACTTAATTGCTTCGTAAATGGCTGTGAGTTCTCTATCATAAGTACTGTAATTTTTTTGTGCGTTGTTGAGTTTTCGTGAAAAAAATCCGAGCGGTTTCCATTTCCTCTGCTTTTCTGTTCGTTGTTGGAGGGCTGCGCCCACAGCAAAATTTGAAGCATCCACCATAATTGCGAGGTCTGATGATATTTCTGGATGTGTGAGGAGTGTAGCATTAGCCAAATCAACTTTGGTCTGGTCGAATGCCTGAATGAGCTCCTCTGTCCATTGGATTAATTGCTTGTCTGCTTTTTTTGTATTGGCGATTATGGCGTACAACAATCGTTGAGCCTCCACCGCCTTTGGAATGAACTTTCGGTAATAATTCAGCATACCTAAGTATCTGCGCATGTCCTTTGCTGATTTTGGTCTTGGGAAATCTTTGATGATCTCCACTTTTTCGGAAAGAGGAGTCGTTCCCTCATTTGAAATTTGGTAGCCAAGGAATTTAATACTGGATTGACCAAACGTGCTTTTCTCGGCGTTAATGATCAAACCGTGTTCCTCAAGACGTTTGAAGACTGTTTCGAGGTGCTCCATGTGTTCGTTTGCGTCCATTCCAAGCCATTCAGTACTTGATTTATAACGCGTTGAAACGTCTGTGCCGCGTTACAAAGCCCAAATTGTAAATGTGTGAACTCAAAGAGACCAAATGGTGTTATGATGGCGGTCTTTGGAATATCACTCAAACTAATGGGAATTTGGTGGTATGCACGAACCAAATCTATAGTGCTAAAAATGTTGGCTTTAGATAACTTGTGAGCGAAATCGTTTAGTTGTGGAATCGGGTAACGGTCTGGAATCGTCTGAGAATTGAGCCTGCGATAATCTCCGCAGGGTCTCCAACTGCCGTCCGATTTTTGCACCATGTGCAAGGGGCTTGCCCAACAGCTTTTTGATGGTCTACATATTCCTTGTTGTACCATAAGGGCAAATTCCTTCTTTGCTGCCTCTAGCATAAGTGGTGTCATTCTTCTGGCCCTAGCTGAGGTTGGTGGTCCAGTTGTTTTAATACAGTGGGCTACAGAATGTTTTAATTCTACTTCTTGATTGAAGGGTCGTGTAATTGAAGGTTATCGCTGTAGACATCGGTGGTATTTGCTTGTATTGTTGACCGTAGATACACCCGTACTTACATAGTGAATGCGCTGTCCCGTTGAAGTTAGTCCCGTCGTTGCGTCAATGAGTCTCCCTTTCCGAAGGTCCACTAGAAGATTAAAATTTTCTAAAAAATCTGCCCCCAAAATTGCGCGCTCGACTTCGGCTATGACAAATGTCCATGGAAATGTTCGACGCAATCCGAAGTTAACCATCATTCGGCGTAGTCCGTGCGTCTTGATAGGAGTACCATTTTCCGCGTAGAGGGCCACATTGAAAGAGTGCTTTGAAATTGTTGGGAATTACAGATATTTCTGCGCCGGAATCAATCAAAAAGTTTATATTGTTTTGCCGGTCCCAGATGTGCAACCTTTTTCCAATTTGCTCTATGTGAGTTGCATTGACACAGAGCTTCTTTAGTTTTCCGAACTCTTTGTCGTTGGCGGCCAATCACAGGGTGCGATGCACTTTTTCGCAAGTTTTCCGAACTTGTAATGATACCAGCATCGTTCGTAAACTTTTTTTGTTTGATACCTGTTACGCGATGGTGACCTTAATCGCCTCTGTTTATTAATTTCTATTAGCTTTCCATCGCTAATTTTAGTTGAGCAGGATGAACTAGGAAAACCTTCTTCTACGTGGCATATATCATTTCTGCTATAGACATCTGCCATTTTATCGGCGATTTCTGCTAACTTGTCTAAGTCCTGATCGGCCGATACAGTCAGTATAGCTTGCATGTTATTAGGCAGCCGTTGTAACCATAGCGTCCTGAAGAGATCCGAGTTAATGATGGTGGGTCCTGCCAGTTCTTTCATCTGACGTAATAACTGAGACGGTGTATTATCTCCAAGCTGAAGTCCGTATACGAGCTTGGCAGTTTTTTTTCTCTCGGACTCTGTAAACCTAATCACCAATGCCGATTTTAATGTGGCATACATATCCCGTGTGGGTGGGTTCAAAACGATGTCACTAACCATGGTAAGCGTTTTACTGTCCAGGCAACTTACGATGGAGTAGTATTTTGTTGCATCGGAACTAATGCCGGCTATGATAAATTGAGCCTTAATTTGCATAAACCACAGTTGACATTTATCCCTCCAAAAAGGCGGCATTCGAACCCCCACTCTTGCAACCTGATGACTAGTGCCCTGGTCCGTCATATCTTTATCGTTATTTTGCTGCGTGTTAGACATTAACTCGCTTGGGCAACTTTAATTGTGTGTGTAATGGTGTGCAGTCTCAAATATAATAAATAATAAATGTATAAATTATTACCTGCAATAATAATAAATGTGTAATAATGATATTTGAAATCGATTGACTCCGTGACGTTGTTTATTTGCATTAGTCAAATTACGTTATTAAAGCGCCAAGTGGTACCAATTATATCTATGAATATACTAGTAGACAGAACCCTACGCAAGAAACTAATTATCAGCGATATCAAAACGCGAAAAATTGTTAAGACGGCAAAAAAACACTAAATACCGGTCAATAAAAGGGAGAAGGCCTTGCGTTATGCGCTCGAATACATAAAATGCCCTTTCGAAGAGGCAATTGAACTAGGCTAGACTCGTCTAATCGGGTTTCGATGTAGCGGCAACAAAATTTAATGTGGGAATGTGGGTACGCGAGCAAAAAATAATGCAATGTCGTAAATAATATTAATTTCGCGTGTTTTTATCGGGGTCACCAAATTTATGGGAGTTGTTTAACAACTCTCATAACAATTATTAAATCTATTCTAATATGTAGGGTTCTGTTAAAATAAAATAAGAAGAATGGTACTCACTTGGTTTATTGACAGATAACAATTACTAAATAATAATTAACAGAGATGTTGCTTGGTGCACCTATTGTCACGGAGTGACGAGCCGTGCAACGTCTCTCCCCACCTCTCGTCCCAATGATGGTGGGAGTATCGACACTCCACAGTGTAACAACTTGGGGTAGAACTTTACATGCCCTATTCTCAGGCCTTGATTCTTGATCAAAACCATGTTCTTTATAGTAAAATATAAAGAAATTGGTAAATAAAAACATTGGAAAAAGATCATGGTTTTTATTGTTGTAACATCTTGGGGTATAAATTTAAATGCCCTTTTCTCGGGCCCTATGGCTCCGATCCTACGAAAATTTTGGAGTCTTACTAAGAATCATGGTCTGTACACGAATCAAAAAAAAAACATTAAAAACAGAATTTTTCAATATTTTATCGTTTTAATGCTTGGGTTCGGTCGTTTTATCACTTTTTCACACTTGGGGTCGGTCATAACTATGGCTCTATGGTACCGAATCAACTGAAGTTTTGGATTCTTGATCAAAACCATGTTCTGTACGGTAAAGTAAACAATAAAAACATTGGTAAAAAGCAACATTGGAAAAAGATCATCGTTTACATTGGTGTAACAACTTGGGATAGAATTTGGCATGCCCTTTTCTCAGGCCCTATGGCTCCGATCCGACGGAAATTTTGGAGTCTTACTAAGAATCATGGTCTGTACATGACTCAAGAAAAAAAATAAAAAACAGAATTTTTAAAAGTTCGTCGTTTTAACGCTTGGGTTCGGTCGTTTTATCACTTTTTCAACCTTGGGGTCGGTCATAACTATGGCCCTGTGGCATTAAATCATCTTAAATTTTGATTCTTGTCAAAACCATGTTCTTTACAGTAAAATATAAAGAAATTGGTAAAACTCAACATTGGAAAAAGATCATGGTTTTTATTGTTGTAACATCTTGGGGTATAAATTTAAATGCCCTTTTCTCGGGCCCTATGTCTCCGATCTGACGGAAATTTTGGAGTCTTACTAAGAATCATGGTCCGTACACGAATCAATACAAAAAAAACATAAAAAAACAGAATATTTAAAAATTTTATCGTTTTAACGCGGGTTCGGTCGTTTTATCACTTTTTCAAACTTGGGGTCGGTCATAACTATGGATCTATGGCAACAAATCAACTAAAGTTTTGGATTCTTGATAAAAACCATGTTCTTTACGATAAACAATAAAGAAATTGGTAAAAAATTTCATCGTTTTAACGCTTGGGTTCGGTCGATTTATCACTTTTTCAAACTTGGGGTCGGTTATTACTATGGCCCTATGGCACTAAATCATCTGAAATTTTTGATTCTTGATCATAACCATGGTAAATAAACCAATAATACGGTAAACAATAAATAAATTGGTAAAAAGCAACATTGGAAAAAGATCATCGTTTTTATTGGTGTAACAACTTGGGGTAGAACTTTAAATGCCCTTTTCTCAGGCCCTAAGGCTCCGATCCGACGGAAATTATGGAGTCTTTCTAAGAATCATGGTCTGTACACGAATCAAGAAAAAAAACATAAAAACAGAATTTTTAAAAATTTCACCGTTTTAACGCTTGGGATCGGTCGTTTTATCACTTTTTCAAACTTGGGGTCGGTCATAACTATGGCTCTATGGCAACAAATAGACTGAAGTTTTGGATTCTTGATAAAAAACTATGTTCTTTACGATAAACAATAAAGAAATTGGTAAAAAATTTCATCGTTTTAACGCTTGGGTTCGGTCTATTTATCACTTTTTCAAACTTGGGCTAGGGCATTACTATGGCCCTAATGCAATTAATCATCTATAATTTTTGATTCTTGATCAAATCCATGGGAAATATACCAAAAATTCGGTAAACAATAAATAAATTGGTAAAAAGCAACATTAGAAAAAGATCATTATCATTGAAGTAACAACTTGGGGTTGAACTTCAAATGCCCTTTTCTCAGGCCCTATGGCTCCGATCCGACGGAAATTTTGGAGTCTTACTAAGAATCATGGTCTCTACACGAATCAAGAAAAAAAATATAAAACAGAATTTTTAAAAGTTCGTCGTTTTAACGCTTGGGTTCGGGTTGTATTAGCACTTTTTCAAACTTCTGGTCGGTTATAACTATGGTTTTCGGCTCTTAATCATCTAAAATTTTTGATTCTTGATCTAAACCATGTTCTTCACGGTAAAATATAAAGAAATTGGTAAAAAAATTTATCGTTTTAACGCTTGGTTTCGGTCGATTTATCACTTTTCTAACTTTGGGTCGGTCATTACAACGGCCCTATAAAACTTAATAATCTTTAATTTTTGATTCTTGATCAAACCATGGTAAATTAACCAAAAATACGGTAAACAATAAATAAATTGGTAAAAGCAACATTGGAAAAAGATCATCGTTTTAATTGGTGTAACAATTTGGGGTAGAACTTTAAATGCCCTTTTCTCAGGCCCTAAGGCTCCGATCCGACGGAAATTATGGAGTCTTTCTAAGAATCATGGTCTGTACACGAATCAAGAAAAAAACATAAAAAACAGAATTTTTAAAAATTTGATCGTTTTAACGCTTGGGTTCGGTCGTTTTATCACTTTTTCAAACTTGGGGTCGGTCATTACTATGGCTCTATGGCAACAAATAGACTGAAGTTTTGGATTCTTGATAAAAAAACTATGTTCTTTACGATAAACAATAAAGAAATTGGTAAAAAATTTCATCTTTTTAACGCTTGGGTTGGGTCGATTTATCACTTTTTCAAACTTTGGATAGGGCATTACTATGGCCCTAATGCACTAAATCATCTATAATTTTTGATTCTTGATCAAATCCATGGGAAATATACCATATATAAAAATTCGGTAAACAATAAATAAATTGGTAAAAAGCAACAGGCCCTATGGCTTCGATCCGACGGAAATTTTGGAGTCTTACTAAGAATCATGGTCTCTACACGAATCAAGAAAAAAAATATAAAACAGAATTTTTAAAAGTTCGTCGTTTTAACGCTTGGGTTCGGGTTGTATTAGCACTTTTTCAAACTTCGGGTCGGTCATAACTATGTATAAATATAACATATTTTCGGCTCTTAATCATCTAAAATTTTTGATTCTTGATCAAAACCATGTTCTTTACGGTAAAATATAAAGAAATTGGTAAAAAATTTCATCGTTTTAACGCTTGGGTTCGGTCGATTTATCACTTTTTCTAACTTTGGGTCGGTCATTACAACGGCCCTATGGAACTAAATAATCTTTAATATTTGATTCTTGATCAAACCATGGTAAATTAACCAAAAATACGGTAAACAATAAATAAATTGGTAAAAGCAACATTGGAAAAAGATCATCGTTTTAATTTGTGTAACAACTTGGGGTAGAACTTTAAATGCCCCTTTCTCAGGCCCTAAGGCTCCGATCCGACGGAAATTATGGAGTCTTTCTAAGAATCATGGTCTGTACACGAATCAAGAAAAAAAACATAAAAAACAGAATTTTTAAAAATTTCATCGTTTAAACGCTTGGGATCGGTCGTTTTATCACTTTTTCAAACTTGGGGTCGGTCATAACTATGGCTCTATGGCAACAAATAGACTGAAGTTTTGGATTCTTGATACAAAACTATGTTCTTTACGATAAACAATAATGAAATTTCTTAAAAAATTTCATCGTTTTAACGCTTGGGTTCGGTCTATTTATCACTTTTTCAAACTTGAGCTAGGGCATTACTATGGCCCTAATGCAATTAATCATCTATAATTTTTGATTCTTGATCAAATCCATGGGAAATATACCAAAAATTCGGTAAACAATAAATAAATTGGTAAAAAGCAACATTAGAAAAAGATCATTATCATTGAAGTAACAACTTGGGGTTGAACTTTAAATGCCCTTTTCTCAGGCCCTATGGCTCCGATCCGACGGAAATTTTGGAGTCTTACAAAGAATCATGGTCTCTACACGAATCAAGAAAAAAAATATAAAACAGAATTTTTAAAAGTTCGTCGTTTTAACGCTTGGGTTCGGGTTGTATTAGCACTTTTTCAAACTTCGGGTCGGTCATAACTATGGTTTTCGGCTCTTAATCATCTAAAATTTTTGATTCTTGATCAAATCCATGGGAAATTAACAAAAATACGTTAAACAATAAATAAATTGGTAAAAAGCAACATTTGGAAAAAGATCATCGTTTTTATTGGTGTAACAACTTGGGGTTGAACTTTAAATGCCCTTTTCTCGGGCCCTATGGCTCCGATCCGACGGAAATTTTGGAGTCTTACTAAGAATCATGGTCTGTACACGAATCAAGAAAAAAAAACATAAAAAACAGAATTTTCAAAAGTTCGTCGTTTTAACGCTTGGGTTCGGTTGTTTTAGCACTTTTTCAAACTTGAGGTTGGTCATAACTATGGCCTTTGGCACTAAATCATCTAAAATTTTTGATTCTTGATCAAAACCATGTTCTTTACGGTAAAATATAAAGAAATTTGTAAAAAATTTCATCGTTTTAAGGCTTGGGTTCGGTCGATTTATCACTTTTTCAAACTTGGGATCGGGCATTACTATGGCCCTAATGCACAAAATCATCTTTAATTTTTGATTCTTGATCAAAACCATGTTCTTTACGGTAAAATATAAAGAAATTTGTAAAAATTTTCATCTCTTTAACGCTTGGGTTCGGTCGTTTTATCACTTTTTCAAACTTGGGGTCGGTCATAACTATGGCCTTATGGCACTTAATCTTCTCTAATTTTTGATTCTTGATCAAACCATGGTAAATTAACCAAAAATACGGTAAACAATAAATAAATTTGTAAAAAGCAACATTGGAAAAAGATCATCGTTTTTATTGGTGTAACCACTTGGGTTAGAACTTTAAATGCCGTTTTCTCAGGCCTTATGGCTCCGATCCGACGGAAATTTTTGATTCTTACTAAGAATCATGGTCTGTACACGAATCAAGAAAAAAAATATAAAACAGAATTTTTAAAAATTTCATCGTTTTAACGCTTGGGTTCGGTCGTATTATCACTTTTTCAAACTTGGGGTAAGTCATAACTATGGCTCTATGGCAACAAATCAACTGAAGATATGGATTCTTGATAAAATTCCATGTTCTTTACGATAAACAATAAAGAAATTGGTAAAAAATTTCATCGGTTTAACGCTTGGGTTCGGTGATTTATCACTTTTTCAAACTTGGGGTCGGGCATTACTATGGCCCTAATGCACTAAATCATCTATAATTCTTGATCAAATCCATGGGAAATAAACCAAAAATTCGGTAAACAATAAATAAATTGGTAAAAAGCAACATTGGAAAAAGGTCATCATCATTGAAGTAACAACTTAGGGTAGAACTTTAAATGCCCTTTTCTCAGGCCCTAAGGCTCCGATCCGACGGAAATTTTGGAGTCTTACTAAGAATCATGGTCTGTACACGAATCAAGAAAAAAAATAAAAAACAGAATTTTTAAAAGTTCGTCGTTTTAACGCTTGGGTTCGGTTGTATTAGCACTTTTTCAAAATTCGGGTCGGTCATAACTATGGTTTTTGGCTATTAATCATCTAAAATTTTTGATTCTTGATAAAAAACCATGTTCTTTACGATAAACAATAAATAAATTGGTAAAAAGCAACATTGGAAAAAGATCATCATTTTTATTGAAGTAACAACTTGGGGTAAAACTTTAAATGCCCTTTTCTCAGGCTCTAAGGCTCCGATCCGACGTAAATTTTGGAGTCTTACTAAGAATCATGGTCTGTACACGAATCAAGAAAAAAAATAAAAAACAGAATTTTTAAAGATCGTCGTTTTAACGCTTGGGTTCGGTTGTTTTAGCACTTTTTCAAACTTGAGGTCGGTCATCACTATGGCCTTTGGTACTAAATAAAAAAAAAAAAAAATAAAAAAAAAATAAAAAACAGAATTTTTAAAAATTTCATCGTTTTAACGCTTGGGTTCGGCCGTTTTATCACTTTTTCAAACTTGGGGTCTATCATAACTATGGCTTTATGGCAACAAATCAACTGAAGTTTGGGATTCTTGATAAAAATCCATGTTCTTTACGATAAACAATAAAGAAATTGGTAAAAAATTTCATCGTTTTAACGCTTGGGTTCGGTCGATTTATCACTTTTTCAAACTTGGGGTCGGTCATAACTATGGCCTTTGTCACTAAATCATCAAAATTTTTTGATTCTTGATTCTCCAAACCATGTTCTTTACGGTAAAATATAAAGAAATTGGTAAAAAGCAACATTGGAAAAAGATCATCGTTTTTATTGGTGTAACAACTTGGGGTTGAACTTTAAATGCCCTTTTCTCAGGCCCTATGGCTCCGATCCGACGGAAATTTTGGAGTCTTACTAAGAATCATGGTCTGTACACGAATCAATAAAAAAAACATTCAAAACAGAATTTTTTAAAATTTATCGTTTAAATGCTTGGGTTCGGTCGTTTTATCACTTTTGTCAAACTTGGGGTCGGTCATAACTATGGCTCTATGGTTCCGAATCAACTGAAGTTTTGGATTCTTGATCAAAACCATGTTCTGTACGGTAAACAATAAATACATTGTTAAAAAGCAACATTGGAAAAAGATCATCAGTTTAATTGGTGTAACAACTTGGGGTAGAACTTTACATGCCCTTTTCTCAGGCCCTATGGCTCCGATCCGACGGAAATTTTGGAGTCTTACTAAGAATCATGGTTCATACACGAATCAAGACAAAAAATCATAAAAATCAGAATTTTTAAAAATTTTATCGTTTTAACGCTTGGGTTCGGTCGTTTTATCAGTTTTTCAAACTTGGGGTCGGTTATAACTATGGCTCTATGGCAACAAATAAACTGAAGTTTTGGATACTTGATAAAAAAACCATGTTCTTTAAGATAAACAATAAAGAAATTGGAAAAAAAATTTCATCATTTTAACGCTTGGGTTCGGTCGATTTATCACTTTTTCAAACTTGGGGTCCGGCATTACTATGGCCCTAATGCAATAAATCATCTATAATTTTTGATTCTTGATCAAATCCATGGGAAATATACCAAAAATTCGGTAAACAATAAATAAATTGGTAAAAAGCAACATTAGAAAAAGATCATTATCAATGAAGTAACAACTTGGGGTTGAACTTCAAATGCCCTTTTCTCAGGCCCTATGGCTCCGATCCGACGGAAATTTTGGAGTCTTACTAAGAAGCATGGTCTGTACACGAATCAAAAAAAAAAACATTCAAAAAGGAATTTTTTAAAATTTTATCGTTTTAATGCTTGAATTCGGTCGTTTTATCACTTTTTCAAACTTGGGGTCGGTCATAACTATGGCTCTATGGCAACAAATAGAGTGAAGTTTTGGATTCTTGATAAAAAAACCATGTTCTTTACGATAAACAATAAAGAAATTGGTAAAAAATTTCATCGTTTTAACGCTTGGGTTCGGTCGATTTATCATTTTTTCAAACTTGGGGTCCGGCATTACTACGGCCCTAATGCACTAAATCATCTATAATTTTTGATTCTTGATCAAATCCATGTTCTTTACGGTAAAATATAAAGAAATTGGTCAAAAAATTCATCGTTTTAACGCTTGGGTTCTGTCGATTTATCACTTTTTCTAACTTTGGGTCGGTAATTACAACGGCCCTATGGAACTTAATAATCTTTAATTTTTGATTCTTGATCAAACCATGGTAAATTAACCAAAAATAAGGTAAACAATAAATAAATTGGTAAAAAGCAACATTGGAAACAGATCATCGTTTTTATTGGTGTAACAACTTGGGGTAGAACTTTAAATGCCCTTTTCTCAGACCCTATGGCTCCGATCCGACGGAAATTTTGGAGTCTTACTAAGAATCATGGTCTCTACACGAATCAAGAAAAAAAAAATAAAAAACAGAATTTTTAAAAGTTCGTCGTTTTAACGCTTGGGTTCGGTTGTGTTAGCACTTTTTCAAACTTCGGGTCGGTCATAACTATGGTTTTTGGCTCTTAATCATCTCAAATTTTTTATTATTGATCAAAACCATGTTCTTTACGGTAAAATATAAAGAAATTGGTCAAAAATTTCATCGTTTTAACGCTTGGGTTCGGTCGATTTATCACTTTTTCAAACTTGGGGTCCGGCATTACTATGGCCCTAATGCACTAAATCATCTATAATTTTTGATTCTTGATCAAATCCATGGGAAATATACCAAAAATTCGGTAAACAATAAATAAATTGGTAAAAAGCAACATTAGAAAAAGATCATTATCATTGAAGTAACAACTTGGGGTTGAACTTCAAATGCCCTTTTCTCAGGCCCTATGGCTCCGATCCGACGGAAATTTTGGAGTCTTACTAAGAATCATGGTCTCTACACGAATCAAGAAAAAAAATATAAAACAGAATTTTTAAAAGTTCGTCGTTTTAACGCTTGGGTTCGGGTTGTATTAGCACTTTTTCAAACTTCGGGTCGGTTATAACTATGGTTTTCGGCTCTTAATCATCTAAAATTTTTGATTCTTGATCAAAACCATGTTCTTCACGGTAAAATATAAAGAAATTGGTAAAAAAATTCATCGTTTTAACGCTTGGGTTCGGTCGATTTATCACTTTTCTAACTTTGCGTCGGTCATTACAACGGCCCTATAAAACTTAATAATCTTTAATTTTTGATTCTTGATCAAACCATGGTAAATTAACCAAAAATACGGTAAACAATAAATAAATTGGTAAAAGCAACATTGGAAAAAGATCATCGTTTTAATTGGTGTAACAATTTGGGGTAGAACTTTAAATGCCCTTTTCTCAGGCCCTAAGGCTCCGATCCGACGGAAATTATGGAGTCTTTCTAAGAATCATGGTCTGTACACGAATCAAGAAAAAAACATAAAAAACCGAATTTTTAAAAATTTGATCGTTTTAACGCTTGGGTTCGGTCGTTTTATCACTTTTTCAAACTTGGGGTCGGTCATTACTATGGCTCTATGGCAACAAATAGACTGAAGTTTTGGATTCTTGATAAAAAACTATGTTCTTTACGATAAACAATAAAGAAATTGGTAAAAAATTTCATCGTTTTAACGCTTGGGTTCGGTCTATTTATCACTTTTTCAAACTTGGGCTAGGGCATTACTATGGTCCTAATGCAATTAATCATCTATAATTTTTGATTCTTGATCAAATCCATGGGAAATATACCAAAAATTCGATAAACAATAAATAAATTGGTAAAAAGCAACATTAGAAAAAGATCATTATCATTGAAGTAACAACTTGGGGTTGAACTTCAAATGCCCTTTTCTCAGGCCCTATGGCTCCGATCCGACGGAAATTTTGGAGTCTTACTAAGAATCAAGGTCTCTACACGAATCAAGAAAAAAAATATAAAACAGAATTTTTAAAAGTTCGTCGTTTTAACGCTTGGGTTCGGGTTGTATTAGCACTTTTTCAAACTTCGGGTCGGTTATAACTATGGTTTTCGGCTCTTAATCATCTAAAATTTTTGATTCTTGATCAAAACCATGTTCTTCACGGTAAAATATAAAGAAATTGGTAAAAAAATTCATCGTTTTAACGCTTGGGTTCGGTCGATTTATCACTTTTCTAACTTTGCGTCGGTCATTACAACGGCCCTATAAAACTTAATAATCTTTAATTTTTGATTCTTGATCAAACCATGGTAAATTAACCAAAAATACGGTAAACAATAAATAAATTGGTAAAAGCAACATTGGAAAAAGATCATCGTTTTAATTGGTGTAACAATTTGGGGTAGAACTTTAAATGCCCTTTTCTCAGGCCCTAAGGCTCCGATCCGACGGAAATTATGGAGTCTTTCTAAGAATCATGGTCTGTACACGAATCAAGAAAAAAACATAAAAAACCGAATTTTTAAAAATTTGATCGTTTTAACGCTTGGGTTCGGTCGTTTTATCACTTTTTCAAACTTGGGGTCGGTCATTACTATGGCTCTATGGCAACAAATAGACTGAAGTTTTGGATTCTTGATAAAAAAACTATGTTCTTTACGATAAACAATAAAGAAATTGGTAAAAAATTTCATCTTTTTAACGCTTGGGTTCGGTCGATTTATCACTTTTTCAAACTTTGGATAGGGCATTACTATGGCCCTAATGCACTAAATCATCTATAATTTTTGATTCTTGATCAAATCCATGGGAAATATACCATATATAAAAATTCGGTAAACAATAAATAAATTGGTAAAAAGCAACATTGGAAAAAGATCATTATCATTGAAGTAACAAATTGGGGTTGAACTTCAAATGCCCTTTTCTCAGGCCCTATGGCTTCGATCCGACGGAAATTTTGGAGTCTTACTAAGAATCATGGTCTCTACACGAATCAAGAAAAAAAATATAAAACAGAATTTTTAAAAGTTCGTCGTTTTAACGCTTGGGTTCGGGTTGTATTAGCACTTTTTCAAACTTCGGGTCGGTCATAACTATGGTTTTCGGCTCTTAATCATCTAAAATTTTTGATTCTTGATCAAAACCATGTTCTTTACGGTAAAATATAAAGAAATTGGTAAAAAATTTCATCGTTTTAACGCTTGGGTTCGGTCGATTTATCACTTTTTCTAACTTTGGGTCGGTCATTACAACGGCCCTATGGAACTAAATAATCTTTAATATTTGATTCTTGATCAAACCATGGTAAATTAACCAAAAATACGGTAAACAATAAATAAATTGGTAAAAGCAACATTGGAAAAAGATCATCGTCTTAATTTGTGTAACAACTTGGGGTAGAACTTTAAATGCCCTTTTCTCAGGCCCTAAGGCTCCGATCCGACGGAAGTTATGGAGTCTTTCTAAGAATCATGGTCTGTACACGAATCAAGAAAAAAAACATAAAAAACAGAATTTTTAAAAATTTCATCGTTTTAACGCTTGGGATCGGTCGTTTTATCACTTTTTCAAACTTGGGGTCGGTCATAACTATGGCTCTATGGCAACAAATAGACTGAAGTTTTGGATTCTTGATAAAAAACTATGTTCTTTACGATAAACAATAAAGAAATTGGTAAAAAATTTCATCGTTTTAACGCTTGGGTTCGGTCTATTTATCACTTTTTCAAACTTGGGCTAGGGCATTACTATGGCCCTAATGCAATTAATCATCTATAATTTTTGATTCTTGATCAAATCCATGGGAAATATACTAATAATTCGGTAAACAATAAATAAATTGGTAAAAAGCAACATTAGAAAAAGATCATTATCATTGAAGTAACAACTTGGGGTTGAACTTCAAATGCCCTTTTCTCAGGCCCTATGGCTCCGATCCGACGGAAATTTTGGAGTCTTACTAAGAATCATGGTCTCTACACGAATCAAGAAAAAAAATATAAAACAGAATTTTTAAAAGTTCGTCGTTTTAACGCTTGGGTTCGGGTTGTATTAGCACTTTTTCAAACTTCGGGTCGGTCATAACTATGGTTTTCGGCTCTTAATCATCTAAAATTTTTGATTCTTGATCAAAACCATGTTCTTTACGGTAAAATATAAAGAAATTGGTAAAAAATTTCATCGTTTTAACGCTTGGGTTCGGTCGATTTATCACTTTTTCTAACTTTGGGTCGGTCATTACAACGGCCCTATGGAACTAAATAATCTTTAATATTTGATTCTTGATCAAACCATGGTAAATTAACCAAAAATACGGTAAACAATAAATAAATTGGTGAAAGCAACATTGGAAAAAGATCATCGTTTTAATTTGTGTAACAACTTGGGGTAGAACTTTAAATGCCCTTTTCTCAGGCCCTAAGGCTCCGATCCGACGGAAATTATGGAGTCTTTCTAAGAATCATGGTCTGTACACGAATCAAGAAAAAAAACATAAAAAACAGAATTTTTAAAAATTTCATCGTTTTAACGCTTGGGATCGGTCGTTTTATCACTTTTTCAAACTTGGGGTCGGTCATAACTATGGCTCTATGGCAACAAATAGACTGAAGTTTTGGATTCTTGATAAAAAACTATGTTCTTTACGATAAACAATAAAGAAATTGGTAAAAAATTTCATCGTTTTAACGCTTGGGTTCGGTCTATTTATCACTTTTTCAAACTTGAGCTAGGGCATTACTATTGCCCTAATGCAATTAATCATCTATAATTTTTGATTCTTGATCAAATCCATGGGAAATATACCAAAAATTCGGTAAACAATAAATAAATTGGTAAAAAGCAACATTAGAAAAAGATCATTATCATTGAAGTAACAACTTGGGGTTGAACTTCAAATGCCCTTTTCTCAGGCCCTATGGCTCCGATCCGACGGAAATTTTGGAGTCTTACAAAGAATCATGGTCTCTACACGAATCAAGAAAAAAAATATAAAACAGAATTTTTAAAAGTTCGTCGTTTTAACGCTTGGGTTCGGGTTGTATTAGCACTTTTTCAAACTTCGGGTCGGTCATAACTATGGTTTTCGGCTCTTAATCATCTAAAATTTTTGATTCTTGATCAAAACCATGCTCTTTACGGTAAAATATAAAGAAATTGGTAAAAAATTTCATCGTTTTAACGCTTGGGTTCGGTCGATTTATCACTTTTCTAACTTTGGGTCGGTCATTACAACGGCCCTATGGAACTTAATAATCTTTAATTTTTGATTCTTGATCAAACCATGGTAAATTAACCAAAAATACGGTAAACAATAAATAAATTGGTAAAAGCAACATTGGAAAAAGATCATCGTTTTAATTTGTGTAACAACTTGGGGTAGAACTTTAAATGCCCTTTTCTCAGGCCCTAAGGCTCCGATCCGACGGAAATTAAGGAGTCTTTCTAAGAATCATGGTCTGTACACGAATCAAGAAAAAAAACATAAAAAACAGAATTTTTAAAAATTTCATCGTTTTAACGCTTGGGATCGGTCGTTTTATCACTTTTTCAAACTTGGGGTCGGTCATAACTATGGCTCTATGGCAACAAATAGACTGAAGTTTTGGATTCTTGATACAAAACTATGTTCTTTACGATAAACAATAATGAAATTTCTTAAAAAATTTCATCGTTTTAACGCTTGGGTTCGGTCTATTTATCACTTTTTCAAACTTGAGCTAGGGCATTACTATGGCCCTAATGCAATTAATCATCTATAATTTTTGATTCTTGATCAAATCCATGGGAAATATACCAAAAATTCGGTAAACAATAAATACATTGGTAAAAAGCAACATTAGAAAAAGATCATTATCATTGAAGTAACAACTTGGGGTTGAACTTTAAATGCCCTTTTCTCAGGCCCTATGGCTCCGATCCGACGGAAATTTTGGAGTCTTACAAAGAATCATGGTCTCTACACGAATCAAGAAAAAAAATATATAACAGAATTTTTAAAAGTTCGTCGTTTTAACGCTTGGGTTCGGGTTGTATTAGCACTTTTTCAAACTTCGGGTCGGTCATAACTATGGTTTTCGGCTCTTAATCATCTAAAATTTTTGATTCTTGATCAAATCCATAGGCAATTAACAAAAATACGTTAAACAATAAATAAATTGGTAAAAAGCAACATTTGGAAAAAGATCATCGTTTTTATTGGTGTAACAAGTTGGGGTTGAACTTTAAATGCCCTTTTCTCGGGCCCTATGGCTCCAATCCGACGGAAATTTTGGAGTCTTACTAAGAATCGTGGTCTGTACACGAATCAAGAAAAAAAAACATAAAAAACAGAATTTTCAAAAGTTCGTCGTTTTAACGCTTGGGTTCGGTTGTTTTAGCACTTTTTCAAACTTGAGGTTGGTCATAACTATGGCCTTTGGCACTAAATCATCTAAAATTTTTGATTCTTGATCAAAACCATGTTCTTTACGGTAAAATATAAAGAAATTTGTAAAAAATTTCATCGTTTTAAGGCTTGGGTTCTCTCGATTTATCACTTTTTCAAACTTGGGATCGGGCATTACTATGGCCCTAATGCACAAAATCATCTTTAATTTTTGATTCTTGATCAAAACCATGTTCTTTACGGTAAAATATAAAGAAATTTGTAAAAATTTTCATCTCTTTAACGCTTGGGTTCGGTCGTTTTATCACTTTTTCAAACTTGGGGTCGGTCATAACTATGGCCTTATGGCACTTAATCTTCTCTAATTTTTGATTCTTGATCAAACCATGGTAAATTAACCAAAAATACGGTAAACAATAAATAAATTTGTAAAAAGCAACATTGGAAAAAGATCATCGTTTTTATTGGTGTAACCACTTGGGTTAGAACTTTAAATGCCGTTTTCTCAGGCCTTATGGCTCCGATCCGACGGAAATTTTTGATTCTTACTAAGAATCATGGTCTGTACACGAATCAAGAAAAAAAATATAAAACAGAATTTTTAAAAATTTCATCGTTTTAACGCTTGGGTTCGGTCGTATTATCACTTTTTCAAACTTGGGGTAAGTCATAACTATGGCTCTATGGCAACAAATCAACTGAAGATATGGATTCTTGATAAAATTCCATGTTCTTTACGATAAACAATAAAGAAATTGGTAAAAAATTTCATCGGTTTAACGCTTGGGTTCGGTGATTTATCACTTTTTCAAACTTGGGGTCGGGCATTACTTTGGCCCTAATGCACTAAATCATCTATAATTCTTGATCAAATCCATGGGAAATAAAGCAAAAATTCGGTAAACAATAAATAAATTGGTAAAAAGCAACATTGGAAAAAGGTCATCATCATTGAAGTAACAACTTGGGGTAGAACTTTAAATGCCCTTTTCTCAGGCCCTAAGGCTCCGATCCGACGGAAATTTTGGAGTCTTACTAAGAATCATGGTCTGTACACGAATCAAGAAAAAAAAATAAAAAACAGAATTTTTAAAAGTTCGTCGTTTTAACGCTTGGGTTCGGTTGTATTAGCACTTTTTCAAAATTCGGGTCGGTCATAACTATGGTTTTTGGCTATTAATCATCTAAAATTTTTGATTCTTGATAAAAAACCATGTTCTTTACGATAAACAATAAATAAATTGGTAAAAAGCAACATTGGAAAAAGATCATCATTTTTATTGAAGTAACAACTTGGGGTAAAACTTTAAATGCCCTTTTCTCAGGCTCTAAGGCTCCGATCCGACGTAAATTTTGGAGTCTTACTAAGAATCATGGTCTGTACACGAATCAAGAAAAAAAATAAAAAACAGAATTTTTAAAGATCGTCGTTTTAACGCTTGGGTTCGGTTGTTTTAGCACTTTTTCAAACTTGGGGTCGGTCATCACTATGGCCTTTGGTACTAAATAAAAAAAAAAAAAATTAAAAACAGAATTTTTAAAAATTTCTTCGATTTAACGCTTGGGTTCGGCCGTTTTATCACTTTTTCAAACTTGGGGTCTATCATAACTATGGCTTTATGGCAACAAATCAACTGAAGTTTGGGATTCTTGATAAAAATCCATGTTCTTTACGATAAACAATAAAGAAATTGGTAAAAAATTTCATCGTTTTAACGCTTGGGTTCGGTCGATTTATCACTTTTTCAAACTTGGGGTCGGTCATAACTATGGCCTTTGTCACTAAATCATCAAAATTTTTTGATTCTTGATTCTCCAAACCATGTTCTTTACGGTAAAATATAAAGAAATTGGTAAAAAGCAACATTGGAAAAAGATCATCGTTTTTATTGGTGTAACAACTTGGGGTTGAACTTTAAATGCCCTTTTCTCAGGCCCTATGGCTCCGATCCGACGGAAATTTTGGAGTCTTACTAAGAATCATGGTCTGTACACGAATCAATAAAAAAAACATTCAAAACAGAATTTTTTAAAATTTATCGTTTAAATGCTTGGGTTCGGTCGTTTTATCACTTTTGTCAAACTTGGGGTCGGTCATAACTATGGCTCTATGGTTCCGAATCAACTGAAGTTTTGGATTCTTGATCAAAACCATGTTCTGTACGGTAAACAATAAATACATTGGTAAAAAGCAACATTGGAAAAAGATCATCAGTTTAATTGGTGTAACAACTTGGGGTAGAACTTTACATGCCCTTTTCTCAGGCCCTATGGCTCCGATCCGACGGAAATTTTGGAGTCTTACTAAGAATCATGGTTCATACACGAATCAAGACAAAAAATCATAAAAATCAGAATTTTTAAAAATTTTATCGTTTTAACGCTTGGGTTCGGTCGTTTTATCACTTTTTCAAACTTGGGGTCGGTTATAACTATGGCTCTATGGCAACAAATAAACTGAAGTTTTGGATACTTGATAAAAAAACCATGTTCTTTAAGATAAACAATAAAGAAATTGGAAAAAAAATTTCATCGTTTTAACGCTTGGGTTCGGTCGATTTATCACTTTTTCAAACTTGGGGTCCGGCATTACTATGGCCCTAATGCAATAAATCATCTATAATTTTTGATTCTTGATCAAATCCATGGGAAATATACCAAAAATTCGGTAAACAATAAATAAATTGGTAAAAAGCAACATTAGAAAAAGATCATTATCATTGAAGTAACAACTTGGGGTTGAACTTCAAATGCCCTTTTCTCAGGCCCTATGGCTCCGATCCGATGGAAATTTTGGAGTCTTACTAAGAAGCATGGTCTGTACACGAATCAAAAAAAAAACATTCAAAAAGGAATTTTTTAAAATTTTATCGTTTTAATGCTTGAATTCGGTCGTTTTATCACTTTTTCAAACTTGGGGTCGGTCATAACTATGGCTCTATGGCAACAAATAGAGTGAAGTTTTGGATTCTTGATAAAAAAACCATGTTCTTTACGATAAACAATAAAGAAATTTGGTAAAAAATTTCATCGTTTTAACGCTTGGGTTCAGTCGATATATCACTTTTTTAAACTTGGGGTCGGTCATAACTATTGTTCTATGGTACCGAATCAATTGAAGTTTTGGATTCTTGATCAAAATCATGTTCTGTAGGGTAAACAATAAATACATTGGTTATATGCATTATTGGACAAAGATCATCGTTTTTATTGGTGTAACAACTTGGGATAGAAGTTTACATGCCCGTTTCTCAGGCCCTATGGCTCCGATCCGACGGAACTTTTGGAGTCTTACTAAGAATCATGGTCTCTACATGAATCAAGAAAAAAAAAATAAAAAACAGAATTTTTAAAAGTTCGTCGTTTTAACGCTTGGGTTCGGTCGTTTTATCACTTTTTCAACCTTGGGGTCGGTCATAACTATGGCTCTTTGGCATTAAAACATCTTAAATTTTTGATTCTTGTCAAAACCATGTTCTTTACAGTAAAATATAAAGAAATTGGTAAAACTCAACATTGGAAAAAGATCATGGTTTTTATTGTTGTAACATCTTGGGGTATTAATTTAAATGCCCTTTTCTCGGGCCCTATAGCTCCGATCCGACGGAAATTTTGGAGTCTTACCAAGAATCATGGTTCGTACACGAATCAAGACAAAAAATCATACAAATCAGAATTTTTAAAAATTTAATCGTTTTAACGCTTGGGTTCGGTCTTTTTATCACTTTTTCAAACTTGGGGTCGGTTATAACTATGGCTCTATGGCAACAAATCAACCGAAGTTTTGGATACTTGATAAAAAACCATGTTCTTTAAGATAAACAATAAAGAAATTTGGTAAAAAATTTCATCGTTTTAACGCTTGGGTTCGGTCGATTTATCATTTTTTCAAACTTGGGGTCCGGCATTACTACGGCCCTAATGCACTAAATCATCTATAATTTTTGATTCTTGATCAAATCCATGTTCTTTACGGTAAAATATAAAGAAATTGGTCAAAAAATTCATCGTTTTAACGCTTGCGTTCTGTCGATTTATCACTTTTTCTAACTTTGGGTCGGTAATTACAACGGCCCTATGGAACTTAATAATCTTTAATTTTTGATTCTTGATCAAACCATGGTAAATTAACCAAAAATACGGTAAACAATAAATAAATTGGTAAAAAGCAACATTGGAAACAGATCATCGTTTTTATTGGTGTAACAACTTGGGGTAGAACTTTAAATGCCCTTTTCTCAGACCCTATGGCTCCGATCCGACGGAAATTTTGGAGTCTTACTAAGAATCATGGTCTCTACACGAATCAAGAAAAAAAAATAAAAAACAGAATTTTTAAAAGGTTGTCGTTTTAACGCTTGGGTTCGGTTGTGTTAGCACTTTTTCAAACTTCGGGTCGGTCATAACTATGGTTTTTGGCTCTTAATCATCTCAAATTTTTTATTATTGTTCAAAACTGTTAAATACAGACTCGAGTGTAGGCGAGGTTATTTGTAAATAATGCGCGTATTGGCGATATGGATATTTATTATAAGTAATGGCTATAAATACGTCCTAACTAACGTGTTGGCGGTTGGAAAAAGAGAGTGAGGAGAGGCCTGCATCTCCTTTTATATGCGGGATCACCTGTCTCGCTCTTGTATGGCCGGAAACAGGTGTGCCACCCTAAAACCTCTCTCACATCCTCCCCTACTTAAACGGGAGAATCCTGGCTACATAAGTGATACCTATAGCTACATATTTCATACAATATATTTTATATTTCATATTTCACATTTAAAATTAACACATTACATTTAAAATTAACAAAACATTTGTTTTTGTTCTTTCTGTTTCCCTTCTGTCCATTTCTGTCCATTTCGACTGCGAAGTGCTGTCACCTGGGCCGAAGCCTTCCTTGCCATGGGTTAGACCTGAAACATGGAGAAACAGAATTAGAGACACTTCTATTACGTAACATACCGGAGAGATCTAATTCGTCCGTCGACAATTCCAACGTGTCAGACGCGAATTCCTGGTTATCTTCCTCCTGCCATGAAACATGTAATTCCTTTAGCTGGTCTAAATGTCTTTTCCACACCATATTAGACTTGTTAATTTTTATGAAATATATTTTACTACCTTTTTTATCCACAATAACCCCAGGGACCCATAACCTATTACCCTGAGATCTGAAATCTCTAGTCATTACTTTCTGACCTATATTAAAACCTGATTTAACTCTACCCTTATATTGTCTTTTCTGATTGTTTTGGCTCTGAGTAACCTTTTTTATTACTTTGTTTCGTCGAGTAGAACCTGAACTACCCGTTCTATCCTCAATTTTCCTTGGAATCAGAGAGTCAAATACTGTTCTAATTTTTCTACCCATTAATAATACAGATGGCTCACATCCTGTTGTTGCGTGAACTGTATTCCTATAGTCTGCTAAAAAGTTACCCAACTTTTCTTTATAATCTGAAGGAAATCCATTATGTTTACAAATTTTTTTAAGGAAATTTTTACAAGTCTTTACTGTAGCTTCAGCTTGCCCGTTGCTACTAGGGTGATTGACTGGACTAGTGATATGTTCTATCCCATTTTTCTTACAAAAATTTTCAAAATCCTCAGAACAAAAACACGTACCATTATCACTAACTAAAGTTGCAGGAAAACCAAATTGCGAAAATAATCTATGAAGTATTTCGATATTTTCTTTTGAAGACAGACTGTTTACTTCCAGACACTCAATCCACTTTGAAGAAGAGTCTACCACCACTAAAAAATTTTTGTTATACAAACTACCATGATCAATATGTACCCTGAACCATACTTCAGGTTCATATGGCCACACTGCTAAAGAACTCTTTTGTGATTCTGGTTTAATTTCTAAACAATCTCTACAATTTTCCGTTATTTTCTCCAAATCTTGATTAATTTTTGGCCACCAGACAAAGCTTTTTGCAATACCTTTAGTCTTAAAAACCCCTAAGTGAGATCTATGTAACATCTTTAAAACCTCTTGTCTTAAAGACTCAGGTACAACAACCCTATGTTGATATAAAACACACCCATTTATCAAAGACAATTCTAACCTTTTTTCCCAAAAAATTCTAATAAAGTTACCACTTTGTGCCTTTTTTACTGATGCTGGCCAACCTTCGATAAGAAAATTTTTCACTTGACCTAACACATCATCCTTTTCGGTTTCGCTTTTTATCACGTCTAAAGACAAATTAAACCCATTATTCTCGAAATAATTAATGTAATCAGACTCTATCTCATCTTCACAGCTAACCTTTTCAATCGGACACCTGCTCAGAAAGTCTGAACAATTATTTTTCGATTTTACATATTCAATTTTAAAATTAAACGAACCTAACATAATAGCATATCTCTGTAACCTTGACGCGGCAATCTTAGGTACTTCTTTATTTTCACCTAAAATTCTCACTAACGGCTGATTATCCACAGCTAAAATAAATTCTCTGCCGTACAAATATTGATAAAACTTCTTAATTCCAAAAATAATTGCTGTTGCTTCAATATCTAGAATAGAATAATTCTTTTCCGCTTTAGTTAAAGTTCTGCTTGCGAACCCAATCGGTCTTTCTACGCCATTTTGAAACCTATGAAGTAATGTTGCTGCTACCCCATTAAAACTACCATCTGTGACAAGTTTCACAGGTATATTTTCGTCAAAATGCGTTAAAATCCTATCCGAAGTTAATATTCTTTTAATTATCGCAAAACTATTTTCTTGTTCCGTACCCCATTGAAACTTAACATCTTTTTTAAGTAATTCGTATAATGGTGACAATATATTTGCCATATTTGGAATAAAATTACGATAATAACTAATCATACCTAATAAACTTCTTAAATTATTTAAATCACTAGGTGCTGGTGCATTTAAAATGGCTTCTTTATTCCGTTCACAC
Source organism: Limnephilus marmoratus (assembly GCA_917880885.1). Lineage (NCBI taxonomy): Eukaryota > Metazoa > Arthropoda > Insecta > Trichoptera > Limnephilidae > Limnephilus > Limnephilus marmoratus. The sequence continues at coordinate 41,015,375 of OU862926.1, forward strand.
GGTTGAATCCCTTGTTCACTTATTTTATAACCTAAAAACTCAATAACTTTTAAATTGAATTCACACTTGTCACTATTCACTGTTAGATTACAATGTTTCAACCTTTCTAACACGACACATACGTTTTTCTCTAAATCGTCTTCGTCTTCCCCTATCACGATAATATCATCCAAATAAAACGTCATGTTCTGTAATCCTGACAAACAATTTGCCATTGCCTTTGCAAATATAGCTGGCGCGGGAGATAACCCGTACACTAACCGCTTATACTGAAACAATCCTAAATGGGTATTGATTGTTGTAAAACGCCTACACTCCTTTTTTAAAACAAATTGACTATACGCCGATTTAAGATCGATTTTTGCAAAAACTTTCCCACCATTTACTTTCGTTAATAGCTCCTCTATCCTAGGTAATGGATATTTGTCAACTAATAACTGATTATTCACTGTCGATTTATAATCACCACATAATCTAATACTACCGTTTTTCTTAATTACTGGAACAATTGGACTTGCAAACTCACTAAACTGGACTTGCTCTATAATACCGTCTGACAGTAAACTATCTAACTCCCTTTCGACTTTTTCTTTCAAAGCGAACGGCATAACTCTGTGATTACGAAATATCGGAATAGCGGTCTCTTTTAAAGTTAAATTCACTTCGTACTTATTAAATTTTCCTAGTTTATCCGTAAAAACTTCCGGGAATTTTTTTACTAATCGCTGCTTCAAAGTATTCTGTTTTATACTGTTTACGATTCCGTTAATCCCGACGTTAAAAAGATTCATAAAATCACGCCCCACTATCGATAACGAAGCACTTGTGACAACAACAAATTTCAAATTGTGACACTGACCGTTAAATTCCACTTGTGGCGTAATTGTACCTACCACTTTCACGAGCGTATTGTCAAAACCCCGTAGACTAATGTCTTCGTGCACTAGCTTGATTCTACTGAATTTACTGAAATAACACTCCTTGGAAATTACGCAACAAGATGCTCCAGAATCTACCATGAATTTACTCTTGATCCCGTCTAGTGAAACTTCAATAAAAAATGGTTCGACACTATTAACTTCACCCAACTTTGTGTCCGACAACAAAGTATTCACACTCTTACGTGTTGAGGAACGCTTGCACTGTTTTGCGAGATGACCCTTCGTACTGCAAATTTTACATAAATAATTTTTATATCTACATTCCGTCGCGATGTGATTATTGTGACCACAAACGGTACAATTTTGTTTCACAGCGTTCGCTGGCGACTGTGACCGTGCCCTGTTGCTATGCCCGAAACGCTTCACGTCTCTGTCTTTCACACGCGAATTATTAAAAGAGAGTCGACCGGCCTTGAGCTGTACATTAGCGTAAACCGTATTATCAACTCGGGACTGCGCTTGAGTTGAAGCTACGAGGTCAATGCACTCGGCGACTTGTAAACATTTTTCGAACGAGTGTAATTCACCCTCGAGAAATAATTTTTCCCTTACCTTTCCTGGTTTACAACCCAAAACAAAGAAATCCCTTAAATTTACTGATAAACTATTCCCAAATTTGCAATTAGTAGAAAGAGACTTTAACCGCACTGCAAACTCACGGATTGATTCGTCATTTCTTTGTTTAGCACTGTAAAACTTAGATCTCTCTTCAAAAAAACATTTCGTTGAACAACAATACTCATCAAGTTTAGATATCAAATCTTCTAACTTAATATCTGTTACCTTTTTAGGAATGCACAAATTAACCAATAAGGAAAAACAATCATCTTTCAATGCATTCAGGAAAATAGCCCTTTTTTTATCATCCGATGCAAACTTTTCATCATTCACGAGGAGAAATTGTCCGAGGCGGACCTTGAAGTTCTCCCAGTTCCCGTCACGCAAACTGAAGGACTCCAATCCTCGAGACTCCATGTTCCCACTGCCCAGAAGGTACCCAAATAGAGAGAAAGAAAACAGAAAAAACAAAAACTTCCCAATGAGGCTTCTTCTTCTGCCGTCTGCTCCCTGGACCCTGCTCCGGAAACTGCTCCTTGACCCTGTGAATTGATGGCTCCTTCCAGACCCGTCACACAGTAACACCGATGGCTACCCCAGATCACTCCTGCGACCTGGATCTCCGATCCTTGACCCTCAGAGATGTCGATTGACGCTGGACCTCCCGTGCTTCCCCCTTCCGAAAAGCTGGCTGGCTCCAGTGTCTTCTTGCACTTCACTCCTTGCAGTGAAGTGTTGGAATAATTTCGGTCCGGCCTTTCTTACCGACCCGAAATAATAATGTTACCGCGTATTTTTGCCAAATTTTTGTGCCAAATTTTTTTGCGCGTCGATTCTTTACGCGATCTGCCGTATTGTCAGAATCGTGTACCGTAGGCTGCGCCACTGTTAAATACAGACTCGAGTGTAGGCGAGGTTATTTGTAAATAATGCGCGTATTGGCGATATGGATATTTATTATAAGTAATGGCTATAAATACGTCCTAACTAACGTGTTGGCGGTTGGAAAAAGAGAGTGAGGAGAGGCCTGCATCTCCTTTTATATGCGGGATCACCTGTCTCGCTCTTGTATGGCCGGAAACAGGTGTGCCACCCTAAAACCTCTCTCACAAAAACCATGTTCTTTACGGTAAAATATAAAGAAATTGGTAAAAAATTTCATCGTTTTAACGCTTGGGTTCGGTCGATTTATCACTTTTTCAAACTTGGGGTCCGGCATTACTATGGCCCTAATGCACTAAATCATCTATAATTTTTGATTCTTGATCAAATCCATGGGAAATATACCAAAAATTCGGTAAACAATAAATAAATTGGTAAAAAGCAACATTAGAAAAAGATCATTATCATTGAAGTAACAACTTGGGGTTGAACTTCAAATGCCCTTTTCTCAGGCCCTATGGCTCCGATCCGACGGAAATTTTGGAGTCTTACTAAGAATCATGGTCTCTACACGAATCAAGAAAAAAAATATAAAACAGAATTTTTAAAAGTTCGTCGTTTTAACGCTTGGGTTCGGGTTGTATTAGCACTTTTTCAAACTTCGGGTCGGTCATAACTATGGTTTTCGGCTCTTAATCATCTAAAATTTTTGATTCTTGATCAAAACCATGTTCTTTACGGTAAAATATAAAGAAATTGGTAAAAAATTTCATCGTTTTAACGCTTGGGTTCGGTCGATTTATCACTTTTTCTAACTTTGGGTCGGTCATTACAACGGCCCTATGGAACTAAATAATCTTTAATATTTGATTCTTGATCAAACCATGGTAAATTAACCAAAAATACGGTAAACAATAAATAAATTGGTGAAGGCAACATTGGAAAAAGATCATCGTTTTAATTTGTGTAACAACTTGGGGTAGAACTTTAAATGCCCTTTTCTCAGGCCCTAAGGCTCCGATCCGACGGAAATTATGGAGTCTTTCTAAGAATCATGGTCTGTACACGAATCAAGAAAAAAAACATAAAAAACAGAATTTTTAAAAATTTCATCGTTTTAACGCTTGGGATCGGTCGTTTTATCACTTTTTCAAACTTGGGGTCGGTCATAACTATGGCTCTATGGCAACAAATAGACTGAAGTTTTGGATTCTTGATAAAAAACTATGTTCTTTACGATAAACAATAAAGAAATTGGTAAAAAATTTCATCGTTTTAACGCTTGGGTTCGGTCGTTTTATCACTTTTTCAAACTTGGGGTCGGTCATTACTATGGCTCTATGGCAACAAATAGACTGAAGATTTGGATTCTTGATATAAAAACTATGTTCTTTACGATAAACAATAAAGAAATTGGTAAAAAATTTCATCTTTTTAACGCTTGGGTTCGGTCGATTTATCACTTTTTCAAACTTTGGGTAGGGCATTACTATGGCCCTAATGCACTTAATCATCTATAATTTTTGATTCTTGATCAAATCCATGGGAAATATACCATATATAAAAATTCGGTAAACAATAAATAAATTGGTAAAAAGCAACATTGGAAAAAGATCATTATCATTGAAGTAACAATTTGGGGTTGAACTTCAAATGCCCTTTTCTCAGGCCCTATGGCTCCGATCCGACGGAAATTTTGGAGTCTTACTAAG